>CALSBZ010004052.1:1003049-1023322 GCA_943591055.1 Gobionotothen gibberifrons
CAGTCTGAATGGTGGGGTCTGTAACCACTGCAAGAAGTTTATTTCTGGGAAAGGTGGCAACACATCCAACCTTCAACCAATGCTGTCTCGTATGGCAACCAAGTACCTTTGTGTTCAGGGAAGCAGCGTGCCAAGCGAGAGAGTGTTCAGTTCAGCAGGTGATATCCATGCTGTGAAAGGGCCCGTTTGGATCCAGAGAGCAGATATGCTCATCTTCTTGAAGATGAATGCACAAAAATTAACTGTGATAGGATTTGTTTTCTTTCATCAGGTAAATGTTGATTTTAATGATGCTATTTGTTTTACGTGCAATGCCGAGATCTCATGATCCTTTATGTGTTCTCTGGTCAGTCGAATCTCAGGGTGAATATTGATTATACTGGTGCTATTTTCTTTTTGCATTGACAAGATGTACTATTCACGCCTGACACGTCTTCATAGATAACGTGTTTTTCATTGTTTGTTCAGTACTAAAAGGTCCAAGAAGTCCCACAATTGAATTTAATATTCATTTGACATGTTAACTATATCATAAAGCGCTTCATGGGAGTAATTGCGGGATGATTCAATTTGTCCCTTATGCAACATGAAAGTATCACGATATGTATCGGTTGAGTATCGGTATCGTTCAGTGGTATCGGGATCGTAAAAAAGTAAACGATATGCAACCCTAGTGTTTTCAAATATGACTGGAATCCATACTGTTCGGCTTCATATCCTGGTTTATTGTCCACTGAAGGTATGATTTTTCTTTTCATTACTCACGACGAGTATATGATAACCTGACCTCTGTTCAATCCATGGATCTGTTTTTCGTCCTTTGTGCAGTTCACAACAAATTCAATTGTACATGGTGATTGCTTTCATTGATTCTTACATTCCCCCTTGTCCCACAAGTCCAACATGTATACCGCTTCACCTTCTTCCCCTTCACACACCTTGCTGCTCTCTAATAACGTGACCCTTTTACGAGAACCAAGAGGGTATACTGGCGCGGCCTGTCGGGAATCCACCAATTTAAGATATTCATAGTGGCAGGGCTAACGTATCATTTTTGCGTTAAATCTCTGGACGAGCCCCATACTAATTAATTGAATCATTGATACATGGGTAGAGCCAGAGGCTACAGATGGAGCGAATTAGGCCTTGCGGAGAAGAATGGAAAAATCTCAGGAACATGGATAGAGGAGGAGATGAGAGGATGGGGGGGGGGCGGGGGGCATCCTCATGGGGATTGTGGCTTAAGGCAACCTTTTTCCAGGCAACAGATCTTCAGTGCATGTAATTAGACAGGGCAGGGTGGGGGTCTTGGCAGCATTTTCCACTTAATATAATTTGCTGATATGTCTGGCTGATGGTAAGAGAGGGAGGGGGGGTGCTCAAACAGAAACTACCACCACTAAATTAAGATTTATTTAAGCGTGCAGATGGAATCAAATTCAAAGGATGGACTGGCACCAGGGGACCTGAAAAACGTGGAATGTATTAATCTCTTGGTATGTGAGCATAACTTCATCTTTTATGATGATAGACATTGGCAGTTAGCCATGCCGGCTACAGGAAGTGACACTTTTAAGCTCGGCGTGGATGACGACAGAAGGCTGAGAAAGGGGTGGAGGTGGAAAGGGGGTATGTTGACTCTTCAAGGCCAAGCAGTTTGATAAACGATTGGTTTGTCTTGGTGAGATTATTTCATTCTTCTTCCAAATTGGATAGCATGCAGATATTAGGATGAATGCAGTTGGGTCTCAAGCGTAACGGTGATGCCCGATGATGTATGTTTGGGAGGTGCGCTCGAACAAAATACAGGAGAAAGAAGAAGAGCATGTGGTTCGCAAGCGGGAGATACTGTACCTCTCCTTTGATGAGAAGCAGAGAGAAAAAATAGGAATCCGCGATGAAAGAAAGATGTGGAAACACTCTGATAACCGGGTGAGCAATGCAGCCTCTCAACGCAGCGCTCCAGTTGGTATTCAGTTCAGGAGGGAGAGCAGGAGGGGAAGACGCCTCACTCCTTCCCCCTTTTTTCTCTCTCACTCTCACTTTCCGGCCCTCCGTCATTGTACCGATGATAGATGGAAATCTCAGACTGCTGTAAATTGAACATTGCGTCCAGTAGACCATTCATAACGGCGTCCCTTCCCTGCTGTTATCATCGTCATCATATACCATATACGCCACTGACAGGCCGGTCTTTAATGGAATAGTTTGAAATGCTCAAGTGTTTGGACAATAGTGCACATCGACTCTGGGTTAAGACTGCTGCTGGGGCACAAGTTTGAATGGATCTGCTATTATTGGCCGTATCCGAGCATTTACTCTAATGTTTGTCATTGAAAGGGATTTAAAAATACATTCATGTTTTTTGACCTTGATGGCTCAAGTGTTTATCTAAAAGCCGAATATCCCCCCACAAAAGGATAAAGCCAAAAACTCTCCACTCACTCTCCTCTCCCTCTCTCTCCTCTCCCTCTCTTCTTTATCTTTCTCTGGGTGATGTCTCCAGTTCAAAGCACACACTGCACACGGACGGGGACTTAATCTGCCGAGCATGCTACAAAGGCGACCTTGAGGGGAGGTTTGATTGAGGTGTTCAAAACCCGGGTGAAAAAGAGGATTGATAGAATCAAGCAAGTTAGATTACTTCACATTCTGTACCACCCCCCCCCCCCCCCCCCTCTGCTGACCTGGGGATAGTGTTGCAAATGAAGTTTGAGAGAGTGAATGTGAATGATGAGAGAGAAAGAGGGGAGAGGAGGGGGAGGAGTTAAGGGCAGGAGAGATGGGAGATAGTATCGTAGGGGGAAACTTTCATACTCTCACTTCTGTTGGAGCCACATCAAAACTGAAGAATCATACAGACAGTGAATATTGATGCCAGAGTGCGACTCTTTGTACTGTACAACGTTTTTTGATTAGTTCCACCATTCCTTAAACTTAAACGCGTTCATTCCTCGAGTGAATGGGTGAATATTGTAGAAAGAGATGTTTGAATTTGTAGCGAAATAAAAATAAAAACGTGCATATTTGTTTGCTCATAGCTTCCTTTTCTCAAGAGGGCAAAATTGCCGGTGCCTATTGATTCCTCTTGTTCGGCTTCGGAGCAATGCTAAGTGGAACACAGCTTATTTGATACATACTCCTTGTGTTGCTACATAAATGTTTCTTTGTGTGTATTTCCTCTTTTCATCTCTTGGGTAAAAAAAGGGGGAGTCGGGACGCTCGTATGCACTACAGTCTCGGGTGCATTCATCAGCTACGAGAGCCTCGCAATTATTCCCCCTCTTCAGTCAGAAAAGTCAACCTGCCAGTACCGGCGCGCAGATGAATGACTGTTGTCTCCTCTGCCGGATTATTAGCCAGGAGATGTGTGTTCACCGACGTCTCAGACGCCTCTGTTTCACCCCCCCCCCCCCCCCCTCCTCAATATGTTCCTCTTGTGTTTCTCGTCAGGAAAACAAAATGCTGTCGGGAGGGAAGGGAAAAGGCAGAGTGCAAAGTCTGATGAGAGGCTTGATGATGACAAGCATGAAGGATCTGATATAGTTGCCCCCTAGAAAGCTTTTTTTGCTAGCTGCTGATAAGAGGAAGGAAAAATAGTTCTCACCTGAGGCCGAGAAATCATCGAGCATATAGAACGATCAGGAGAATGTGGAGTTTTACTAAGGGAATTCAACTGATACATACGCACATTTATAACGACTAAAGCGGTTCACGCTGCAATATATCATTCAGTGGTCTTGTAAGGGAATATCTTCCTACTATCTATCCACACTGATCTGTCAATACCATCTTACTGTCCATAATTGAATGGTTAGGTGTGTGTCCTCATCCAATTCCCATTAACAGTCTTTTGCTGGGTGTCCATGCTCTGTAGAGCGTTAAGCGATCAGCCAGGAGAAAGTCCAGGCCGGGGGGCCCATTAATTTTGGTTACCGTCTTGTCTTATGGCCTCACAATGTCCGTGACCTGCAATAAAAGCCAGAGACCTATTATTTGAGAAGGGAAAGGTGAAAAGGGAAGCAAAGAAAATGGGAACAGGGCTTAGCTCATGCTCTATGGACACAGTCTCACATCACCGAGCTGCTGTCATCAGGGGGAAAAAGATACGTTTCAGTTCTCCAAGGATGTATTAGAGATCATCCACAGAGCAAAAAGGGGATGGGGGGGGGGAGTGGATGATGGTGTATGTTCAACGAATGAAGTTAAAACAGGCTGCGGGGATGACATATTTGTACAGGCCAACCAAGTTACCATCACACTGGTTCCCAAGAGAGAAACAACTAATGGCGAGATATTGGATTTTTGATTATTGCAGAAAATGAGCTCTGTGGAAAACATAATGATTTGGTTCAGGGAAATAATACTCAGTAAAGAGTAAAAAGCTATTAAAAGCATTAGACTATACACGATGTAAACACAACGTCACCAATGCTAAGCTACAATCCAGTGCATCATGATGTTTAGAAGTCTCTTTTAGCCGTCTGTTAGCAAAAGCCTTTTTTAAAGACACAAATTCGTAAACTGCGTATGTATGTATCTTTTGTTGTTAAAACAAAAAGCAAAATCTCTGAAGCTTGACGAAAGAGGAATTGTACAAAAACCCATTACCTTTGAGATGAGGGTAATGGTTAAAGTGCTGAAATGCTAACTCATTCCCTGGTTTTAGGAGAAGGCCAAACTCTGTAGAAAAGAAGACTACATTGAAAACCCTTATCCCTCTCCTTCATGGATCTTCAACACATGGCTGAGATGCAACACTTTGTTGACCACTTGGAGCAACATTGTCAAGAGGAATTTACATGGCTCTATATGAATCCACAAGGGACTTCTATCTCGAAGGCGATGTGCTGCAACCTTGAAGATGATTTCAAGATGTTGTGCTCGATGTGCTCCATGCTATCCGTCACGCTCCACTCCCCGCTCGTGTTTCTGCACCCGGCTGCAAGGCACTGTATCTCTTCATTCCTTTTATCCGCTACTCTGGAGATGAATCACAGCAACAATCATCCCACATGCGCTCAAATGACACCGAAACACAAAACTGACAGACTTGAACATAGATTCTCCTTTTACCCCACTCTCTTCTGTTCAGACCTTCCTCCCTTTTCCCTTGGAAACGTGCAGCAATTCCAAATCCGATTGTCACATCAGTTCTTGCCGGTCAAGGAAAAAAGAGGGAAGAAAAGCAATGAAAATGATGATTTCTCCTCTCCTCAAGTCGGAGCCTGTCGTATGCAATCTACTTCGACATTCCACCTCATCAGTTTCTCTATTTAACCATTTTATGCACAGAGAGGACATAAAGAAAGGCCGGCAGACTGGTGAGAATATGGTGGCAGGTGCCTATTCAAACACTGAATATTAATGGCGGCGGGAGCGAGGCCTTGGTGTGCACACGATCATTATCCTCTACACTTAAAAAGCACCTAGGCATTAATTGTCATCCAATTTTCATATTTTGCCAATCTGTTTGTGCCACCCTGCTCATTCCTCACAGTAAATGCTTGTGACACATCGCCCACAGCAATGACAAATATGGGAATGTAAAGATATGCAGATATGCACGCGGGGACCTTGTCTGCAAGGATCACAAAGGCAGCGGCAGAGTGAATGGAAATGCACAAAGGGAAAGGCATGACTCATCTGATGGCTGCAGACACTGAATGTCTCACTTTTTAATCCGAGAATCGTATTTGATTGCTTCTCCGGTGTCTTGAGGGACTCTAAATAGACATGTTTGGCACTGGGTCAGTGATCAGAGGACGAGTCTGGGTATGAGTTCTGGCGTTGTGACTACAAGCTTGTCAGAGAGAAACAGGTCAGGCTCAGGAGACGGAGACACGCGAAACCTTTGTCTCTTCGTCAAAGATATCACATAGAGCTGGAGGGACTGCAGGAGTGAGCAGCTTGGCAGGGATTTTAGTGAGCATGACAAAATGTCTTGGACTTATAATATTATTATACTGAATTGAGTCAGTTAACTCAATTCTCCTTGATTTCGAGGCGTAGTCGGGGGGGAGGGGGTCTGCAGTTCGGTGGACTAAGGATTGCACCACTGCTTTTTGCAGATGATGTGGTTCTGATGGCTTCATCGGTCTGCGACCTTCAGCACTCACTGGATCGGTTCGCAACCGAGTGTGAAGCGGCTGGGATGAGGATCAGCACCTCCAAATCTGAGGCCATGGTTCTCAGCAGGAAACCGATGGACTGTCCACTCCAAATAGGGAATGAGTCCTTACCCCAAGTGAAGGAGTTCAAGTATCTCGGGGTCTTGTTCTCGAGTGGGGGAACAATGGAGCGTGAGATGGGCCGGAGAATCGGAGCAGCGGGAGCGGTACTGCAGTCGCTTTACCGCACCGTTGTGACGAAAAGAGAGCTGAGCCAGAAGGCAAAGCTCTCTGTCTACCGGGCCATTTTCGTTCCTACCCTCACCTATGGTCATGAAGGATGGGTCATGACCGAACGAACGAGATCGCGGATACAAGCGGCCGAGATGGGTTTTCTCCGCAGGGTGGCTGGCGTCTCCCTTAGGGATAAGGTGAGAAGTTCAGTCATCCGGGAGGGACTCGGAGTTGAACCGCTCCTCCTTCGCGTCGAAAGGAGCCAGCTGAGGTGGTTCGGGCACCTAGTTAGGATGCCACCTGGGCGCCTCCCTAGGGAGGTGTTCCAGGCAAGTTCAGCTGGGAAGAGACCAAGGGGTAGACCTAGGACCAGGTGAAGGGATTATATCTCTTCGCTGGCCTGGGAGCGCCTTGGGATCCCCCAGTCAGAGCTGGTTGATGTGGCCAGGGAAAAGAAAGTTTGGGGCTCTCTGCTGGAACTGCTACCTCCGCGACCCGACCACGGATAAGCGGGAGAAGATGGATGGATGGATGGAGTCAGTTAACTGTTTTCAAATGCCACAAAGTCTCCAGTTCAATTCTTTAAAAACTCCCTTGTTTTGTATCTGTCATGTGTTTCTCCTTTCTACACTGTAAAATAGCAGACTTCATCAATTCAAGTGTTCATTATGACGTATGACAGAAAATGTATGAAATGGTGTTGCCGGATATCATTTTTTTGTTCATTGTTATTTAAAATGTGTGGGAAAATATGTTTGTATACGCAGGTAGGCATATATATATATATTAATATGGAAATTGGGATTTATATAAGCACATGTGTATTTTTATTTATTTCTCTATCATTCTTTTATTTATTATTATTATTATTATTCATTACATGTTGTCATTTTTCTATGATGTTTATTTTATTATTTATCTTTTCATGTAGGTCTTACATGTTTAAAAAGAAATGTATTAGGCTAAAAATGTGATTGTTGTTTGGCTGTCTATCCAAATCAAAACCTTTTTTTTACCTTTACTACATTTTGGAACAATTGTGTTTGATTACACCCATGAATAAAAATAGATTTTGAATAAAAGTTCTGCCCAGTCTCCATCCACTTTTATAGATTATTCAAAAATGGACCACTGAAAAAGCTTTAGCCTCATTTTAAGCGAGAGAGTGTCGGAATCCAGGTTCATTAGGATGAATGAGCAATACCCAGTTGCATCATGGGTGAAAGGCCTCTCGTTAGTAAGTTAGATGGTTAGATGCTGCTGAGGCGGTGGGCGTCGACCAGAACCAGGCATGATGCGTCCAACAACTAAAATAGAGTCTGGAAGATGAGCCAAGTAACACTGATAAACAGAGGAAACATTCACAGTTCATATTTATTTTGGTCGTAATGGGGCAAATAATGTATAGCAGTGAAAACCTTTCATTTTCAGGAATCATATAAAAGCCTGTCTTACTGATGTGTTTCATCTTGGGTATAATAAGTGGTTAGAAGACATTTATTTTTAAGTTATATACATTTCTAAAACAAAGCCACTTTGTTCACACCTGTGAAGTGTCAAATTACACAGAACAGATCTCCGCAATGTCACAGCCCAATATTCCCCTTGTTCCTAATGAGCACTTGTAGACGTTGTCGCTGTCATTTTTCGAATGCAAATTACCTGCTTTCAGGCTCAGAGGTGTGCAATTCAGCTCTAACTGTCATCTTGAAAGGCAGGACAGAATGTACACTCTCCTGCTCGGCTTTAGTCATTTGGCGTCGCTGCAATTTATTAGTGTCTGACAGTGACACTTTTTATTGTTGCAAAAAAAAAGTTACAGCCATTGTCAACTTTATGCAAGCCCCCTTTTTTCTACAGGTATATTAGTTAAATGGTATTCAGAGTAAAACATGATCAGTTTAACCAAGCAAATAGGATTACATAATGTACATGTGATTTAAACTGAAGAATTCACAGCTTACTAAAAAGACACCGACAGTAAAAGGATTTAAAAAGGTTAGATACAGAGGCTTTTCTATAATATTTATGTGTAATTGGTGTTGACAGTACTTTGTATGCAGAACTACCCCTCCTCTATCCCAATTAATCTGGTTTTGGTATTGTAGTTTTTTTTATAAGAGGTCTAATGAAAGGTCTAAGGGAGTTAGACCTCTCGCACATAATATCCCCCAAATACAACACCATTTGTATTTGTCTATGCATAGCCTGCTTAACAAATAAAGAAAATACATATTTACATTACAGTTACAACAATGTTTTATCATAATCTCAGTTTTCTTAACCTTCATCAAATATGCATGTTCAGTTTGTGGCAATGGGAATGGTTATTATTCAATAACATTATGCATATTGTTCTAATTAAATCAGAAGACATTTTTAAATGCATGTATTGAGAATTATTATTCAAGTTTATTTTTTTACGTGGATAAATGGGGTTTGATATCCCAACAGTCATAAGTACTAAAGCTGATTTCAACAAAATTGATAATTGTAATGCCAAAACATAACAATATGGGAAACCACCATACGGTGAACAATATAAGTTACAGTATGTTATAAAGTGCACATTATAAACACATATTTATTGGTTATCGTGGCATAAATAATCACCCTTATGTTTGCATATTGCTCTGTTTATCAGCAACTGTACATACTCTACATGAACATAACCACACACTGTATCTACATTTGTGTGCCACATGGGTCCGGACTAAAATACATCTTCTCTACAGTAAAACTCACAGAAATGATTGATTATGTTGAGACAAACACTTACAAGAAAAAGGGGAGGATATAAAACAGCTGTATTTGAATATAAAGCACCCTCGCTGCTTATGTCAAATGGTGCCGTAGTGTGTGCCACTGTCACCATGCACGGGTACCTAAGTGAATTAATATCATCTGTCACCACTACCTACATGCTCCCTGGTCCCACCCACCCAAGGAAGTGCAGCAGCTCCCCGGGCGAACACATTCCCTCCTTTCCACTCTTCAACTTCATCTGTCACACATACTGCAGCCTCCACCCTCCTGCTGTATGCCCCCACCTGATGCACACACACACACACACACACACGCACGCACGCACGCACGCACGCACGCACGCACACACGCACGCGTGCGCACGCACACACACACCCACACACGTACACAATTGCTGTCTAAATGGCAAACTCACGCCTATTTAATCTGTCACAGTTCTAAGCACATGCACACACACCTTTCTGACTTTGTGAGTGACAAGCATGGCAATATCAAACCATATTCCTCATGGCTGCCATTGCAGAGGCGGAGGAAAAATAACTTTGCTAAAGTAGCCCAACGCGGGGACAAAGGGAGAGATTAATCAGCTAAAGAAAAGGGGGTTAGGAAGAGAAATGAATATCACAAACCGTTGACAAGTTCATAAATCTTAAGCACAGATGGGAAACATGTGGCAACAGAGACGCCGTTTATTTTTGTCGGTGACGTAAAACAACTCCCATTGGACTTAAAAGCAGGAAATCAACTATGTATATTTTATCACACCTCATTTAATGTCGTTATTTATTTAATCCTGTTGAGACGTTTTCATGGAGGAAACTAATCATCTGAAATGTGCAATTTACTTTCTAAACATCAGATCATGTTTGTTGACATTTTTTTTAATAAAACTGTCACATGGTTCCATTGCACAATAGTGCTTGATTTTATCTCAAAAGTTGTGTTTTGTGATTACAAAAATGTCAGTCTCCTAATGATCCACAATAAATCTGGATTTCTAACCACTGTTGTGTTGGTGTGACCACCACAATAATATTGAACCTTTTCAATACTTACCAAATGTTCATCCATGTCACATGTTTTGCTGTGTTATTAAATGCAAACAACTCCAGGGTGCACTTTGCTGATTTGCAGTAGAAAGTGTGGAGGATGATTGATTATAAGACATTTTTCCTGCAGTTATTCCCTACAATATTTTGCAGGTTGCAGACAGTTTACCAGCAGATCTGCTGTGCATTATTGTGCTCTGACATCTCTTCAATTAGAGACCACAGATGGACTAAAATATCTGCTGCCTTCAGACCAGTGCACAGTGAGTGAAAGGTCTTCAGTACAGGCTTCTAGCTATCATAAGTGACTGGTTGGAATCACTCATCAATATCTATTCTCTAATCCCGGCATTGATTATGTGTCAAGCGTTCGAACAATGTAGAATAAAGTGGTATGACAAGGATTTATGCCTGCAGTTACAGGTTTAAATACAAATCAGTATCTTGCTTTGAAGCTGTCCCACTGCTGGCTCACCTGTCAGTCAAACATGAATATTGTCCCATACCTGCAAATGCTTGTGGGATGGGCATTCTTGTATTTTTAAAAATATTTTATTCTTCATGTTTACATACTAATACATTTGAAAATCCTTTGACATGATTTTTTACTGTATACAAGATTCGTTTTTTAAATGTTGTTAGTCATGAAAACATCAGTTTCGTCAAACCCCCACACAGTAACAGATTAGCAATCTGGAAAATAATAATAATAATAATATGTTCCCATGATTCTTTATTCATCTTTATTGACTATAGAAATCACTCACTTATAAACAAATCATTATTTAATACAGACAGAATGAGAGCCAGGGATATCTTTTGGGAAAAAATACTATAAACAAAGAGGCCTAAATGTTTTTTGAAGCCTTCTTATTTATTTTTGTGAGATAAAATGGGCTTATGTACTGTTAGGTTTCATTTGAGTATTATATTAAACGTTCTTAAATAGCTATAGTGGAATTATTGAATGTAATACTTTGCTAAAATAATCATGATATAGATAATGCATTATTAGGGGTAGCCTACGTTTCTCCCAAAATGCCCTTGGTGTAATGTATCGCGTGAGGTCAAGTGAGGCCAGAAACAGTTAATAGGGCGTGTTTGACTTCAGACGATACCATCGTTCTAAGGTAAACAAAATTAACCTTTTCACCAAACGACAAAATAAACAAAGACAATTTAGTTGCCGCAGAGGGTGAAAACCTGCAAAAATAACATGCGTTATTTAAACATGCCACCGCCATGGCCGCAGGTGCAGCTAGCAACAGTGCTAACTGCGCTAACGTTAGCATAGGCAACCACACAAAGTACGCAAAGCCAGACAGAAAAAATAAATAACCGAGACGAGGCGACGAGGGATAACAAACAGAAGGAAGAGACTGGAGAAACACATTTGGAGACTGTGTTTGTGACTGAAACTGACAATAAACAACAACAAGCCTTGGGAAGTGGATAACCGGAGTAGAGAGGCAACTGAAGCAAGAGGAGCAACAGGTGTGTGGTGAGTGGTGACAGAAGATGAAAGGTAAGGTTAAAGTTATTTTACATTGTGGCTGTGCAATGCTATTTTCATACGAAGACCGTATTGTTATTTGCAATATGGCTGTACTTGCTCATGTTATATAAAGACGCAATTGATACATTGTGGCTGTGCAGCGCTGTTATACACTCCGTGCAGTGGTTCTTTTCCACTTTGCTATCTGTGTTTTTTTCATTTTGTTGGCTACTGTGCCCAGGGCCGGCCCTAGACTTTTGGGGGCCCTAAGCGAGCTTTGGCTTGGGGGCCCCCCTCACTCTAGCGCGTTCTCACTACACACAACACAGAACCAACTTTTGTCTTATGATGTTAGCATAAGCACACATATTGTATAAATAAGCATGTAAACACCGTGGACCTAACCTCCTCTAGGGGGGTCCTCACCTCCTCTAGGGGGCTCCCCCGGGAAGATTTTTTTTTTTAAATATTGAAGTTAAAAGCATCAATCTGGTGCACTTTGAGAGCAAAATTAAGAGATCTATGGATACATCTCTCAACACCCATATGAAACAGAACTGTAAGCAGATTTTTCTTTATAGATATTTTACAAATCACTTAAACTGTATTCTTGTTTTGTCATATAGTATTTCATAACTGTTTTTCATGTATTCTCTCTGGCTGTCCATCTCATAATGTTCACATATAAACTAGCTGTCAATAGGAATATCATTCAGAAGAATTATAATTTCTTGCAAAAAATCTGTCACAAAAAGAGGTTGCACATTTAAATTCAGGTGTTGTTATGGCAACGTCAGTGGCCAAACAGCCACATTTACTGCTGCAAATACGTTCAAACATGCTGTCGACACGTAAAGCAGTGGCATGCCACCATTTCAGCTGACCTTTTCTCAGAAATACTGTCACATAACATCCATATATTAACTAACTCATACTAACTATGAAACACTTTAACTGACAGGACTCAGGATCAACTGTGTACTGTAATGTAGCTTCTAGCTTCATGTCGAACAGTAAGTCAACATTTCCCAGAGAGCTTTCTTTGAAATCACCAGGTAACGCTAAAAACATTACATTTAGATTGTATGACAAAGTGTTTATTTAATATATCTGGCTAGCTATAGCTACTTGCTAACGGTTTAGCTTACCCCCGCGATTCAAAGTAACGTCAACGTAGCTGTAATGTATGCTTTGCTTACATGTTCGCATAACTTGGAAGTTTACTGATATTTACATACCTTGTTTACCTGGCTCAAGTGGTGGCTCTGGGGTTGTTGTGTGAGCCACCACTTGAGAATTGTCGTCTTTTTTAAGAAAAAATGTTCTTATGTCCATCTTCAAAAACTCTGAGTCCGACTGACAGTTTATTTTAAACATTGTCACAGCTCACAGGATAGGTACCTGTCAGCCAATAAGACATGTTTATTTCCATTCAACTCTCTGGTTGGTCTGGTGTCTTGCCTCTGTTGCATTCACTGAACACGGGAAATTACAATCCTGCCGTCCTCTCTAGTGTCATGATGAGGTTCAGGTAAAGCATGGTTAATGTATTATATTATAGATTTGCTAGGGGGCTCCTTAGTGTGCTAAACTGTGCTAAATAACTATGGTCAAGATAGGTTGTTGATAGTTGTTACTTAAATGCACGCATATTTAAAATGTTTCTACAGTTAATTCACCTCATATTGCCTGTGTCTTGGCCAGAAAGTTGCACTTGAACACAACAGCAAACTAACATGCACCTTCTGCGATTGCATGAGAAAAAACACCTCTCCGAGTCCATACCAGCAGATGGGCATCATGGGGGTAGTCAGTATTTGTCATTCAAAAAGGCCAACCAGACATTTGTTATCGGTGTGTCATGGCCTTTTTCCAGCCCCGGGACAATCATTGTTGTTGAGCATTTCTGCAGATAATCATTGGCTATAATGAACAGGTTGTTTGCATTGAGGGAGTGTGCATCAGTATGAAATAATCCCTGAGTTTTTCAGCACTTCTGCTCATGTGTCACATCCCTGCACTCTGGGGTGTCCCTTACACTCATTACTGTTTGTGTACAGCTCCCCAATTTTCGGTGCGAATTCAATATATCTTGTCACAGCTGGAAAGCCGTGGCAAGCATAGCTACAGCTAATGATCTGCGGGAAATACTGTGAGCATGCTGGCAACATAAGTGGGGGGAAATGTCAAGCTGTATTTTCCTAAAACTTTTGTTTTTACAACAAAATAACCATAGAAACATTACCTTTTGTGTATTTATCACAGGCTGCATGTATACATAGTTATTTAAATATTGGGTATTTTTGCATTAGTATACTATTCTTAGTTATTCCTTCCTTGTGCTTTTACAGCCAGTATTTGTAGTTCACTTAGATGACTCAAGTTGGATTTTGGAATTACTTTGATGTGATTATTCTGTTTGAAGCCCTGCTGCTGCTGTGTTTGCAGCTGGCTGCTTTTCACGTCTTTAAATAGAGCTATTATTTAACAAATTCAGCTCAGCTACAAGTTAATGGGCTGAGATGGATAACAGTGTAGCAGGTAAATTAATTAGAAAGACGGCGGAATTTGTTTTTTAAATAGAAATACAGTTTGGATAAAGTCCACCGGGAAACTGTTATAGTGATTCTGACCATGAGAACAGACTCCTTCGTCGGCAGTACTGCCAAGTGAGCAAACAATAAATATGGAATTAATCAATGCCAAAACTGTTAAATTACTTGTAAATTAAGTCGCACTATTGATTCAAAATTCATATCCGTGTTTACTCTGACTCTGTAATTGTTGTTTTCGGGAAGTAAGGTGCTTCTCATTTCCACACTCCTGCACAAACTGTACAGAACAAACAAGTTATTCTGAGGTCGTCTCGTCTCACACATTCAAATTATCGATCCGTCCACCCACCTTCTAAACCGCTCATCCTGTTCAGGGTGAAAGCAGGGCTACATCATCCTATCCCAGCACGCATTGGGTGAGAGGTAGAGTACACCAGTGTTTCCCCTACCATTGTCTTGGAGGGGTGCTGCGCCCCGCCAACGGAGACCCGCGCCCCCCCCCCTGAAATTATAATATATAATAATTCTTTTTTTATATATAGCACCAAATTGCAACTAATCTATATCTACTTTCACTTTTCACATTGAACATGTGCTCTTTTATTAAATAAACTAAACGCTTTCATTTTAAGTAGTGAGTTTAGTGTTTGTGACCCTAAGAAACACTGATGCATTAATCAATAACAATAATAGTCCACAGCTCCTCTCTCTGCTCTAGAGGATTAAAAAAAAAATATATCCCAATGCCACCCCCCCCCCCCCCCCAAAGCAGTACACCTAGGGGAAACACTGTACACTATTATAGGGCTAACACGTACAGACAGACAACCATTCACACCCCACAGTCACACATATGGGCAGTCCTCCGCTTCCCTTCATCTGCATGTCTTTGGACTGGGGGAGGAGGCAGTAGGGTCTTGAGGAGGAGAGCCACATAAACATGGGGGGGAACATCACTTTATTGGTGATGCAGTACTAAGGGTCAGATTAACTCACCAAGGTATCCTGTCCTCTGTTGAAGCTGCTCTCAAAGCATTGAGTATTTGTACTTCCAAAATGCACACTACACATGGAATTAAACTTTACCTATTAAGTGTAATGGTTCAGTTTTGGTCATTACAATAAAAAGAATCACACATTTTATTACAATCATTATAAAATATTCCATGTAATGACAATATCATCAAAACAACCTTCTAGATTTTAAGTAGTGGATAATGTTGCTGTGCTAATTAATAAGTGTGATGTCTTACAGCCATATTCAGTGCTATAGTTTTGCGCATAACAACAGTTAAATGTGTTAATTAAGACAATAATTACATTTGGTCTGTTTTTTATATTTTTTTACTTCACCTCGCAGTTTTTCATTCCATTGGAAGTAAAATTGGGTTTTGGGCTTTCGTCTTTTAGATTTCATTGAGTTTTTTAAGCCATATCGTTGCGTGCAAGACGTTGTTGTCACCGTGAACCCGTGGCTATGTAATCCATCAATAAAAGTTGCGGTGTCAGCGCCCCTTTGCAGATATGCTCTCTTTGTTCCTCTGAGGAAACACCTTTGACAGGTGCTTGGTGGGGACATTAAAGTCAGTTTTCCGGACTGACACCTGTGCTTCAGATGAACCGTTTGGTATCGCTCAGATAGCACATCTTTATATCAACAGCTTGTGACCTTTCTGAATGCCAGAGCGAGGGCCGTTTGTTCAAATCAGAGCGACGACAGAAATGGCCTCGCTTCACATAGAGCTCAGAGTGATGAAGGGCTGACTCGTAGGCCAGCACTTAGCTTCAAGTTCAACCTCCTGCTGTTAAGTAGATGGATTCTGTAATGGCTAATTAAAATACTGTATGTTCTTTTAACCCTTTAAATGCTGTTAGTAGTGGAGACTCTAATGTCTGTTTGCTTAACCACTTCTGGAAGGAATGGCTTTATTAAAATTCATGCCGAGTATTGCGTAGCCTGTCCTAACTTTGCCATATTTTCTCTCTTTCCATCCGCTTCATGTTTTTCACTTCTCGTTGGGTTTTCCTTCTTCCACTCCCAAACCAACCTTGGCATCAATCATGTGTGTTCCAACATCACCTCCGTCTCCCCCCAACTTCCCTCTTCTCTGACTGCTCCACTCTTGAATCATCCTGCCGTCTCTCGCAACTTTTCTGTGCCCCATTCCCCAGCGCACCTCCCTTTCCTATTGTTGCATCTCTGTCTGCCCCGCCTCCCCTCTCTCGCTGCTTATCCACCACACCTCTCTCTACTCTTTCCGTCTTTTTTACGTGGACCCGTCCCAGCTTTCCATGTGTGTGTGGAGGCTCATTGCCATGCCTGGGAGCAGGTGCGAAGTCCAGGGAGAGGGGTTTGGAGAGACGTAGCGCTTGCTGACAGAACAGGAACAGGAACGGTTGAGGAGTCAACCCAGCAGGCCTCTCCCCCTTACCTGTCTGACTGTCTGTCTCTAGCTCCCTCAGTTAGGACAAAGATTCAAGAATGACATACACACACAATGTGCAAGCAAACATTAATTGTGGTGGTTCGCAACAAGAATATAAATTATACATTTTCAGTTTTGCTTCCGTCACCGACTTTTCCTGCATCACACAGAGATATGAAACAAAACATACATGGAAGAAAGAGTCATTAAAAAAGGATAAAGGTGGAATTTAAATCTAATAAACACAATTTAAATCAGTTTTCTGGAGCGGCTATATCCAATTTCTTGTCTGTCAGTCTCCCAGGGATATCAGGAAGCCGTAAAGTAATCCAATCATACGAGGCAGATTGATAGAACAATATTGAAATGTGGCTTTCATATATTCCATATAGTTTCGCTCACCTGATGCGGTGCCAGCCGCAGTGAAGGGGTTAAGGTGTCTGTATCATGTGTTATTAATTTGTCTAGCTGTCAGTGGAAACACACATATGTCTGTATTTATTTTGGTGCCCTCTCAGGCTCCATTAGAGGGTCAGGTTATTGCTTTTTGATTGTATTTATTCCCTTCTGCCTTTCATTTCCGCTATCTTCAGCGAGAAATATTACCTAGAAATACACTTCCCTTCTGCTGTCGTCAAAATTTGACTGATTGATCTTAAAATAAATATATAAAAGTTAGTTTATTGCTTTGCCATGATGAAATGCTGTTACTGTACGGGGTGAGGGAAGATCTCTTCAGTCTGTCTATCCTAATACGGTATATTACATTCAAGATAATGGGTTTTATTGACATGTATAATACTGTGGAGCAGTGCTTCGTGTATTGTTGTAGATAGTTAGAATAATAAAGAACAAAATACAGTAGTCATTAAATGACTTGAAAGACTTTGTGAGTGAATATAGACAAATGCATTGTGCTTTTTACAAATTCAAAGTTTACTTCATAAATATAACACTTTCTGGATTCTGTACTAGGTCTGGTATGAGGCTAATGTAACCTGCAACATCCTTAGGCTATTGGTCTAGTGTGACCAGTTGCATTTGGTTACTACTGTTGGCTAATGTTAGCATACTTTAGATAAATATTGTCCTACTGCAGCTAGGGCTGCTCGATGATGGCAAAAATCATAATCTCGATTATTTGGGTCAATAATTGTAATTGCGATTATTAAATGCGATTATTCATTGACTTTGAAAACATCCATTTATTGGAGATTTTTTTTTTTAACAGTATGTTTTTAACAGTTGATTACCCTGAACTTTAAGTATAATAATAATAATTATAATATTTTTTTTAAAAATCGTTTTATTTCGATTACATTGTTTTCGTAATCGTTGCAAGCCATAATCGTAATCGCGATTTAAAATACGATTAATTGAGCAGCCCTAACTACAGATGAAGCACTTCATTTCGGACTCCAGCTTACCTGTTCCTGCCTACGACCTGCCTACGCCCAGTTTCGAGGAAGGTCAAGCCCTCCCACTATTTTCCAAGAGGGCGTTGCCAGATTTTCAATTTCAGGTTTTCAATGATCCATTGCAGCTGGCTTCATTATAATTACATTTATTTATAACGGGGGCGGTCTCAAGTCAAGCTGGAGGCTTTCCCTTGAGCGAGGGCAGACCACTTACCAATCACTGCCCTTGCGTTTCAAACTGTCCGAAATTAAGTGCTTCATCTGTACAGCCATACTTGGTCTGGTATGACCATTAGCCTATGTCTTGCCCTGCATCACTGTCATTAACTAACAATTTCAGCAAATACATTCATTTTTTTATGACCAAGTAATCGCAAGAGATAATTCCATACAGGCGTTACAAAAACAGATTTGTGATGTTTATGTTTCTAATGATCATTAGAGCCTGTATCTCTCTCACATTAGCTGTTGCTTCTTACACCGTAAGCCTTCTTTCTCAGGAGAGAGGCGCCCAGCCGACAGTGCAAGAGGCACCGTGGAGGTGGAAGAAGAGGAAGTGAGAGATGCAATTATTAACAACTCTCAATATAATCCTGTCCTCAACCGATGCCTTTGGATAGGAGCCAGATAAGAAAGAGACAAGGGGGGGGGGGGGGGTCAGGGGGGGGGGGCGGGGGAGGGACTCGGGATGTGTCACACTGTGCTGGGATAAATGTGGATGCCTGTAAATAACAGCACAGTGCACTAGTAAAACAAGCAGGCGATAAGAAGTGAAAAAGTGTTATGCGATTTCACCGCGGTCGCGCAGGAAGTGACACGATGCGATAGCGTGGGGATTGATACACCTTTGTTGCTTGTAATGACAGCAAGAAGAAGCGTCTGTTTATGTTGTTTCCTGTTCTCTTCAACAAATGTTAATAACTGTACTTCCAGATTGCTAAAGCTTTCAAATAACCTAAAGCTTTGACGATCAGAAGCAATAGGAACGTAATGCCCGCTGACAGTATAACTTTGATTGACATTAAAGGTTTACTGCCAAAATAAATCCAAATCCACGGGGATGCATAAACATTGTAAACAGCAGTAAATAAACTGTGAAAGCCTCATCCTCGCACCCGTATTCCGCCTCTCTCCAGCAAGTTAGATTATCCCCCTGACACTGTAACCACACTGACTTGCAAGAGTGTTGCCATGACAATCCCAAGCCTGTTTTTGCTTTCCTGGTTTTTGCCGTATAGACAAGATCGGGGAGTTGTTGACTTGATTGCTCTCTCGGTAGTGGTATGCCAGGAAAGAGCACGCAATCATTCGTAATTTACTTAATTTACAGATGCCAGTTTCCGGAGCTTGCAATCGACGATAGCGCCATTTCGTTGAAAGGATGGCGGTCATTAAATGTGGAGTGGCCTTGTTGTGTGCGTCTGGTGAAAAATGGTTGTCAAGTTGCGTGTGGCTTGGCAACAGTACCCTGTAGATGCACTTGTTCATCCCCCTTGTTCTCTTGTATGACGTAAATGAGATGCCTCTTACCGCTGCTGTAAAAGAAGATGAAGCTGGCTGACTCCTTTCCAACCACTGTGATGATCTGCTGATGGATATGTGTGCGCCTCAATTGCTTAATATTACCCATAACATCAGAAGTGTACAATTGATGGCTTTACTCTTAAGCTGCACAGACATAAACCATAGAGGTAACCATTCAAATACATATACAATAGACATTATGTATTCACATTGGAGACTCATAAAAGAGAAAGCTAAGGGAGGGAAATCAAACCAAATGTGTTTGTTTGCGACAAGCCTCTGTGCTTGTTTGCATTATTGACTTACATGTGAGTTCATCAATAATTAACAGTTTTCGCAGCCTTGCCACAGGCGGGCATCACTGCCAGTAACACTCTCCGTGTGTGTAGCACTGTGTCCCTGTCTGTGCATGGGGACACGGTGGCTTCCATCGTTAATCAGAGTCTCTTTATAACTCCTCCAATATGTTACTATCAAGACAAATTGAATAGCACAAATTCAGCTTAGGGGGAAGTACACGCACTTTGGAACAATTTCACAGGATGTTATTACCTGGGATCAACACCTCCTATCATTTGTTAAAAACTGCTACTTTCAGATGAATAGTTCATGAGTGGGCTCAGGTTAGGGCTGCTCAATTAATCGTATTTTAATCGCAATTACGATTTTGGCTTGCAACGATTATGAAAATAACAT
>CALSBZ010004052.1:1037991-1079149 GCA_943591055.1 Gobionotothen gibberifrons
GTACTTCTGCACAGGTGGGCCTTGGTGGTTTACAACGTGAGGCTGGTGTTTTGACAATCAAATGTATTCAGGCAAACGCACACTACATGTTTTTTTGGATGTACACAGGGTATATATGGTGCATGTCTGCAATGCAAGCTGTATTTTTCATATACTTTGTTTATCGCTCAATTCTTTTCTTGTCTAATGCATCTTCTCATAGAGGTACAAATATTTATTTGTATTCAAGCACAAAGCTCTGCACATCCTCACAACTTTCTAGTAAGCTGGGTTCTTCCACATCAGTGGCAGCCTGACTCTCATCTCCACAAATCAAAAGTAATGAAATTCAAGTGTCAAGCCGGCAGTCGGTTCAATGAATCACAAATAAAGTATTAATACAAGAGTAATTAACTTACTAATTGTAGCTTTCGTGGCATTGGAGTGCTCTCTTCAACATCCCCTCCTTCTGTTGAAGTTAGGACACTTCAAAGATAACATGCTCTTTCTAGCCCTAGTGTTCTTTTTTTATTCCTGTGACAAATGTGCACTTTGTTCTCTAATTCCTTCTAAAAGCCTGATCTTTATGAACCTCATCAAGTGTTGTTTATTTTGAACTAGCATTCGTATGCAAATCAGAGTTCTTCCGGGCAACCGCAAGACACATGTCAACCTCTGCCAATATCTTTCAACATAATATCACAGTGCAAAGACCTGCCACTGCTGGTTTGACTTTTTCTGGAAGCGAAGCAGTTTTCTTTTCCCTCATAGACTCATGTTTGACAGAATGTAAACCGGCCAACCGAATCGGGCTCCATCTGAAAGGTCAGGAACTCCTCACAGCAGCCGCCCAATCAGAGCTGAGATCCAGCTGTCATGGCGGGATGAAAGGGAGGCGTGGAACGGTATAGCCATGGGGCAACACTTCCTAGAGCGCCGCAATTACGGCACCGACACAGTGGGACAGTTTAAAAGCTAATTCAGCCCCCTGGACAACACGGGGCAAACCTCCTAATTCTTCTATATATGGTACTTCTGTGACATTTTGATCATTATTATGCTGCACATGAGAGTGCAACAAAGGTGTAACAGCAAGGGTGCAAACCAACTACGTACATTTACTCAAGTACTGTACCTAAGTCAAATGTGTAGGCACTTGTGTATTTCCATTTTATGCTACAAAATACTTCTCTCATGTACACATCAGTTAACCGCTATTAATCCAGTGATTTACAATATTCAGAAACCGGCATTCTACATAAAGAGTAGTTTTAGTTACCAGTAAATGAAGTACTAATGCTTTACTAGTATATTAAGTACTTTTTAAGTATATTTTGATGCGAATACATTTGTAATTTCACTAGGGCTGTCCCGAATATCATTTTTCGAGCTCCGGATATTCGGTAGTAATCAGCAGCGAATAATCGAATATTCGTTCCGCGCGGGGGGGTGCGCAGTAATCAGCAGCGAACCGCTTCGACACGTGTATTTCGGGTTTATTCACGGAATTCTTTTTGTTATTCTACAATATCGTTGTTGTATAGTTATTTGTTAATGTATACAACCCAATTTGTGTTCTTTGAAATTGAAAAGGATATCGCATTGTGTGTGTTGCTTTCGTTGCAGTTGTCTTAATTGTAATTTGGCTTGGCTTCCTATTTTGTATGGACATGCTTTTATTTTGAAGGAGAGTTAGAAGAGCTATGGAAACAACGTAACGGAGGTTAATGGAGAAAATGTAATATCTACATATAAAGACGGAGAAAGTAAACGATAACGTTTATGGTGTTAGCACCCCCAGAAGAGGCACAAGCTCTTACGTTAATATTGGAGATTTCAATAAATAAAAAATAAAAACGAATATCCGAATAACGAAATTGAAACCCGAATACTACTCCAACGAACGATTATTTGGATATTCGGATATTCGGGTACAGCCCTAAATTTCACTTTAATGTACTTCTTCACTGTGGTATTTGTACTTTTACTTAGGTAAAATATCTGAGTTTTCTTCGACCACTGTAACAGTATATAGTTTGAATGCTGAGATGACTACAGTAAGTCCACATGCACTCTTAATAGCAGATTTGTTTTTCTACCAGTCAGTTTTGATTGTTTTTGTGAATAAACAGAAAAGTTTCACCTCTCCTCTGTCCGTCTTGGCTGACAGCGTGCCGCCTTAACAGAACAACACAATTAAGGGTCACTTCTCATTAGGCTGTGTCCAAGAGGGGACATGGAGGCACACACGGATTGGTTATTAGCGTCTTCCCTGCACAAACTCTTCCTGAGCTGTCACCAATAATCCACGGTCATAATCATAGGCTTTGATGCCTTGTGCCACAATTGCTTTTTGCACCTGTGTTACAATAACAAGTGTCTTTGACATCGCACCAATCCAGACACGACTGAAATCAATGTAGGTTTATTCAAGCCAAAAACAGCACATTCATATGAAAAAGGGGACTATTTCACATTTGCATATACAATGGTTTAAATACACAAGAAGTGTTTGATCTATTCGGAATGTCTTTGTTTTATTACAACATAAAAATAAACAGGTTTACATAAACTCAAAGACTAACCCGCTGACGGGGCAGATCCCATTTATAAAGCCTAATTCATAATCCCAAATAAGACACAATTATATATTTAGCACTCTAATGTCACTTGCGGGACCCAACAGCGATATTCACTCTGCAAAAGCTTAAGTTTCCTGGCTTCCTCATCCTTTTCCCCAAGGCCACATTTGCAAAAGCGGGTCATCCTAGACTTCATCGCCTCCTCCTCCTCCTCGTAAAGTACTCTTATTCATCTATCATAAAGCTTCCCACAGGATTTCCCTGGCCATGTAAATTTGGGTTCTCAAACAGCAAGAGTTTAGGAAAAAATGCATATCAAAGCAAGCAACTCCTCTTTTGCCTTTCCTTCCCTCCCTGTTCTTTCCCTTGGCCCTTTCTTATCTGTCTGCTGTTTTATCTGCTTGCCAAGGTCAGACAGGCTTGAGGCGATCAGTCCTGATAAAGACGGGATGTGGAGATGGGAGGGGGTGGGGGGAGGGTTTAGACGGGGCCTTGTCAAAAGAGTCGTGTCCAGCTGTTGATGGTCATACCTAAACGCTACCCCCAGATAGCATGGTGCTTTTATATTTGCGTCATATTCCGACTACACCTCCCTTGTGCGTGGAATATATCTCAAAATACATTATCTTGTTGTCTCACTGGGTCACAATGCATGCATCAGCAGTAACAGGAAGTAAGAGGGAAAGCGATTTGAAGAATGTTGTTGGGGCAGAGAAGAAGAGATCTTGTAACACCTGCACATTCCCACAAGGCTCTTGGGAGGGATAGCTCCACCACAGAGGCTTACTCATCCCTCCTTTTCCGTCTATTTGGCGGGAGGAAATGGATCAGGTTGGTAAGAGCCAAGAGCTCAGATCCTTTCAATGTCCTCTCTGTGTTGTGCATTGTGATCTTTGAATCGACTGGTGTAGAGAAACGAGAGGAAGTGTTTAACTTACCGCTTATTCATTAAGAAGAACCTAGTTTTAGGTTGTTTCCGCCTTTATTGATTTATTTTCTGTGGCATTGTTCTTCAGAATTAAAGTGACATTTGAGTTGTTTGCTAAAACAAAAGCCTCTCGTGACTAAAGTTAAGCCGGAGAGAGCGCCAAAGCAAAGACAATAAAGAGTGAAGCCTCGTAGAAACTCCCAATAACACAAACATATTTATTTTGCTCCCTCCACTAAGGGAATGGGAGCTCTATTAAATAATTCAAATGGCTGTCCTAGGATGCCAATCAGAAATATTACAGCCATAAAAGCCATGTCTATACTTGGTGCAGAGTGGGGGCCCTGCAGCAAATGAAAGCATTATTCTTGTCATCCTCGGGAGTATGCAGCAGCGCTAGTATTTCTTCTTCTTCTGCTTGTCGTCGACGCATTTCTTTATTTATTCTCGGGGACCAAGGAGAGATGTTTAGGTTTAGAAGCGGGACATTTCTACAGGGAGAAAAGCGACTGTCAGCCTACTTTATCCCCATTTGAATAGTGCCTCTCTGCTCGCTCCAAGGTGAAATACACTCTGTTGGAAACTGGGTTAAGAGAAAAACAGTCAAGGCGGCCTTGCAACAATACTACAGGGAAACACGAAACACTTCCCCCACCCCCATCTTCTGCTTTAGGTTAAGTTATGCTATTAAAGGGTACATTATTAATCACCGATCAGGGCTGTGTTGTTCTTTCAGTAAGGGTTTTCTGTGTGTTATTTAAAGCCTTTATGGTTTACTCTGGGCCTAGCATATTTAGTATAAAAACAAGTACTGTTTTTTACTGATCAGGTCAAACTGTTTCCAATTGGTTATCGCATGCTGTCATTCGTAAGCAGATGATATAGGCAAGGCAAGGCAAGTTTATTTATATAGCACTTTTCAACACAAGGCAATTCAAAGTGCTTTACAAAAAATGAAAGACATTAAGAAAATGGCATTTAAAATCAGTCATTAAAAAGAAAAGCTAATAAAATAAACATTAAAAGAAAAAAATACATGAATAAAAGTTACAGTGCAGTATAAGATAGTTATATAGGGTGGTAAGAGTTTGTTTCACTGATTAAATATTTATTTCAAATGTACATTTTCTGCAATAAGGACTATTTCAGTGTTTTCCAATCACCCATGACCTATTTGGAGGGACACAAATATTCCAAATGCTTTTAGTCAAATAAATTCCCCCCACTCCAACACATAGTGACTCCATGTTGAAACAAAGCCCAGGAGGACATCTTCGGACTGTGCTAATGGACAATGTAGCCACCACTCTCCTTGGCCTCCCAATGCACCTTAAAAATGGAACCAATCCCCTTACTGCCAAAGTTATACCCACTTAACCATTTGGTTACCTTCAGATGATGTCACTCCCTATCCCGGGAGCTTGTGGACGGCCATGTGTGTGTGTGAAGGGACACAGGCAAGGTCATTACTCATTGATGAGGCCCCCGTGGAGCGCTCGTGTTATCTCTTCTGCCTGGGGACTTACCAGCGCAACCCCTACAATTAGCCACTTTCCCCCTTTACTATTTATCGCAGTGACAACCGCCCCCCCCCTGCCAAAGTACTGTAGCTGAGGCGGTCTGGGACTGAGTAGGCAACCCCCCCCCATAACTGCTTAATATCGGTGCTTTACGAAATCCTTGGATAATTCATAATGTTGGTCCCTGATCACACTTGATTCAGCAGCTAAACTGATAAATAATGCATTCCACTCAAGTGACGTACAGTAGGTTTTTAAGTAGGGGTTGGCGATGTTTATGTAATTGACTAATAACGACATAGTTCATGGATGATGATATGGTTTTATTTTCTTATCTATTGTTGCGATTTGGCAGAAATGAGTGTGTTCCGTACGGAAAATAGTGTGTCGTAATTTTCTTTTTTTTCAAAACCTGCACTACTCTACATATAGGAGCTCTGATTTGTATGTTAACACCATCCTGTGCTGGATACTTTTATAATTAGTGGTGTCTATTTAAAAGAATACGAGTCTGTACTGTTTGACTCTGATGAAGACACACCTGGCATAGACAACATATAAAGTTAGTTGCTTTAAATACGTGCGCTCCAGTATACTTTGGATTAAATCTCTGAAGTCCTTCCCGGTACAGGAAGGTTTGGCATTGTATTCACGACTCCCTTTTGAAAGCACAGGTGTTAGCATGCAATTTCAATTAAGGTTTTTTGATTGATTGGACGAGTGCCTAGGATTCTCCTTTGCTGTTTGAAACGATGGAACCCCAAACCAAAGAGAATCTTCAATCATAAACCCAGCACACTTTTATATTCTAATCTGGTGAAAACAAACCAGGCAGATCCTCAGCACCCTTACCTTTCCTATTTCTCTCCTCTCCTCAAAGTGGATGCTGAAGGCTCTGAGTCCAAATAGAGTGGCGAAGTCCCTCCCCTTCCGGTGGACCTCCATGGGACCTTATTTCTGAAAAGTTATGCATTGAAGTCAATGGAGAGAGAAAGATTATCGTTCGATCCCGTTTGAATTGTGCCACGAATTACACATATGATGTTTGTCAATTTAAAAGATAATTTTACAAGTCAAAAAAATAAAAATGTGTCGTAAAACTGTGAAGTAACACTTTTTTTGTGTGAAACTGCTCAATGAACTACATCTCCCGTCTCGCACCACACACCAAGACGGCCGTCACGTTGGCACATTTCACTTCTTTCTTTCAGAATGAGGTGAAAAGTATTAAAAGAGGTGAAAATCACTCCAAGTCTGGGCATGTTGAGAGCTGTACATACACACAAGGGGAGTTAGTCGGTTCGTAAGAGCCAGCATGCGGGACCGGGATTCTGGGATTTGTAGTCTTTCTAGTTGCCTATTTTTCATAGTCTTATATTTCAACAGTTTTATGACAAACTGTGACTTTTTTGACATGGAAATTATTATTTAAGATTGACAAACATATGTGTAATTCGTGGCACAATTCAAACGGGATCGAAAGATAATCTTTCTCTCTCCATTGACATCAATACAAACTTTTTCCGAAATAAGGTCCCATGAGTCCCACCGGAAGGGGAGGGACTTCACCTCTCTATGGGGTCGTCAAGGAGACGGGACAGGAAGGACACAGGGAGTGAACTCTCACATGCAACCTTGTGTCAGATGGTCTAAATTGTGACACATATTGTTGTTAGCATCAGAAATCTAATGTCTCCAATGGCAACAGATAGTGTTTTAAAAAGACATAGCACACCTGCTCCTTGATGTGAGGGAAGTTGACATTTGCCCGTTGCAAGACTTTTGACACCCGTGCAACATGTCAGCCTGGAGGTAAACCGCTGCCAACGTGACAAGCACAGCTTTTGATATGTCATGGAGTATTTCATTGGTGAAGTGCTGAACAATTCACCTTGTGTCTTTTTTCTCCTGGAAATAATAAGCCAATGTTATGTTGCTAAAGAATGTTAGTACTGAGTAATACAACGTAGAACACCAGCTGCTTTCATCTTCAAGCCAAACAGTCCGAGGGTGGTAGCTGCTGCCTTCGTTGCTGCAGTCAAGTTCCCAACAATGGTTGTTTCTGCCATTACGTCTTTTGTTTGCTATTGTACATTTGAAATTATATGAATGTGTTAACTGCTTACATCAAATGCCGGTGTTGTAGTTTCTCTTTTTTAATAACTTTTTTGTGTGCAATGGGGAGCAAACTAGTGAGTGAAGTAAACACAAGGACTTATATAATTGGTTGTGAAATGATATGCTGTATGTCGATTTGATTGAGTTGTTCCTACTGTGTTAGATCATTCAACTACGGCTACAGTTCATTCCCTTGGCACAAATTATGTGTTTTGTATTTGAAGAATGATCAGCTTAAAACTTCACCAGCTGCTTTTTAATTGCATAGACTCACTGGTATCCTTGGCCCAGTAGGAAGGAGGTTGTTCCTGCCATGTGGGAATTAAAGAAATGCTGTCAGTAATCTTGAAATATTTCATTTTCTCTAAGATATATACTTTGTGTTTGACTATTTCAACTCAGTCTGCTGGTATGTTTGTCTCTTTCTTGCGGCAGTGCAAAGAATAGGCTTCTGAAATGGGAATACTTTTGTAACAGACAGTGGAAGAGCTGACCTATACTGAAGTGATTGATGACGCAGACTGGTCTGTAATTTGCTGCCATGTGAGGATAAACAGCTGTAACTATCTTCAGTAATTGGCTTTGAGCGTTTCTCTCTGCAATTTAAAGGTCATGTAAGGCTGCAAAAAAGATTTGCGTCAATTTCACATACAGCTTCACTGTTCTTAGTTTTTCTCATTGCATCAGTTGGAAAAAGTTCCTGATCAACTTTTTTTTTCTTGTAGTAATTTAACCCTCTTCATGAGGTGCACCATCATTCCGATATCATTTAAATATGGCAAGCCAATGAGTAAGCCGCTATCCTATCCAGTTTTTATGATATTTCATTATGCTCTCAGATTAAAGATTTCTCTTTTTCATTAGTAGGGGCAGCAAAACAAGCCTTAACACCATTGACCTGTTATCACCTACCAAAGTTACTGTAGCTAATGTGATAGCTAGTGCTGTAGCGATGCGTCGACGATGTCGACGCGTGGACTTCAAAATATCATCAACGACATATTTCCTCGTCGACGCATCGCCACACACACGTGGGTCACCCAAAACAACAACAAGCAGTTCGCAATCGCACTTTAAACACTATGGAGACAGAAACGGCTACCACCTCCTCCTCACAGGATTGCGCACAAAGCCCTGCAAAAAGCCCCCAAACAAAAACATCTCGCCCTAGGTCTTCAAAAGCATGGGAATACTTTAAATCTAGTCCAAAACGCAAAGGCATTGTTATTTGTTACTTTCTCCGTCTTTATATGTAGATATTAGGGATCGACCGATATGGCTTTTTCAAGGCCGATACCGATACCGATTATTAGTAATCAAGGAGACCGATAACCGATATTTGGAACCGATATATATATATATTTTTTCCAGTAAAATCAGAAGATCTTGGTGTCAAAATGTAGAATAACACAAACTCCAACACAACATCTTTGAAATGCATTTAAGCATATATTATGTTTAACTTTTAAACATCTTACAACTGGTTTCCTCTCTGTGCCCTTTTCTTTAGTGCAGCCATATGCAATGAGTTAGAGTCAAGAAGTGGGGCTGCAGGCTGACATGCTTAACTTACAATAATGCTTAATTTATTATATCAAAACAATGCCTGTCTATCTAACATCCCAATGAGCTGCTTGCAACTGCAAAACACTAGTGTTAGCTAATGTTTTGCAAACTATTAAAAGTGAGGCTATTACAGTAGACCTAACGTTAGTCTAGTAGCCTCACTTCTAATATTTTGCTAAACATTTGCTAGATACATGTTGGCTAGCTAATGAGCTTCACATATCAACCTGAAAAACTGCGAGGCTCCACTCGCAGTTTTTCTTCAGTCTGTGTCTGCGATCTTTCGCACCTGCCTGTAATCTGAGAAGGTCCCGCCTCTCTGGCTGGCTCCCGCCCGGAAAATCTTCAGTGTTGATTGACACTTCAGTAATAGCCTATCAGATAGCGCTGTGGGCGGGACATTGCTCGTGTACACAGAGTGGTGACTGCAGCTGCAGCCAGAGAAACGGCCGCTCCAGAGCCAAAGCTTTATCGGCAATTTGATAAAAAAAAGGCCGATACCGATAATCGGTCAAATGCTGAATATCGGCCCCGATAATCGGCCAGGCCGATAATCGGTCGACCCCTAGTAGATATTACTTTTCTCCGTTCATCTCTGTCACGTTGTTTCCAATGCAACAACAACTTCCTGTCAACAGCGCTACCTCTCCTTCAAAATAAAAGCATATTCATAAATAGGAAGCCAAGCCAAATTACACTTAAGACATATACAACTGTAACGAAAGTAACAAACACAATGCGATATCCTTTTCAATTTCAAAGAACACAAATTGGGTTAATATCTATAAAACAACAATACTGTAGAATAACAAAATGAATGCCGTGAATACACCAAAATACACGCGTTAAAGCGGTTCGTGCGGGCCGAATATTCGAATATTCGCTGCTGATTACTACCGAATATCCGGAGCCCGAAAAATGGTATTCGGGACAGCCCTAGTGTGTTGTGCAGCTTGAGTTCTGTGCACTTCGGTAGTGCTAACTATCTTATAGCTCTCCGTGCGGTTTGTTCGTGCTTGGTTGGCTAGTTGTTAATGTTAGCTACCTAGCTAGCGGCGCCAGCTGTGTGTTAGTTAACGTTTGTCAGCATTTAATGTTGGCTGGAATGGTAGCTAGTTTACGTCTGCAGAACACCGCTATCTAGCCGCTATTAACCCGGAACGAACAAACTGCACAGAGAGCTAACTCATGTTGTGGTCGTTTACGAGTCAAACATAACATTAGACTAACGTTAGTCAGCTTATAGTATCAATGTATGTCAACTAACGGAGCCAAGCAATGTCCAGGCCAGGGCTGCACGTAAGCTGGTGCGCAGTTGTCATGAATGAAGTAATGTTTTTTGGTATTTATTTGAGATACATTATGTTTTTTATTAGAAAAATAACAGAAAACAGAAAAATAATAGTTAGATTAGTCGACTAATCGATAAAATAATCGCCCGATTAATCGTTTTCAAAATAATCGTTTTCAAAATAATCGTTTCCCCCCAGCACTAGTGATAGCAAAGCTAGCGTATTTGAACATCCAGCAGACATAGGAACATTTGCTGCTGGTTTTATATATTTTCTATTCTTATAACTCATGTCTTATGTTCTCCGCCCACCCAACAGGGCCCTTTGTTGTGCTTTTAGCTTCTAAATGTTCTACTTTGTTTATTTATTATTTGGAAATACATTATTAATAAATTAAAATATGCAGCTTGCATCATAGCTTTTACAAATTCTCCAACCATGGTGTAAAATAGGGACAGGAAAAATATAATGTCGACATCTTTGTCCTTAACAATGTAGTTGCTTGAAGTCTTTACTATTTCATGTTGAACAAGTGAGCAATGCATATCTTTAACACTACTTGCGATCTCTACTCATGATGCATTCAGACAGTTCACATTCCCTTCGTGCTTCTAAGTCTCGCAGCCATGAAGTGTACTCGGGGTAGATTCCTGTGGCCTTGCGCTCACTCACTTGATGTGCTTCCCTAAGCAGAGTCAAAATATCTCCTTTTCTTTATTATTTCAAGACACGCACCGTGCCAATTAGCTAATCATTATGGCAAAGCAGGTGGTGCACTAATACCAGTTAATAACACACCTTGGGCATTCAGAGCCACCATACTGCTCAGGGCAGCAACACGGCACTGTTCCACGCACGTTTAATTAGACAATGATCATGCAAAGGGAAAACTTCTAAACTTTTGTCCCTGCTTTTTACTTATTACTGAGGGGATGACAAGGACATTGGAATGATAAAAAAATGACCTTTTTTTTGACAATGAAATGTTCAATTCCCTTGAGGTTACTTCCGATGTGAAGTGAAAACATACTGTAGGGTGGAGGTGACTATGATGTTGGATTCAATCCCCGCCCATCTTTTTGTGTTTCTTCCGATTAGACACAGACAGTGAGCGATCTCTTGATCATAAGCATGTCCTTGTATCTTCTATTTGATCTCAAATGAATAAGCCAAAAAGGAACGTATATATCATGCTGGTTTGCTTTCAATGCAGGGCTCACATCATTATAATGAGCTTTTTTCTTTTTCAAAGCCAAACATCAGAGGCAGGAAATGAGGAATCACCTTGAAGTTAAAAACGAAGGTGGTGCCTTTTTGTATATTTAAATAATAATAATTGTGAAGAACATTTGTATTTTACAGCCCTTTTAATTATCTCAGATTTTGTAACCTTCTCCCTTTAAACACTAATTGCATTTTGTTAGCAATACCAAGTTTGACTTTCCAGTGGTGGTGCACTTTTCTAAACACAATATATTGGCTGCATATGCTTTTGTGTGTCCTATTTTTTTGTCAGTCCATAAATACATCTCATGAATGCATGATGAGGGAAGAACAAACTGTTTGCAGCTGGCAATGAACTATTATCCACATTTGGAATGGAGAATGTGGGCTTTAGCGGACATTTTCTTTGACTATTTCTTAATGGAATGTACACAGCTAGATGCAGCAAACACAAAGCCGTAAATGAACATTTGAAGAAAAGTTTTCTTGAATTCTGCTGTTTTTGATTCTGTAAAATTCCTGCTGTTATTGTCCTGGAAGCTTTCAACTTCTCCTCGTGGCACTCAACACAAGGTGACATTTGACGCTCTGCTATCAAAACACCGATCCCTCACGCTGATCTCAAAATACAATTTGACAAGTGAGGGATCCAGGGGGCGCGCAGTCACTTGCTTTCGGGGAGCGAATGCGCTTTACCATGAAAGCAAACTGACAGTCGAGTGTGTCAAAAGTAGTTTACTTCCATTACAGTCTGCCCAAGTCACACATCTGGTATTTGTGGAACAACATTTAACACACCCTCTAACGCAGCCATGGCATCTTTCTTTCATTATGTTAGCACCTCCGAAGGGCAGGATGCTGAGTTTCTGCCCCCGACTTTGACTGACAAGGCGGTTATGAGCAATGATAGCTGCCAGGGCTCCGAGGGAGCGTCTAAATGAACTGACACTCGCACCGTGAAGACACCTCGCGCCAAATCCACTGACAACATTATTATACTAAGGACTTTATATAGGATGATGAGGCCTGGAGAATCAATGTGATTGATGCGCGGCACTCGGCATATAATTCCTCACGTTTTTATTTAAGCAGCTCGCTCGGAGGGCTTTGTTGTGACTGCTGCTACTTGGAGAGGTGCTGAATTATGCTTGTCTGTTAAACATTTGCAGATTTGCTATACACACAGGACATTAGAGCTGCACAGGAAATACAATATGGATAAACATCCTGTCCAACAGCAGTTTGTAGTCATTTGGGGGAATTTCAGATGTGTGCAGCCTAAGCCAGGAAAACAGGGAACATGGCAGTTGGACTTTTGTACCGTGCCAGTGCTCAAGTCCACTCCAGACGTGATTTATTTACTATCTTCAATGTGGGGGTGTTTTGACTCAGATTTGTATTGGTCTTGGACTTTGTCTCTTCTTTAAAGTCTCTATTGATTCCTGTTTCCTTTTTTCTCACAAACGTTGTTAAACTGCCTAGTTTAGGCCTCTGCGATAAAATGATGGTTATATACATTGCAATGCCATAAGAAAACGTGTTGATAGTTTAACTTTCGGCCTATTGTTTATTAGCCATCGTATTTGCGATATAAGAGGAAGCAATCGTTATGACATTATCCGTACCATTTTCATCAAAATGCATTTGAATGATTTCTGTAATTTTCTGTTAGCTAGGAACAATATGAAACAAAGATTATTTTCTTTAGTCTGTAAAATATGATATCAAGGCCAGGACTTCCTGCAACAACACAATGTCTCATTCAGAATGGCAATAGAAACATATCTTTATAAAAATTGCAGAAGGCCAAATTAGCGAGATGACATTTTGTTTTACTGTTAAGCTGTCATTTTGTTTTACTGTTAAGCTGTTATTTGAAAAACTGAAATAATTTGAATAGCATTGGCTTTGGTTGAACGATCCGTCTTGCCATTTTACATGTCGGACCCCCTGAAACTCTTAGGCACCCCTTTGAGCATAGATGTTTCATAATATTCTGTGCATTATAGCTATACTTAAATGGGTGATAATAATTAGACAATATTTCACTTAATCAATCTAGGAAGTAAAAAGTAATACTTAATTCGTACATGTTTTCCACTCTAGTCAAACATCTGTGTACCAGAAAGCAGTGCCCATGTGTTGCCTGCCATGTCCTGCACAACTGTTGCTTTGTGTACAATCTACAGTTAGAGGTAATGAAACATGCACATTTAGCAAATTCAAGTTAGACAGTAGAACTCATTTTTTAACATCAGTAGATTATCGGGATTTACACTAACATTTACATATTTTCCGTTGTGTTGTGAACTTGCTTTATATGAACAAAAGGGTAATATAAGCCAGAATGTAATTAATGTAAGCAGACACTATACAGTAAGACAACCTTGAAATTGCCTTTAGTCTAAATACTGCTCAAGGAAGAAAAATAACACACACACAAACACTTGTTTGAGGGTTGTATTTTTCCCTCCATAGGAACGGTAAGCCAGAGATATGATTTGTGTAAGCCGTAGCTACATTTGCAATAAATATATATTCAGATTTTTAAGGTATAAGGGAAGCAGATGGGGAGAGATAAAAAAAAAAAAGGAAGAAGATAAATTGGGGAAATATATACTTTCAGGTTTATTAGGCCGTGTGCAATCGCAGGCTGCTTGCTCAGGGAAATCGATGCCCTCGGGCTACATCCCATGCCCATGGCTGCTCGCAGGGAGATATTGGAAGAAAGGGAAAGAAGTTTAAAAGCGGGAGAGAGGATAGGGGGTTGTGGTGTGGGAGGGGGGGGGGGGGGGGAGTGAACAGGAGGAAGAATAAAGCAGCGCTCATACTCAAGATGACTCGATTTCCGTACATGTGTGGTAATTAGTTTACTCATAAACAAATCAAGTGTGCCTTCTCTATGCATGCGGACATGTGCCATCAACCCACTCAATAATTAAGATTCAAAATCAACATGTGTCACTAAGAGAAATATGTTTTTTTATTTATACATCACTTTATTCTACTGGATGACTGAAAACGTTCAAATAATTTCCAATGGCGTTCATTCATTACGTCTCCTACTTAAAGACAAGATAAATCATCAAATCCTGATTTATAAATGTAGTCTTTATCTCCTTTGCCTTTCCTTCAGAGACCCCTCATCATCCTGACCACCTGTTCCCCTCAACCCATTTTAATTTACACCGCCATATGCTTAGCTGCAGCTATCAAACAACATATAGCTCATGAATAACATGTTGCATATCTAATGGTAGACATCAGTCATGGTTAAAGTGATCAAATAGGAAACCTAGAAGGTTCATTGCATAGGGCGCTTTTTTGTTTTCTGAACAGAAGTTGATGGAATGTGCTAAACATCGACGAGGAGTGTGCAATAGTTCACGGATTTAATTTGACATTTACTACATTCGCAATATACAGCTTTGATGAAAAGCATTAAGTCAGGTGTCGAGACTTGATGAGACGGGAAAAGGGAAAAGAAGGCGGAAAAACATTTAGTTCTTCAGACTGAAGTATGAAAGCCTTTTCTCTGGTTAAACTTTTAAAGACTCAAAAGCCAATTATTTCCTGGCCTCTTTTGCTTGGTTACTTTTTGAGATATCCTGAAACTTGCAGATAGACCCTTGGGCATAGATGTTTTATAATATTCTGTATATTATTGCTATAATAATATGGGTTTTCCTTGGCCTATGCTACACCCTCCCACTAAATGTCATGTAAATCGGACTGATCCTTTTAGCAAGGAGAACAACAAGCCAGGAAAAATAATAAAAACATAAATAATATATTTTTTTAAAATCGATTTTTAAAAATAATTTTCGATTATGGAGACTGTAACGATTATTCGAATAATCGCTGGCATCCCTATTAGGGAGCCATGTCAGTGCTAGGGCTGCACGATTTTGGGAAAAAATGTAATTGCGATTTTTCTGACAAATATTGCGATTCGATTTGCGATATTTGTTTTTAAGTGATCCAACGGAAGTTTATTGTAAAATGCGGCCATATCTCCGGCTAGGAAGGTCGCATCAACGTGCTCCCGTCTCTAGCACCCCCGCAGCCCGAGCTACGAGTGAAAGAACTAAACTTACATGAAACTTCCGTTGGGTTGCTTTAAAGTCAAGCTTCAGTTTAAGATTCACCCTGTAATAGAAACATGTGATGGAGCATTACTAACCTGACTCCATCTAGGAGAGCTCCATTGGAAGCCATTTGGAAAGGTCAGGCACTTTCAAAAAGACTTGGCAGGCGATTGGATCAATCTGTCTATCACCTTCTATCATGGGCCTCTTCTGATTGGTTAACAATGGCTGGTACATGTGGAGCCCAGAACTTCTGATTGGTGTGGATGACTGACACACAATAAGAACAAAAAAAAACCATGTTCCTTGTTCCTACACCACACAGATACAAGGGAGGATATAGTAAGGCACAAACAAAGTGAAGAAGTGCTTGAGTAGGAGTGCAGAGTAATCAAAATCCTCCCACCTTTTATGAGGAAGTTAAGATCGCTTTGATGGCTCTCTGCTGAGTGATGTCACGATTGACTTTATTCCAAAGAAAAAAACGGCAGTAGTCACCGTGACCCGCTTCGTCCCCAAAAGTATTTGGACATAAAATAGGTTTTGTAGAAAGAAAAAAGACTGGCTCTGCCCTGTGGCGAATGCCCTTCTTTGTAAACAATTCATATAAAGGCTAATATTACCTCGTCCTTGCCGTTATTGCTTTGTGGTGTCCCGAATGGTATTACTTCAGTGACCTACATTTGTTTCTCTAGATAAAATCATCTAGGCATTTTTCTATAATTTTCTCAGTCACATGGTGTAGAACAAACACTGTGCACGCTTGTTTTCATGTACTTTTATAGATATTGCTCTAATGTATTTGTGTAAATGTATGTCTCTGTTTTTTGTCTGTTCTAACTGACAACACCTATGAGCAAACTTTGTTCTCATTTATTATTTTAGAGGCATTTAAAGTCCACTGAAATACAAATGCAACCATTATTATTAGGGATGCACGATATTGGTTTTTTGAAACCGATACCGATACCGATAACTTCCTGCTTCTCAAGACCGATACCGATACCGATAACCGATAATAATATTATATATATATATATTAAATGTACCTGTAGTTTTTGCACACCTGGTGGTAAAGAAAAGACTAGTAGTGAGCAAATGACATGAGCATTACTACTATGAACAAAACAAAGCCAAGAACAGTTTTGACTCATATTTATTTTCCCAAATAAACATAATTGAGTCAATCAGTCAATGTTTGTAGTCTTTGTCCAGCCACTGCGCCGTCAGACCTAGCATGCTAACGGGGCTAACATCACTGGTCCATATGTCCGTGGTGAAACTTATGTCCCGTGTATCGTTATCGATCAGAGTATGAAGGAGTGTGCATTGCATTTGTTAATACAAATAGCAAGCGAACTATCTAACTCTGAAACGTTGAAATAGTCCCATACTACCGACGACATGTTTGTTTACTGTCCTGGCTTCACGGCTGCACACCATTTACGTCACAGCCAGGCATGAGTTAGGGAGCGCTGGATTTGAGAAAAACTCCCCTCTTCCTAAACCACTAATACCACAGTACTGGCAAAACGGGAGGAGCCGAGTGAAAAACAAGCGCCCCTCATCCCAATCCACCCACACCGCAGTATTTTTTCTTTTTTTTACCCAAAAAATATATTGTATATTATCGGGGCTATTAATACTCTTATCGGGTTTATCGGGATGACGTCATAATTCCTAATATCGGACCGATAATTATCGGGCCGATAATTATCGTGCACCACTAATTATTATATTTCTTTGCAGCATTTAAAAGTAATTTTTGCGTGTACAGTGTGCAATACTTTCAAACTATTTTCTTTCCGTAGACAAAGAAGGGAGCTTTTTTCTGTCAAGCTGATTTGTTCTTTGTGTAGAGACAATCATGACTGTGAGGCACTGTAAAAGCAAAATATGAATCGCTTAACATTGCAACTAGAGAGAAGAAAAAGGGTCCTGACAGCATCAGCACATTCTTGCACCGTGCTGCTATCTCATATCATGCACTCATCTGATGATTCTGATATTGTGGATTTCTTTATGAAATAAACATGGTGTGGAGAGGAGAGACGGTGCGAGCCAAGAATCCAGGAGCGGGTACAGATTTGATCACACGCTCAGGGAAAAGCAAAAAAAGCAAACCAGATTGGATGGCTAAAACCAAATAATTTGACTTTTCACAGAGCCATTTATCTCCCTGTCTCAAGCCTGGAAAGGTCACAGTAAAAAAAACCTCATTGTGATTCCATTCAAACCATTACCGATTTAAGGAACTATTGTCTGAACTTTCTCTTTCTTTCCTAATATGCTGGTTATTAAGCTTTCTGTTGTAACATTTTTAAAGATAACTTTTTTTAGTTTGGTAAATGGTCAAGTTTACAAAAAAAGTCAAAAATAACGTTCAAGTTGTTGGGTATCTAAGTAACTTGCAGCATAGTTTGAACCCCCAACATTTAAGGGTATCCAATCAAGAGAAGCCCAAAGAAAACAAATTGGAAAGAGCCCAGACATCCTTGAAAAAGTTGATTTGATGTGGCTCTTCCTTTCTCTAACGGTTGTTCCGGAGACCTTGGTGAAATGTTGATTGAGCTTTAGAGGACCAGAAAGCCTTGGAGAAAAATAAAAACATGTTCTTTAAAGAGGTGTCTGCTAAATAACGTGATCTGGGGCACACAAACTCTATGTCCTGTTGAACAAGCTTACTCAAAACTACAAGTTGCAAGACAGATCACAGTGAAACGAGAGTTTGGAGGGAAGATGGAAACAAGGCAGGAGAGATGAGAGGCAGCAAGGGGGAGTCAGTGGAAACTGCATGCCAAGCTATGCAAAGCACCAGGGATGAAACATCGCTTTCCTCATAAGATGATTATGTTGTTAAATGAGATATGGCAATACTCTTGTAAGCGCTTAATCCAAGGATCTCCAGCTGCCATGCAAATGTAGCAGATGTCAGCAGGATGACACAAAGCCGAGGAATGAGCAACCAAAATTCTCCTCATCCCCTCCCCCCCCCATCCCCGCCGCAACTGTATTATTCAACAGTGAAGCTTGGCTCATTGTACTAACTCTGTTCACGTATTCATGCTGGGGCAAAGCACACATCTGGTCAAAACTACCGCTCACCAAAGATTTAGTTGATCTCAAAGAAGTAGCCAAGCTTTAAGGCTTTTCTGAAGTTGCCTAAACTTGGTAATGCTTGGATGTTTCTGACCAACTTCTAAGAAGCTCTTTCTTTCTGAAGTTTTTCTCTAAGCTTTGCGGCGCTTTCATGCAGCTCTCCGGGCATTCCCAGGTGGGATTTTAGGGGTGGGTGGACCGAATCAGAGTGGATTTCCTTGGGGGACATTAAAGTAAAAATGTTGGACTCGTCCCAGAGGGATTCGCGTTGATGACATCATGACTATGGAAGTGCGAGCGAGCACCACATTACATCAGATAGCATGATCATTTAGTCTAATTCGCCATCAGTCCCACTAATTGCATCTGACTGTAGACTCCAGAGAGTATTGTAATTCCCTTGAACTGGTTAAAGTGACTGTGATAGGCTATGCTTGAACTTGTTTAATGGCAGGTGATGTATCCTTTGTTTGGCTTTTTCTTTAGCCTCAGCATTTATTTTATCATATGTAAAAATGTAATGCGTAGATGTTCTCTCTAGGGCTTATTGATGTTATGTGTATCCTCTTTCATTCAAGTTATTTCCTTAAAGAATAGTATCTAAGCTCCCAACCATGATCAGTTCACTCCAAATACTACAAACATTAGGATCTGAAAATGTATATGACCATTGAGATCAAGCTTGTCAAATCACAGTCGTCAAAAACATTTACTTCAACCTACCGGGAGGCGCTTTTTCGGTGCGAGTATGATTTCTCCAACTGCCCCTTTCTCTTTTCCTTCCCCTTTTCTTTTATCATTCTTTTTTTGTTCAACTCCCTTCTGTGGCTTACAGAGCTTTGTGCGTGTGTTGAGTTCTCGCTGGCTGACAGGTTGTCACAGATAATACGTTTTAATTCCCCGTGTGGGACCAAAACTCACTTGCCTTGTAATTTCCTCATAATTTTATTCCCTTTTGAAGCCCTTGAATGTAGATTGGTGAGATGTCAGCTATGAGTGTGGTAAGCCGAGATAGTAATGTATTCCGCCGCACTAAGACTGGACTCTTTGTCAAATTAAAAGAGAATAAATAGTGTTCTTTCATGTTTTAATTTGATTCAAACATAATCATGTCACAGGTGCATGATCAATGATAGTCTTTATTTATTTAGTCTTTCCTGTGGTGCAGGTTTTTATACCTTTTCTTTATCCTTCAATACTTTTTTTTGATTGAGAGTGAGAAAAAACAAGTAAGTGTATTGGGCCTTATTTACCTTAGCATGACGCCATCTGTACAGTGAAACAGTGGTACTGACTCTTGTGAGTCACATGCTTTCGCTCCAACCCCTGATCCCCATTTGTCCCAGCGGTGATGTGTCTAAACGCACCACAGCAGTTCTGATCGGCACTGCCTTGAGCTCCTGTTCACCCCTTCTACCCCTCAATGCAACTTTCTCCACAATCCAGAATAATGAGCCTTTCAGAAATTCAACTCGGGGATCCCGGCCCAGTGGTGTGCTCGGAAGCCCAGATTCCTTGCCGTTTCCCCCCCCCTTTCGATAAAGCCTCCGCTAGCCTCGCGACTTCCAGGCCGCCGAAAAATCACGGCTCTGTCGGCCAAGTGTGGCCGCTGTTTCAGCAGGATAAGTTGGCCGGGGGAATATTCACTAAGTCCCCCTGAATGTAAACGAAGAACCCCTTGCTGTCACCCTGGATGCCTGGCCTGTCTGCTGTCTCGGATGGCTGGTTAGGCATTCTCTACCTCATAAAGGATGCAGCTGTGCCCTATGAAAAAAAACTAAAGTATGTATGCCCAGGCCTTCCCCATTCCAGCGCAGAATTGTCACGCTAAGGTTCATACTTACCCTGCAGTCGGAAAATGTCGGCAGCCACAGTTGAAAACCAGCACAGGAAGAATTTATAACTTCTTCCACCTATACCAGGAATATTCGATTGAGGACACCTATTTGAGATTATCTCGCTGAGGACCAATGTGCATGTATTCAGAATTAGTGCCATCTTCTTTGGGCTCTTTTCTTGCCTGTCATGGGCCGTGATTCCCTATGGATCCCATGTGATGGATGCTCTTAATGAAGGGTGTTAATTTAAAGTCACCTGCAGGCTATAGCCGTTCTATCCATAAGGCTGCATCATCACCTATCCAATGTTCTCTGCACTGACAGAGGAAGGCCCAGGGAGAAGTGAGGAGATGGAATTGGATTTGAAGCTCTGAGGCAGGTAATAAAAAGCAACACTCCCACACACCAAGGAATGTGATTTCCCCAAGTACCCCTGGCAGACATGTTGAATTTCTTGCCGTAATGTATAGGCGACCAAGCTATTCATAACACGGAAGGCCCTGGCGAGTACACGAGCTGAAGCTTGTTTTCTCATTAAAAGAGCCTTTCCCGGTGAACTTTTTCAAGCTATAGGTAATGTACTTTCATTAAATACAGTACCCACCTTAAGTCCTTATTGGTTTCCATGGTAATGGCTCACTACATTGAGCCGCCATTTCATTTGATAAGTGACTTGGAAACTTGTTATGCAGCAGCATGACTAAATGATAAGGCGGAAGGGTCCTATAAAATCCAAAACCATAATATTATCCACAGATTTCATGTAATTTCCCCCCTGTCAGAACATGTGTGCATGGCAAATGGAAGTAGTAAACTGCAACATGGCTCCCGAGATAGATTAATTGAACGCACAGTAGGGATAATTTCACTATTTGGAATTTACATAACATAAAAATGTAAATTGTTGTTCAGAGCACATTTGAAAAAGCAGTAGTGGCTGAGAATTGTACAGTAATAAGATACAATGATTAGTTTGAATCTTAAAAAAAAAGTTTGGAGTATATTTACTGTCTTGCTGGAGAAATAAGTCCTTCTGAGAGGAATAACATTGCAGAGAATTTGCATGCATCTGCTAAAAAAAACACAACACATACTCCTGATGATATAAAGAATGAAAGAAAATGGGGGAAAGATACATGGATAATTGAAAAAAACATGTTGAGAATTGTAAAGAGGAAGGCAAGTGATCAGAGAAAAAACATTCTTTATAGATGAAACCCTTTCACAGCTGTACAAAAGTATTAAGGTGTTTCCGGACTTCTTTGTGCTTTTTAGTGTTTTATGTTCATCCTCATTTACATCATCTTGGACTTATCTTCTCTGTGTGTCTTTTAAAGAATGTTCCCACGAGGTCCACGGATGTAATATGCTGAAATCAATCTTCTCTAACTGAAAAATACATGCCAATCAATAGTCTTCCACATGCTTTTTTGCTACATTCTAACCTGGCTCTATAGCTGTGGTTCAATGAATACAACATACAACAAGCAAAATATGATAAACGCTGTGCTCCCTACACAATAGAGTGGTGAGACGGGACTCACAAAGCCTCTGGATGCCATGTCAAACATGGCCAGCAGCAGGTGTCAGTCCTTCCTAAGCCTGACCTTGCGGAAAGGCAGCATATTTCACTTTCCCCTTCAGTAGTTCCAGAGTGGTGTCCGGAGAGGGTTGGGTAGACGGCTGTCCACGAACAAAGAGTCCTCAGTAGCTTTCTGTGCAGGCCAGTAGAGCAGCAGGGATGGCCGTAGGCTGGGACTAAGCCTCATGATGCCTAGCTGACACTGATCCGCCTCCATTGCATTGCAACACTGCCTAAATAAAGCAATGGAAACACAGGGAGCATAGGGTTGAAAAAAGAGGGTCATTTTGCCTTGTCATCTCAATGATTTTTGACTTGCTCTGAAGGCAAAAAGCCATCGACTTGCCAGAAATCATTTACCCACCAGCATTTGCATAAAAAACAACTGTAATACATTTCCGACACAGTAAGGCATTTGTTTTATACCACTTTTTTAGGTGAAAGTGCAGTAACTACAGAGCAGTCACTCTCTGGGCTAATCCTCCATTAGACATTTGGTGAAGAAACATCATTAGTTTATTTTAATGTGCCATGATGGAGGCTGAGTGACACTAATGGGGGGTTGCGTAAAAAATGGTGTCAATCTGGGCAACTGTGACGGTTCAATGAACAGCACATTAGTGCTAAAAGTATTTCAGGTCTCTAAGTATGCCTATATGAGAGGGGGGAGGGGAAGGGTCCACAGAGGCGAGCCGAAAAGGCGTTTCAATATTCATAATAGGGGAAAACTGAGAGCACACATTGTGAAACAGGCAGGTGGAGTACAGGCAGGGGATGTCTCAATCCTTTCCTCGAGCCTCAACGCTAAAGATGCATTAGCAGGAGTGCTGAATGGATTCTCTTCTTCCGAAAATCCGCAGTCAGCAAGGGGGATTTGAATTGGAAAAACGTGACCATCCCTCACTCGATCAAAGAAAGTACTTATGGCACGCCAACACAGCAGAAAATACTGTTGTAGTGCGCAGACAGCTGATGTTGCAGAGGAGATTAATGAGTAATTTACAGTGTGATTATTAACATTCTGGTCATTAAAGCAATAGGATGTGATTAAGTGTGAAATAAGAATGGACAACAATAATGGAGATATCCTGCTGGTGGATGTGGTGGTAGAAGTAGAAAACTACCTCAGGGCTTTTTGTGTGTGAACTGTTTGACTTCCCTCTTGGTAAACAGTGAAATAAAATTAGAAAAACTCCTGTAGTTGTTAAACGTATCATTACATCATATTAAATATAGTTTTAATACATGTAAAAGTACCATATTTGTCTCTTTAATGTAATAGTCAAACTAAAAAGTAGCATGATGGAACAAAAAAGTGCAATGCTTAAATAAATGTGCCTAGTCACCTTCCACCACTGTCGGCACCACCTGCTTTTATGAGGTAAGGACCAAAGATAAGCTGAGCAAATACTGGACGGACTTCACTGTCATCACTTTCAAAACATGTAATAACTGGGAGGTGACAGGGTTCAAGTGCCTTCACTCGTTTCTCAGATGAGACAATTTGATACGAAAGACGGATGGACAGCGAGTCATTTTATCACTTGACATTATTGCACAAATAAGTGGTCTTCACTGCTTCCCTTTGACAAGTCACGCATCAGGGGTCAGGTTCCCCAGGGTTATAGCTTTGGAAACTTCCAGCGCTGACAGGTGAGAATTTTCAACTTGTTATATAATCATCAGCTTAAGGCACCATTGACAAGAAACTACACATTTTAAGTTTGATCAAATATTAAACCTTAATAGTTTGAATAAGTACCTAATACAGTCATTAGAAACATTTATAATAATTCATCAGCAAAATCTTAAAATCTCAATATTTGTTTTGTTTTTTACAAAAGATCAATTCACAAAGAGTAATTTTATAAGTGTACATCGAAATGGCCCCACCAAATGGCAGACTATACTAGTCTAATTAACGACTAGCCAGATATTGTCCTTGAGAGTTGGTAGCGACAAACACAGAGCTCAAAGAATAAGTGAATATTGAACTGATGGCCATTGATATATTTGGATGTCCAGATGGTGTTCGCTGCTTTTGCCGCAATACTTTTACTTTTTTAGTTTTAGAAAAGTTAATTCTATTTAGGACATAACCTTCAGATATTTTAGAATTTACATTTTAATCAAAGTATGGGTCAGATTTATATCCAAAGATGTTGAATTTCAATCAAGGAGACATGCAGATATTGAATAAGAAAGATATGCTCCGAAGAATGAAGGATGCACATATAATTCATAAAAGTGACAAGACGTACAAATCGAATGCAGAGATAGAATTAATAATTCAGACCCAGAATACTTCCTGAGACAGAGGGGGAGAAAACAGAGGAATACGAAATGTGATCCCTGGTGTCTGCTCAGTTCCCTTTCTTTTTCTTTGCTTCCATCCCTTACAGGTTTCATGAAATCTGGGACACTCAGATAGGCTATATATGTTTAGAATTCCTGCATGTGTACTTTTGCAAAATACATTTTCTCCCAGATAAGGTAGGTGGAGATGAAACTTGAAAGTCATCTTCGCTGTTCAGATAGAAACAACGCTCAATTTAGGGCCGTTATCGGTTGGAATTGTTCCACGAAAATAAATTGGGTTTACGGCGGGTTCAAGTGAAAATTGCTCTTCACATGTCCAGAATGTATTCAACAAAACAAAACATGCTGTTTGGATTTGCATTACTTTGATGATCCCATCGAAGTAATGCCTGTCAGAGCAGCCACAGAGGTTAATAACCCAATCTTATACAATAGACGTTTCCTAAGTGATTGAGCGGAGGTGGAGTGACCTTAGCTATCTCCTTGTGGAATAGAACTGAGTTGACTTGTTTATTGTTTTTCTCCTCCTTCCTCCATGCCCTCTATCTATGTTTGTTTTGATTTGCTTGGCCTCTGGTGTGCTTTACGGAGATGCCCTTTCGATGCGTCGCCCTGGGTGTTGGAGCTTGTCCGAGGCTTTTGTGGCGCCCTCGTCTGGGATCTGAAAACCCTGTGGCTGTGATTGTCCTCTACCTTGCGATTCCAGAGCATTCAGAGGATTATTTTTTCTCCTCTTACCCTCCCTTCTCGTTCATTCACACACCACTGTACCATATATTGTTTGTGTCCCAAATCTCGCACACATCGTATCCGTAAACCCTCAGGGCGCGCTGTTGGGAATTCCTACGTTCACACTCATGTACATGAACACACGCACGCACAACTGTTTTCCCGCCAAGCAGGATTTGTAGTATTTTCCCTCATGAATCTTGTGGCATTCGCCCGATAAGCTTCCTCCTGCCAGTTTCCTCGCTGCCTGGCACTAAAATGTGTGTAAAGCCTCCGAGACCCCCTCTATCATTATTCATGAACATCATTATTTTGCAACTGTCTGCCTTCTTTCAATGAATATTTTCCCGGTGCCAAACTGTAGGCGGCCTTTAGTATCAGCATGTAACACTCAGATTCTTTTTGGTTTTCACTCCAAAAAAATGAAGTACGTGTGAACCATCTAAAAACATGTTGCTGACAAGCACTTGGCTAAAACATTAAATCAAACCCCCTACTCCTCCCCGGCCCTCTAATTGGTTTAATGTACAGTGAAATAAGGTTGGCTGTTTTCTTTTAAACTTAAACTGTGGACAGATCCTGCCTCTCTCGCCGAATGGCTGTCAGGATCAGTTAGAGGCTTAGGTAGATTGAACAAAAAGGGAATCCTTTAAGCCGAAAATCTAATCTGAAGGTGGCTTGTAGCAAAGTATACTTTAATAACTAAACGATGCATGAACTCTTAGCATGGCATACGTCAATGGCAAGAGGTTAAAGCAAGGACAATGCACCTCTCTTACAATATTATTCTCACACATAACGTTCAATTTACACTGAAAGCATTTATGAATGTTGAAATCAACACCACAGTGGGACTGCTAATAATGCTACTTCTGGAAAAGCACAGAAAAAAAACAGTTGCTAAAATAAAATGTACCTTGCACCTGTCGCATTATCAATCAATCAATCAATGTTTATTTATACAGCCCAATATCACAAATGTTACATTTGTCTCAGTGGACTTCACAGTTTGTACAGAATATCAGTATGACAATACGACACCCTCTGTCCTTAGACCCTCACATCGTACAAGGAAAAACTTCAAAGAGAAAACTCACAGTTTAAAGGGGAACATGGGAGAAACCTCAGGGAGAGCAACAGAGGAGGGATCCCTCTCCCAGGACGGACAGATGTGCAATAGATGCCGTGTGTAAATCGAAAAGATAATACATTTTACAGCATAGGTAGTCCAAATGTTTGGAAAGACCAAATGTTTGGAATGCATGTGTCTATAATAAGAAGATGAATCCACGAGGATGTCAGCAATCTTGTGGGAGCCATCAGGGAAGTAGTATGGTGAGAGTCAGGCAGGACCGCAGAGACAGGTTCAGCCACGACTCGAAGTCCAGGACTCAGATCCAGGACTCAGGATAGAGGATTCAGGACACACGACCACAGCAAGAGGATTAGCCTCGACTCAGGATCCCGGCGTATATATGGACACAAAAAAGAGATTTGGGGGAAGCTGGGTTAATCGGAAACCCAGCATTATGGAGTCTAACTAATGAAGCAATGGCTGCGTCGATGAGGGCTACAGACAGCATGTCAACACAAGGCACCTTAGTCCCCTATTATGCAGCAATGTTGTACACACCATGCCAAGGTTTCCACATTATTACTGCAAGGTTATACTAAAAGGGAAGAAAGAGCTAACATATTTAAATATTTCAGGCGTTGTTTTTAAACTACATTAATTTTAATGGTCTGGAGGTCTCACTTGTTTACACACATTTTGGACAACGGAATGTATTTATCTCAACAACATTTTTTTAGTATGAGAAAAATAAATAGCTTTTTGAACATTAATGCACGTAAACATGTCACAGTAGAGAGCATAATAGGGCCCCTTTAATAATGCGTTTTTCATCTAGTGCCATATTCGGGTAAAATCAAGAACAAATCAATGACATTTCAATCTGCCTCAGCTATATTTTGTGTATTGGGCGATATGATAAGGATCATTATACGATTTAATATATTGCAATTTGTCTGATCTGAGAAACAGTGGGAGTTATCACAGTCCTTTTACCATAGCACAGTCTTTTTGCAATCTGAAATAATCAACAATTGCATATCCAAGTAAATTATGAAAATAATAGAAATGTTGTAATAGTATTGGATACGTATGTACAGTAGGTATTTTTTAAACCTATAGTTTTTAACCCCAGACAAAACTGACATATTTATTTCAGATTTTTACTTGGAACCTCTGGAACCTCAAAGGCATGCAAAACATTTTTCTGCATTTCTTTGCAACAGTGCTCTATAGGACCCATCAACAGACTTTGATGTGTAAATTCAGTGGAGTTTCCCTTTAAGGACTTGTCTGAGACGTACTGTGTGTTTTTTCTTCTATTTATATTCCTGCGTTCATGCATACATTAGAGTTTGTGTGCCATGATAAGAAGAACACAAATTACTGTTAATGTGAAGTCACTGAGGGCCGGGGAGTTCATGCCCGCTTGTTTTTCATCCAAGGATAATTTCATGTCCAGGGGGCAGAGTCGGACCGAGCCACATCAGGGTATCAAGTTAGTGTCCACTTCAGTCGCAGTACACATTACACCCAGTCCATTCTTTAGTCATCAGCAAAGGCCGAGGCAGACAGGAAGCCCTCTCCAAAGAGGTGCCTCGGGCTAAACTCCTCATCCAGACAGACTCCGCACTCAGCTGAGGGCCAAGATAATTCCTGCCCTGTCCCCTGTGATCGGGGGGGGGACAGAGAAACACTCTGGCCTACATAACCGTAATGAGCTGAGCACGTAGGTAGTGAGCTAAGAGGGCGAGACATGTGGCTAAGTTATTAGGGGAGCCATTGCAAACCTGGGGATGTGGGAGTGGCATGTGATAGGGTATTGATGGGCCTTTTGCTAATCTCCTCTGAGAGCTCTGACAGCGAGTGAATGGGAAGAGATTTAGTGCCCCAGAGGCACATCCAAGGGCAATAATGAGGCTCCACATGGTCTCCTCATTACCTCATGATGTCCCTGCCCGTCATGGTACGAACATGTAGAGCGCTCTCATACAAATACAGGAAGTTAACGGCAAGTATGGATTAAATATACTCAATACAAATGTTTAATTAATGTCAATAGATACATTTGGGATATGCTTACGATAGTAAGTTCCTTCTTGTTTTTTAATGTTATTTTAAGTAAATGGTAGTTTAAACAGTCCTTATATAATCTATTGTTATATACAAAGGAATAATTCAAGTTTCATTTGTGAAATAAAAGTTTTCGTCTGTTATCAGTGAATTTGCTGTATCTGTAAACCAGAGACATGTGTTCACCGGTGCAGAACTAGAGAGACATTTAAGACAATCTCATTAAAGTGAAAGAAAAACCAAAGTTCTCATTTAGTTTTGTATGTGCATGGACTGTATTCAATTCAATTAAAAATAATTTCTATTGTACTGTATTTGATTTGTAGTTAATCTAATGGCTATTGTAGACCTTTATCTAAAGCCGAATTGCATGGGATGTGTCTGCTTGTACCTGCAGACCCAAACATGGAAGCACTGAGCGGTGCCTGTGTTAATCTGAGGTAATGCATGGCCCATTAGCTGTTTTTGCAGCAGTAATAAAAATCCCTGTGCATAATTCATGGCTGTGTGCTCTCTGCCGCTGACATCCTGTAAAGGTAGAGCAGCTTGAAGTTTATTGCATATCAAATTTAAAGTAAGTTATTAAAACAGCCTTTCAGTAAAGATTGATTTGTCTTTTGAACTTCTGTGTGTTATGTTAGATTAACTGCATCCAGGTGAATATTCTGATACAGAATGTTTCTTTCAAATGTCCACCAGGATCCAATTTACAGCATCACACCTCTGTGAAGATGTTTCCTATTTCCGTCCCCATAATTGTTCTGTTTTGCATTCTATGTATGATAGCTGTATGCCTCCTTCTATCTGCGTTTCTTGTTATTCGAGGTGTTGTACAGTTTTATGTAAATGTCACGTTGATAAAAAGACCGAATATTTCCCTCTGAAATGACAAAACTGCCATGATTCCACCCTTTTGTCTGTGGATTTGCTTTATTCTCATAGATGCTCTGCAATCCTCTAAAGGTGGCATAACGTTGCGCGTTAACCAAATTGAACCTGACAACTGTCTCATTCATTTGCAGCCAATGTTTGTTCCAGAAGTTAGAAACAACAGCCTCTTGCATTCTTGCATCTCCGGCAAAAAACTAAATGCTTACACAAAAATAAAGCCCAACGTCACCCCGAGGCTTCTTTCTCTCTCCCTTTCTCTTTCCGATGTACACCACAGACAACAGTGTACATAAAGAACCCTTCTTATCTTATTTGAGCAGTTGCTAAAGGTATTTCTGCAAACTCCAAGGGGCTAGAATTATAAATCACTGTGAAACAAGATGGCAATCAGCGAGTATTGTTGCACAGAAGACTAATGAAACCACCCACCCTGGTAAATGACCTGGAGATCTGGTGCGATACCGACTCCCCACAGCCACTGAGATGTGATACACTGGATCTCTTTCTCGCACAGTCCCCGCACGTTAAGCCGGCCATGGCCCGATAAGGCCACACAGGCAAACCAATGGGACTCTTTGTCTGTTTGTTCCATTACGGGAAGTGTATTTCCGATTTGGCCAGCTTCTGTTTAACCACCAACAAAGACAGTGTAATTTATCTGAAAGAACGATAAAATTGTGTATCAGTGTAGGCTGGTACTCTCCGTAGAAATGTACATTTAATTGTAAATACATACTACCACCTTTTTCTTTGGAATAAATTAGCATGTTTACTATTGTTGTTGTGTACTTCCAAGGACCTCAAAATGATCAAAGGATGCAAGTTTGTTTGAAGAATGAAGCGTTCAGCATATTTTAGGTTAACAAGAGCTGAGTTTCACTCTACAGCAGTTGGCTAGTGTCAACTCCCCAACCATCCCCCCTTCATCGCTTGTCTATTTTTATCCTTTTTATTACGATGTTCCTTCCATCTCACCATACATGGATATGAACGCCATCCCTCCCAAATGACATCATTATTATTTATCTCTGACTGCCACGCTTAATCACCTCATTTATCTCTCATTGGGGCGCCGACTCTGACGGCAACCACCTATAAATGAGAAACAAACACTAAAGAGTTTTTAATAAAAGGGAAGATGCATTCTTGTAAACTGTAGTCACACTTGTAGCACCCATAAGATTCTTCACCCACACACCATATGGCTCCATTTGCTCTGCATGCACAAATAACCCAGTCATTGGCTATACTCCAGGATAGGATTAATTAGTTAAAGTTTATTGCATGAATATTTTAAACCACAGAGTTCTGTTCTTGGTTGACATGTAAAACACGTTTCTCATTTACAATATGAGAGTTAACCCTCTGAAATCTAACCACTTTGTTGGGTTTCTTGACTATAATGAAGTTAGAAATAGAAATAAATGAACTACAGTTACAGGAAGTGTGTTCTTTTGTGGTATTAAGGGCACTCTGAGAAGCCAACATTTAGATTTTTTTTAGTTTTAATTCATCTTAGTTCAACGGATTGCGTTGTACTCTGGTGCAGACCATACAGTTCAAATGTTGGCTAATCATCTGATAGAGAAGATACAAAATATGCTAAATAAAGACTGGCAAAACTGTGATGTCTTTAAAGTCATAGTTTTTTCAATGCCTGTTGATATGTTAAAATGTTCCCAGAAAAAAAAAGTTCCTTCTGGGCCCTGCTCTTTTGTACCTCATCAATTAAATGTGCTCTGTAAAACCTAGCCTAAATAAAAGAACCAAAAGTATTTCACTGGCTTTTAAGGATAACCTTTGTCCAAAGGCACATCAAATAAGTCTTCTAACAACGCCCACAAATTGAATTTAAATCTTACTTTTCAAACTAATGGTCAAAGCAGGCGAGCTGTTTCCCCTTCTTTCAGACCTATCCTAAGCTTGTACTAACAATGTCATGGTATGTTAGAGCAGTGCTTCTCAAACTTTATTCAGTAATGTCCCCCCTTTGAAACATTTTCTCAGCCAAGTACCCCCTGACCGACCCCGAACATTTTTGATAGAAAAAGCCTATTTAAATAATTACAATATAGTGATGTTCCATCAGTGTGTGATTGATTAACTCCATCATGCATGAATTACATCAAACTAAGAATATTTTCATCTTTATGCATGAAAAAAAAGCGAGTTTTTCAATTGAAGTAATATACGTTTAACAAACCAATGAACAAAATGATATATTATTAAAACTATACAATACAATACACACATTTGACATGTTTATATGAGGACCCCCTTGGTAGTTCTAGGAATATTTTATATAAAATTGTGTTTTCTATTTAACTTATTGTAATAAGATTATTTTTGTAATCATGCATGGTATTTTTTTAATTAACCTATCTCACGTACCCCCTGCAGTACCCTGACGTACCCCTAGGGGTCCGCGTACCCCCATTTGAGAACCACTGTGTTAGAGATTTGTTTTTGGTGTATTGTTGCCCGCTTAGTGGTCAGGCATTGCTTACAGCTTCAAAATATCGAGTTTAAAATACTATTCATTTATTTTAGATAATTTAGTGTGGTTAATGTGTACAGTTGTATTTTACTTTTCTTGTAGTGATGGACAAACACATTTTCATATATAAACCATTGTGTTCCATCATACCCTTTCTCTTATTTGGAGCACAAAGCTGAAAGTGTGTTTTTTACACTCACTCACACGCATGTCTCATTGTGCTCCAGTGATTAATACAGTAGCTAAACTAAATGCCCTTCTAATAACTCTGTCTGCCTACGTAGCATCCCACTTGGTCTTTGCTCGGCTTTCAGTCTGAGCTCCCACCTTAAAGTCCAAGAGACGATTAACAGGATCACACTTCTAGCAAATGCCTTTTGTGATTCCCTGTGTGTGCTTGTGGCAGTGTGTGTGCATGTGTGCGTTTGTGTACTCGGAATGGATTAAGATAGAGCCTGAGTTATGGCAACTGCTTTAAGAGGGAAATGGAGAGGGTTGAATAGAGGAAGAGAGACAGTGATGGAGGGAGCCAAAGAGAGAGTGTGAGCGAGAGACCCGGCGCCTTGCACTCAGCACTTCCACTGACTTAGCACAACAGTGTGGATGTCACTGACTCTTAAATCACTCCCAACCTTCTCCGAGCTCCATTTACATTTCAGGGAAATCCTCTTGCCTTGAGCCAGAGAGGTTGTTTTACTTAACTGTCTCAGGATACAAATATCAATTACTTTAATGTAGCTGCTGCTGAAGTGTGTGCAGCTGCTGGATGATAGAGGAGCCGGTGCAGCTGAAAACCAAAGCTTTGCTTGTCTGCAGCATTAGTCAACGTATATTATTTTTGTATGGTGTTTAACACTTATACACATCTGAATCATACTCAGATTTGTTAACATTAGTCGAAATAATCTTTGTGCGGATATAATGTTCCCACACATTCTGTTTCCTGTCTGTCTGTGGTACATTGGGTACTCTGGTAGTGAGGAGAGCAACTAATAGAAAAATAAAATCTGGGTTATTCAAATAATGATGGTCATGTGCATGCTAAACAAACGGTGGTCGTTTGAAAGCACCAACAGAGCTGTAATGGATTGTCAATGGACCACCTAGACCCAGACACTATCTGAGCTCTGTGATTGATGGCCTGTGCACATTACAAATCACTCAAGAGTATTAGATTGCTCATTAGCATGTAATTGGGAGAGGATGGATCTTAGGTTAATTACAGATGAAGAGTCTAATAAGGGTGACTCCTCGATGCTTCTGTAGGGCGTTAGTGAGTGTACTTCGGAGTAGACTGTAGACAACTTGCAGTTCACTGACTAATGCTAACTACACACTCATCATGAAAGAATGCAGTCCACACCCAGAACACATTGGCAAACGGCAACAATGCTGGTTTACATTTCTCTTAGAACTGCGTGTGAACTTTTGGTTTCTCCATTGTAATTCTCCTAGCCAGACGCTAATGCTGCATACAGACAGTTTATCCTTTGGATGGTCGAGAGCTGGAAGCCGTTTTATTGCCTCTGTCTCCTTTTCCACGCTCACACATGACACCCTCAGTTTGAAACAACAAATATCCAAAGCACCCTTCGCAATACACGGGCCTAATTAAGCCGCCAATGCCCATCCCACTCTTCTGCTGATTGCAAACTCTGCAGTAAATACATGTAAAACAGCTGCAAACTCTTGCTGGTTTGTGTGCTTAGGCAATATCTGAAATCTATGAGGGTGCTGAGGCTGCTGGCTGTTTTATTGCTCGGCATGTGGGCAGCATCATGACATTTGCTGGAAGCTAATTTCTGCTGTTATTCTGCTGTCATCCGTCTTGGTGCGGTATTCCTATCTGTATTAATTGTGAATTCCTGCTTGTCAATGCTACAGAACATTTCACAAGAATAGTCTGCTACGTGTCGTGAATTTTTGAATGTTTAGTTGGTAATTACTGCTCGAAAGTGAATACTGAATATCAGGTGGATTTCTAGGAAATCAAAAGGCTAGTACATGTTGTACATTTGAAGAGCGGTCATTGTTGCCACTCAAATCATTTTTCTCTGCAAAACGAAGTCTTTGTGAAGAGTTAGATCCAATAAGCTATATATATACTCTGATAGAAATACTTCCTATGTAAGTTGGCTGATTGATCTGTATGTGAGATGTCCCCAAAGGTCTTCAACGAATTAAATATCACAATCTGTTCATACAATATGTCCCTATGTTTATTTTGAACATGTGAAACGAACCCACGGGCCCACCCTATATTTCTTTCCTCTCAACTCAAATGAAACACGAGGCTTAATTCCCCAGATGGATTTGTACATAAATAACCACTCCCCACCTCTCACCCCAGAGATGAATGGCTCCCATTAATGTGGTTAGTGCTGCTAAATTATTTATCATGGAAGATGAGTGAAATGTGTTGGGTTATGAATACAAGTAAAAGGAAGCCCCCCAGATGGAGCCTAGTAAGATAATGGTAGCACATTATCACAATAGGGTAAGATACTTATCTTTACTCTGGTAAAAAGTCAAGCAATAATATATTATACCAGGAAACCCCTTGGAGAAACAGGCATTAACCCAATCAAGCTATGTCTTGGAAACTGTGTGTGATGCATCTCATACAAAAGTGGACACTCTTAGCATGTCAGAGTTGTAGTTGTTTGTTTGCTCCTGACATATTGATAACATTAAGGAATTCATTTTTTTAAAGTGCATTGTTTTTTCTCAAATAGCAATTTTAATAATGACAAATAACTGTTAAACATTGTAAGCAAAGTGCTAACAACTTTGAAAAACATATTTTCACACCTTCGAAGCTCATTAATGCTTGGCCGTTTCTGTCTGCGCTAACACTTCCTGTAATCATTGTCCTCCAGATGACATCACTCGGAGGACAAATTCAAAGATTGTTTAGAATTTAAAATATGTTTAATGAATGAGTTTTGCGTTTTGGTGATGAGCCTCTTTGAAAACTAAAGTAAAACCAAGGTGCCCTGGTTGATTAATGTAAGGGCTCACCGAAAGTAAAACAGGATGTGTTGGGTAAGTTTAAACTTCACCTTAGGGCAGGGATGGGCAAATGGTGGCCCGGGGGCCGTATGTGGCCAAATACCGCAAAATAATCTGTGACGCGTTTGTGTGTATTGTTTTTGTTTCCCGGGAAACACTCACAAGAAACACCGGCTGTTGTTATGCCTGCTGTGACGTTAAGTTGCCGCTTGTAATTATGCCTTTACAAGCTTCAAAGTTGCATTTATCATCTGAATTTGGCGAAACAAGTTTAATATTCTAAAAACCAAGACTTTGTTTATTTTAAATCAGATGAAAACAAACTGTCTCGAACCCTGCCGTGTTATCTATGATTACTACGCTTTTCATTCATAATTTCAGCGGGAGGGAGGGGGAGCGGCGCTGAGGAACAGCAGAGTGCGGGTTGACAGGTGTCTTAGCTAGGTTCAAGTTAGACAACTAATGTCTGGGTTAGTGTTCATGACTTCATGTTTATGTCATCTTAATGGTTCATCTTAATGCACACACATTTTCCGTGCTTTCCAATAGTTTAAAATAGTTGTATTCCACTGTTAAATAACCTGTTCAATACAAACATGCCACTTGTAAAAACTAAATAACATTTCTGTGAACTGATATTTGTTTAGTGAGCTTATTAGAGGATGTTCCCTGAAAGATTGTAAAAAGTCAATGAAGATGTCAGACTTAATTTGTTAACAATTACATACATGGAATGTGTGTGTGTGTGTGTTCCAAGTGAATCTGCGGCCCCCTGGTGGCCAGTACATACATTATGTGGCCCCCACCACCATCATCCAAGTTGCCCATCCCTGCCTTAGGGTTTACATTATATTTCATGATTTCAATTAAATATTTGGAGAATTATTAAACAATTTTAAAGCTGTCATGGTGTGCACTTGTAATAAGTTAAGTGAATGTAGTGCAGCAATAAACTTTATGTATACTCTCTATACAAAATATGTAATATTAAGCAATAAAACTACCAAAATTATGCTAGCAGCTCTTTGAGGCAGAACAGGTGCAGTGTGGTTTTAGGCTAAATGCTAATGTTAACATGCTTACATGCTCATAATGACAATGCTAACATACTGATGTTAAGCTGGTATGTTTACAATTGTTTTATTAATATTTGACCTGCTGACAGTAATAGAGGAAAGTCTAGAGACTTGACACCAAAGTCCTTATAATTTCATTTGCTGTGACATTATTTAAGATATGTGAACCACATGTTGGTGCCAGAGGAAAACTCTTACTCTGGAAACCAGTGATACTGTTTATTGTCATAGTAACTGATGTCATACCCTATTGTTTGTTTTTTTCAAAGTCTTCCATAGACTCTGTAAATATTCAGGAGGGAGCACTGCACATTTTTTTATTTAATACCAGACAGTCAAATATTTCCACTGTTGCATTCTGGGTAAGAGACAGCTCGGTTGTGGCTCTTTGGTTTGCCGATGCTGGATCTCATCACACAGATGGTGTGTGCTTGCAGAAGCCAGCCCCAGTGAATGTTGTTTTATGTTTCCTTTGATACGTATTAGCAGGTTCTTTGTTTATGCATCACATCCGCACATGAAATAAACGCTCCATTTATTTCTGCTCCAAAGGACGCATCTTTCAAGTGCTAAAATGCACAAATAAGCTCGACAATGGACACTGTTTAATGTTTTGAGTCATCCATGATCAAAAATAATCAGAGTGCTGTCCATCAGTTTGGACGCAGTTGTGAAGAATTTAACACAAAGACAGAAAGGTGCTGTTTTCTTATCCCGGACCCTAATAAATGGTGTTTTCTTTAACAGTGTTATCTTTGGTTGACATTGACCACTGTGCTTGTCAATGATCGATGCTGCACGGTGCTGCACATTGGATGTTTTTTTTGGTCATCGAAAACCAGTATAAATCTGCAAATGCAACAAAAAAGGGACCATTTTGATTAGTTAATGGTTCTTGCAAATATCTGTGCCAGATGCAGGAAGAAGTAGAATCAAATCCACTTAATAGAAAGCTTTTGTTTTTACTAATATAAAAGATAGCCTAAGATGACTTTAATATGGCCTCCCCCTTTTCAAACTGAGCTGCATAACATGCTTCTAATGCTAACTCAGTAAAACATTTGCCCTGACTCTTCCTTAATCCCTAATATTGAGTCAGTAAATGGTAAAGAAGTAAAGTAAAGATAGATAATGTGGTACCACTTTACAACAAGACTACCCTTATAAAGGGTTTACGAATAGTTTCTAATTTATTTATTAATTAGGTTGTGAACACTTTATAAATCCTTAATAAGCTTTTATAAGACATGAGATAAACAGGGTGACTGGGACCGGTTGCTTGCCAAATAGTGAGCCCACATTTATCTGTATTGCTAAGCCTTATTAGAAATGGTAGTAACTCATTAATAAATGGTGATTTGTTTTACACTTTACAATAAGGCTCCCTTTTGGCAGTTATAAATGTTAGTAACTCATAAGTAAATGGTCATAAGAGATGCCAAGAAACAAGATGGAAGGGGGGGAATCAACTCAGTGAACAACAGATACCAAGGATGCTGGCTGATGAAGAAGACGAAGTAAGCTAGGTAGCCAATATATGGCTTACCCCCTGATCCCACTGGGAGCGTCTGCGCTGCGTTACGTTGTGGCTGCGCCGTGCTGCGACCTCCTCCTGCGTCGTAACCCACCAGGCGCGTTTCAAAACGTTGCGGAAGCGGAGCGTCATATGTGCAGCCTCGCCGTTGTTGTTGATTTTGGAATATTTCCTGGACATTTGTACTTCTACAAGTAGGCTACGTAGTTACATGGTTTATGTTTGTGTCTGTTTAAATCGTGTTTATTGTTGTTATTTCCTATTTTGTTGTGTTGTAGACTACAGACAAAGTTAATAATAATTGTAATATCCCAGTTATAAACGACATGAATCAAAGATATGTTGCTGTATTTTAGTGGTAAAAAAATGCATTCATCATAATTATTCTATATATATAATTTACACAGTGCCTGTAAACCGGAGGAGAACGCTGGCATTTCTCCTCCTACTTGAAAGACTGGAGGGATAGGGGCTGCAAAACTAGTTTGTGTGTGTGTGTATATATGCTATATATGGTCTGAACGTTCCACTTCCTGCCTGCCCGACATTACCTTACGGCTGCGCCGCGTCAAAAATAGGATTCATCCTATATTTTAGAAATTCCTTGCGGCGAGGAGCTTCTGGGACGCTTCGAGTCGCGCCGTAGCGCGGCGTAGCGGGTCTGGTGGAATAGCACCCATTGACTAGAGTGGCCGCGATCGCTAAAAACCCCGCAGCGCAGCCGTAACGCGGCGTAGACGCTCCCCGTGGGATCAGGGGGTTAGTCATCTTGCCAAATAGTGAGCCTGTGTTGATGTATGAAAACTGTGTTAGAACTGGTTTATAAATGGTGCTTAATGATTAATAAAGTGTTTACAACCTAATTAATAACCTAATTACAAACCCTTTATGAATCCTTTATAAGGGTAGTCTTATTGTAAAGTGGTACCGATAATGTTTTAACTTACAGACACGTTTTTTAATACTGCAGCATTAAGGCAACATAGGGAATCTAATTCTGAAGAACTTAATGACTCTTTCATATCAGTGATCTGTCTCAAAGCTGGGTCAATTACCCCATCTTGTAGGACAGCTGACAAGCAGCATTTTACATTGCCCACAACAGCGCTGTGCTGGTTTTATCACACCAGTTTCCCATGAGCATGCACTGACCCCACCTTCTAAAGCGCAGCTCGTCTTAATTGCCTGGAAAATGATCATCTGTGCTGGGAAAAGCAAGCTCAGACATTGTCTTAATTTCTTCCGCCGCGGCACTGTGATGACTGTCCAAGAAATGAAGTGCCAAGCCAGAGAAAATGTGTGGTAATTGGTGTACGCTTAGCTGTGGTGTCCTAAGACTTGCTTGTGGCACAACGTCCTCTGGTTACTTTGAGTAATTGGTTAAATGATATTGCAGTACATGTATCCCCAAGCAAACACGTTTTTTTTAAATGAGTTATTTCATTGATTTAGTTCCCAAAAACTCTTGTGTGCTTATTTTAGTAAATTAAAGTAGCTTCAAGAGAGGATAGTGGTTATTATCTTGAATTCAACCGTTTAGGAAGAAACATTAAATAAACATTAAAGTTTGACAATTCAAGTGAGACACTAATGTAATGTACCACTCATATTGCTGGGCAGCCTTGGCAAACACTAATCTTTCATTGTTCCTTCTATAGTTAATACTAATGTAATTATTTGCCAAGAACCATTGTGAGTATTATAGCCATAGCAAATTCACAATGACTACATCAATAATGTAATCACTTCTGTGACCAGATGTGAAATTAATCATAATATGAAGACATCAAATCCTTGGTCACGGATCTCACATGTTTTTTTTTTTTATTAGAGGTAGAAAACCAGCTTTTGACATGATGATAAACAGCAAAGCTTTTGTATGTGGTACATCAACATTGGAATACATTTTGGACACATATTTTTTAGCAGTGCTCTTGGCAATGTAGCGTCAGAATTGTAACTGTTTTACAAGTACAAATATAATGACGGGAATAATTCAACACTTCAAATTTGTAATAATAAAAAAAATTGATTCTTTATGTTGAAAAGGTAGAAAATAAGCATTTGATCTCATTGGTTTTGTAAGCCACTAGGGCTGTCCCGAATACCATTTTTCGGGCTCCGGATATTCGGTAGTAATCAGCAGCGAATATTCGAATGATTTATTCATTATTTATGTCCATAAATAGGCTTCCTATTTATGCTTTTATTTTGAAGGAGAGGTAGCGCTGTTGACAGGAAGTTGTTGTTGCTTTGGAAACAACGTGACGGAGATTAACGGAGAAAAGTAATATCTAGGCTACATATAAAGACGGAGAAAGTAAACGATAACGTTTATGGTTAAGTGTTAGCACCCCCCGAAGAGGAACAAGCTCTTACGTTGATATTGGAGATTTCAATACATTCAATTTGAAAAAAAAACGGGAAAAAATCAACAAAACGAATAACGAAATTGAAACCCGAATAGTACTCCAACGAACGAATATTCGGATATTCGAATATTCGGGTACAGCCCTATAAGCCACAATAGGTTTGGCTACTACTATGGGTATCAAAACTTAGCTTATATGCTAAGAATTACAGTGTGCTTCCGAATTAGTGTTATATTTTAGTTGGAAAGACTCAAAATCAATACCAAACTCTTAATTAACAGTACATTTGTTATTCAGACCAATAATGACACTATTTCAACATTTGGTGATATGCCTATTAAGAGTTAGGCCAAATCAGACAGTTGCTGTTTGGAGAAAGCTTATGCTACTACTACACTACATGTTAAAGTGTTTTCATAAAAATCTAGCTGCTATTGTTTCATGTTGTGCAGCTAATCCATGTTGGACACATGCTAGATCATTCATCAGTGCCTGGACTGAGGAGCGTACAGTTGTCATTGAACGATTGTTGCGCCTTTCAGGGGTGGGCGTTCATCCGGAACAAGGCGCAACTAATGAAGAGAGAGCTTAAGCCCCGTTCAGCACTTCTTTACCCACATTCCTTCAAACACACGGCCAGCTTTCCACTGATCTGCCATTTGTTACTTTGATAGCTTGTGTGGCTGAAGCCTTACTTGCAGAGATGTGTGGTTTACGGCCCAGTTTCTGGAATGTCCCATTTCACATTTTGTTTGCTTTCATATCTGGTCGCTTGGTGTGATATGAAGGCATGACAGAGTGCAGGTCATGTTTGTTTGAGCTCTGCTGTATGGGGAAATAAACAATGAGTGTGGCTGAGGCAGGCCAACAGTACCCTCACAAGATGTGCTGAATTCCCTTTGGATTGGGATGCTGTTAGATGTTATCCTGGGGAACAACACAAGGAGGGAATACAGAGCCAGAGGACTGAATTGGATTGTGAATTCATGTATTACTAGTTTATATTATCTTCTGCTGTAAGTTTATCTGATCCAGTTTTTATAGTCGAAATAAAGTATATTTGTATTTCCTGAACGGTAATGCAGGGATTTTGTCAAACCTATTCCTCCTGAAATTGGCAGTAGCTTCCCAAGCTACAGCTGAGCCCTGATCTTAGCTATTTCAATGAAATGTGGCTTCTGGTTACATATCTTAATCCCTTTCCCTTGTAATACCGCCCGTAGTCTTGATTTGGCAAGTTTGTCCAAGTAAAGCCAAGCATCTGATAGGGCCCTGCTTCTATAGAGCAAGCATGTCTCCTAATCGTAATTATCAGCCAGGTTGTTTCATTGTTTATGGTCCCTTAGTGCTACATTATCAAAGTGAACCTCACTTTAAACCCAATTCCTCGTTTTGCCTTTTGTGAAGCCCAGCTCAATAAAGTCTGACATTTCCCAACCGCCTACCGTCTGAGATCTCCCTCACCCCCGTACACTCAATGACAATAACAATCCACCAGGGTAGTGATGTTGGGGGAGCGATTGCAGGTCTACTCAATAGGTCTGCCAGCAAATTGCTTTTTAATGTTTCACACAATGGCCAAAACAAAGCGGATTTTTGTCCAAAAGCCATGTGAGGCCATTTAAGTGAGTGTGATACATGAGTCACAAAGGACTCTAGGTGTCAACGACACTTTGGGAAGATATAGGAGACAGCAACGGAGATAGGGGAAGGCGAACATTAATTAAGTGTATGGGTTTCGGGGTCCTCATGTTAAATTGACTGACT
>CALSBZ010004052.1:1094040-1110775 GCA_943591055.1 Gobionotothen gibberifrons
TGTGTGTGTGTGTGTGTGTGTGTGTGTGTGTGTGTGTGTGTGTGAATACAAGTCGTTGGATTGCATTTTAATATCTAATTTGTTCCCATTATGCTTAGACGGTGCATCTTTGATATACAAACGGCCCTCTCACAGACGTCGCTTCAGATGTTTGTCTTGGCCATTTATTCGCCAATTTTCCAGAGCAGTTGGCACCCATCAACAATGTGCCTTGGCACCTAAAATTCATTTGCAACTATTTCAGACACGGGTAGAAAAAAAAACACGCGTCTGCTGTTTTTGGTTTCATTCTGTTTTCAGACGGAGCATCTGGAGCCTGTTTTTGAGGAGAATCAAAAACAAATAGACTCTAGCTCCAGAGTTTCAGCAGGTCTCTGACGGGCACATTTTCTTCTGTCTTATTTGTTCTCTGTCACTCTCTGCCCACCGTACTGTGTTGTTTATGAAGATTACACAAAAACACTGTTTTTAATCAGTATTTACCTGCTTTCAGAATACTTTATCCATCCCGGGAAATTAGGTTTTCAGGCATTTGCTCCTTTTTAGAATACAACAATTAAAAGACAACAGTAAGATTAACGAGAATAGAAAATATTTATATTTGTGCATTTTCTAATATAATATAATAGTAATATAGGACATTAGGTTGTGTAGCATTTGTTCCATTTAAGGATGAAATAAATAAAAGATACATTAATAAAAAACAACAAACTAAAATAAGAATGTTCAATAAAAATATTAAATTAAATAAATTAAATAAAAGAGAATACAAATATTTTGATCAGTGTGAATTGTACTACAATATATAACATTTATATTACAATAATTCACATATTTTATTACCAGCCTTGGCAGAAATGAATTTATAGAAAAGTATCTAATTAATAGTTGAAATTAAAAAAAGAATCTCTTACCTGCTTTTAACATTTCCCTTTGAATCATTAGGGCATAGACGGCTTCCCTTTTGATCCACCACTTATTAGCAATGCTAATGTGACCCTAGTGATGTGAAACGGATTCGCTTTTAAGAATGTACCTGTGCTCACATCCTCCCACCTCGATCCACCAAATGTCCCCAAAAAGAGCAGTAGTGCATAAATGTTCCCCCGTGGGAGTGGTTGCTAACACAGACGCCGCCTCTGAGACTCGCTCGTCTTGATCTTTCAGTGCGATAATCAGGGAAGGGATTGCTGTGAAAGGTGAGCAGACTTCAGAGAAGAGTTGTTTTTTTAAAGTAGACAACCTCGGTTTCACAAAAAAGTTCTTCTTAGCATTGAAAATCTTTGCAGAGATGAATAAACCCAAGTTCCTGGAAGACAAAGCGAGGAGCTGATTGCCATACCACACCGTGTCACCTTGCACTAATGCTCACGTAACATTTCAAAATCGACTTCTACTTCCCATTTTACTCCCCGGCGAGATAACAAGAAAGCAGTTTTCTCCCTCTAATTCTCAGCATTACGATTGCTTGTTTTTTTCATTCCGACTCCCTGCTTATCACTTAAAACCAATCACAGGGTGGCCTGATAAAAGGATATAATTAGAAAGTGGAAAAATAACACTCCTGCTCAGAGTGTAAAATGACTGCTGAGGGGACTTTTTGGGACGTCGTTTGTTTTTGTCTCCGTAACAAAGCGGGCCTAGAAAACATACCTTGGAGCGATGCTGGTTCTGGGTGGAGCTAGATGTGCTAGTTTTGTGGCATATTTAATGACAAATGTGTCTAGTTTTAATATCAAATGCACTCAATTTATAGTTTGGCGTGGCATATGTTGTGATAGAGGTAGTTTCGACAAAGGGGCAATAGATACACATTGAAGGTACTTCTTGATTCTTCAACTCTACTACATTTCAGAGGGAAATAATAAACGTTCTCTACATTTAATTGAAAGCAACATTTACTTGTTTATTATTAGGATAGGTCAAATAACTGCATATGATGAGTTGATAATATGTGTAGTTATATATTTAACCGGCAATTCACAATCTTTTTTGGTCTTGTGGCCCCTGACAAATAGGAGTTTAGTGCCATTTGTTACATTTGAGGCCCAAGAGCCGATTATTTTGTATGGTAAAAATAAAGATTGTGGAGCTTTTTTTTTTATTCTTTTCATCCCAATTAATCAAATAGTATAAAACTAGTTCCACATTAAACAAGCTACAGCCGGAAAAGGCTATCTATTCACTATTGCATCCATATTAACACATTGCATAATACAGTTATATAAATGTCATATGTCAAATGTTTTTTATTTTAAAGCTTTACATTTTTCTGACCTATCTTTTATTAATTCAGGAAAAGAAAATTCTACTTTTACTTATGAAAAAATATTGAAGTACTTCTTCCACCAATGTAGATATTCTTGTGTGCCAATATAAATTCAGGAAAGAGATTATGCTGAAAATCCCATGTATCCCTGTGACCTTCTGACCATATCTCTGAACTCCTCAACCTTATGAATAAATCACATCCATAGATTTGAGTATGAAAATAGGTGAGCGGAGGGTGGCGGTGGCAGGCAGCCAAGTGAAATAGGCTGTACAGCGCTTAAGCGTGATGGATTGGTGGCACTAGCCTGGCATAATAGCTCTGTAGTGGACCAGACCCCTGCTCAAAGAACAAGCTTATACATCATGATAATGCAGACACCCAGCTAATACTCAGCCCCCACATGCTACAAAGGTACCGCTTCCTACTTCCACAGCCTTGATGGATTAAGACAAACAGGTTATTTATGGAGCGAGCCAATGCTTCAGGAGCTTGTTTGTGCCTTGCCCACACATCTGTTTGCTGAAGGGGAAAGAGGCTGGACAGCAAGGACTTCTGAATCTAACATTACCCTGCGAGCGGCTGGCATGAAACAAATCCAAATCCAACTCAAAGCAGGTTGATACGGAACAATAGCTTTCTGTCCTTTTTTTAAACTTGAAAAGATTTCTTGTTTTTGTAGAGAGTGTGTGGGCTAGATGAGAGCAGTTACAAAGTGATCTTGTTTCAGCTTGAAAAGCCAAAGGGAAAAATAGCTATCCTATTTTTACTTTCTTTATCGTCAAATTACCATACTATATTAATAGTTGTGTACTGTACGCTGTTGTCAGTGTTCTGCTCCTTTGTTGAAGACTATGTTTGTGCCTTTTGTCCCTTCTGACCTACCGTAGTTTTGCTCTTAGCCCGAAAATCCTTAAAAATCTTTACTTTCAGGCCACGAAAAACATTTTCAGTATCATTAAGATGTTAAGTTCCTATATAACCTACAACAATCATAAACAAGGGAAAGTGCTAGCTGACCTATCGCTAGCCAACTTAATCGCAAGCTAACCTAGTTGCATATTCGCTAGCTCAAGTTTAATGTAGAGTAGTTTTTAAAATGTTGTATTGAATTGTTAGATTATATGTTTTTGTTGTTTTCTAATATGTTTATTTTAAAAAAATACTTGAAATTAAAGTTGTTTGTATTGTAGTTTAACAATACTTTCTTCAGTAAACAGCTTGAACCGGGAGATTTGCTTAGTATGTATCGGCTGAACCCTCAAGAATATAATAACGCTCTGCCTGTTTTGGGGTCACATTGCACTTCTTGTTATTTATAATGCACAAAGAGCTTTAAAAAGATAAACAGTACTTAATCCTGCAATTTAAATGTTGAATAGAGTCTCAAACTGAGAATAGATAAGTAGCTATCCATGCAATATTTTGGAGGTGATTTCTCCTAACTAATAATTCATGGGGTCCCAGATTGACTGACATGGGTGGAGTTATTGTTTAATTAAATATACCTTCTGACCTCTGTTGCTGCAGCATCACTTGCTTCAAAATAGATCCATGACGTCATATCAAATCAAATCAAATCAATTATTTATAGAGCACATTTACAAGCGATTTTTGGTCGAGCCCAAAGTGCTGTACATACAATAAAAATGCTTTACAATAAAAACACTATACAACAAAAAGCAACAGCACTGTTAAGGTCAAAATGTTCCTTCATAGGAGTCTTTGAACCAGTCGTTTTAATTTAAATCATCCAATGTTGGTAATGATAGTCTTGGAAGCCTCATATTTTCCAAATTGAAAGGGGAATACTTTTTCTTGTAGTTCATTAACTTCCAGGTTAGACAAATTGTGTTTCATTGTTTGCAGCACATTATTTCCGCACTTACTGCCCATACAGACGTTCATGGTCTCCAGATGATAGTCTGCACACTTCCCTCAACTGGTGCCATCTCAAGGTAGGCCTTTTTTTAATTTTCTAAGTGAAATGCCTCAAAAACCTTTTAATGGATTGCCTAAGACTAATAATGATTTGTGTAATGGACTTTTCCTCTTCCACTACCGGTAAGTCAAAATGTTGTACTTATTACCATTAGAGCCACAATGAAGTCAAAGTTATTATTTAGATTCATAATTTGATAAATGAATTAATGATGGAAAATGATTTATATTGCCATGGTGAATATCTTTTGATGAAATTATTGTTAATTTTAAATCGTAAATATGATCCGTTTCCTTGTACCTTCCGGTGTTTATTTAAGTGAGGTAATTGAGACCTGATGAGACGGGGGAGACGGAACAGTTTTTCCGACCGCAAATTGTAAACAGAAATTAGTTTTGCAAATTGGACTGCAAAGTATAGTTTAGATAAGAAAGTATATCGCTGAAATATTGATTTAGAGTTGTTATTTTGAGACTATTTAAGTCAATACTTTTTTGTTAATAAATTACATTTTTTGACTGAAAACCTTCGGCTGCTTATTGCTTTGGATTGCGTGTCGTCAACCCCGCTCTATAGTGGCAAAAGGAAACCTTGGATGTCACTACATTACCAATACATCGAAATATCTCAAACATCTCCTGTATGGATTGTCACACATTTAGTTGTAGACACTCATGGTCCCCAGAAGAGTCACCATAATGACTTTAATGGCCCCCCACTTTTCTAACATGAGGTTGACATTTCTGGTTTTATGTGAAATGTCACGGCCACCATTGCATGGACCATTGACATTTATGATCCCCTTGGAAAGGTTATTACAATTCCAGTGATCCCTTTGCTTTACCTCTAAATTAAAAATTAACCAGTTACTTTGGCAACGGTGCTTTATGATTCCTGCTACTTAGCAAGCTAACCCGCAACACTAAAATAACGGTTGCCCTAGCATTAGCATTTAGCTCAAAGCACAACTGTGCCTGCTAGCATGGCTGTAATCTCTAGTGTTGAAACTATTGAAATTTGATTTTCTTTTAGCAAGGAGGAAAAAAGTCGCATGGTACCAATTTTGTGTTGCTGAATGTTTTATAACACGTTCGATGCTCATGTTTTACACTCATGCATTATTTACATGTAACTCTTCATGTAACAATCTGAATACTGATGTCTCTCTGAAGGAACAAGCTGTTTACACAAACAGAGATGTACTTTATAAAGCACAGGTTCATCTCCAGAGATTGCCCTTTGGCTAATTTGTTAAACTAATGAGAGTTTACTAATTTGGCAGCAGAGCCTGATTAATAAAATGGATGGGTCACGCTTCACATTCCTCATCGCTGTGTAACTTGTTTGAGCTTACGATGATGCATTCACTGGGTGTAATCTTGGATCATAAATCTGAGATCATTTGTGTCATATTTGGAGCACATTACATTGCGGCGCTTCTCTTTTAAATTGGAACTGCCTCAATAAGCATCCTCAACACCTTACCATGATATTCCCATTATTGATTGTTTTTGTCAAATTATCCAAGGCTCAAAATCGCATACGACCATGACACGGAAATGTGGAGCTTACAGGGAGGAAGACTCAACCTCGAGTATTTTCAGAGGTGCATTCCTTTTTCCCTGAGCTCCACATTTGATTAAAAGTGAAACCGCATTACTAATTTCCAGCACACACATTTCAATGGCATTACGTTTGAAGTGAGGAGGAAAATCTCCAGTTCACTTTAAATCTCTTCGCTTGGTAAACCTTTTGTTTTCTAATAATTTCCACACCAGAGAAGGTGGGCTGAATACTCTAATCTCATAAGCGGCTTAATTCAGATACTGTGACTTCATTACATTCTCTGCTGTTTGTAAACTATTCTGCTGAAAACTGCAAGTTGCTGAGGTGAACTGGAAGACAGGAGTTGTATAAAAAACGGAGAGCAAGCCTTTTTTGTTTTTCTACACAAAGCTAGGTGTGCGGGAACACCGTACTCTAGAGACTGGAGATGTATTAAAAGTTTGACCAGAGCTCGTAATAAAAAAACCTTTGGCTCCCACTGTGCAATTAAGCGGTAGTTGAAACTATTGATTTGATCTTTTGTTTTGTCCATCCACCCACCTGTTACATCACTCACAAGGGAATCATCACCAAGCACAAACACAAGCGCCCAGAGTGAGAAGTGGTGGTTGTGACCTGCAAAAAATATCTTCATCTGTTTTTATTTTAAAAACACAATATGTTGTCCTCATCATTTGTATCAAAAAGATAGTTTTGATATTAGAGTTAGCTCTCAGTATATTACAATGCAGTTTAAAAGCACCACAAAGTATCTCTCGCACCAACCATCCAATTGAATCAACGCATTAATAATGTGATCAGAACTTTGACATTTCAACCTTCACAATGTTAGGGGTGTAATGTAGTGCGTGGCCTACCCAACAAACGTGGGTGTATATTTAAAAGTATGCTATACACATTTCAATATATTAAACACAAATCAGCAAGATAACAACATTTCATTCCTCCATTTTTTTGATGAAGTTCTGGTTTAAAATATTTGAAAATGTCTTATTCCATTCACATTGCAGTCACCTCTTAATAATGTATGAAACTCTGAAATGATTTATCCAGTTATTCAAACATGAGTCATTGTATTGATTGCTATTTTTATTCTTTGACTTGATGGACTTGTCTTGACTGTAGTGTTTTGCCCTTTGTAAATCTATTATCATAATGACTAATACATTGTATTATAGTGGTTTCACCAATAATTGACAGCAGTGATAGTGGAATTTCAATAAGCAACTGGCAATATGTCACATTTAATTAATTCTACAGTTGCTAAGAGTTCCTTGTTACTTGTTATACTTACTCATGTTACATTATATTAAGTACCAGAGAAGTAAATGATAATCCAACAATAGATTAAGGCTTGTTGCTCATTGCAGAAGTTATTCTAAAGGCATGAGACGTTTCAGTTAGTCAGACGTTGGCAGATTTAGTCAAGAAGTTAGACTAACAAAAAAGAAGCAGGTCTTTGAGGCAACTCATGGTTGTTTAGTTTGTATTCAAAAGAAGAGTCTGCAATACTTCTACCTGCTGAGATGTGAATGATTTGTTTCTCAAAGCCCACCGGCGCCACACCCAAGGCTTTTTATCCACCAAGAATTATATCAGCTAAAGAGACTGCTGTAAAACAAACTGCGCCCTCCAATATAAAATATTGAAAGGGGTACGAGTGTCTGCAAAAGCAACCAAACAATCATGAGGCAGTCTCGGAGCAGCTGTGCCTGATGAGGACAGATGTCTGCGTCGGCTTGTAAACGGCTTCTTTACTGTTTACAGCGTGAGCCTGCTGCCTCCTCTCCTGCGTCAGTCATGCATTATGATTAACTCCAAATGCGAGTCCTGCCAGGATCACTGTGACAACCGCGGCAAAGACCTTCTCAAAGCGCAAATTGACAGCAATCCACCAATCACTGCACTTTAATTTGTCGCAATGGCAAAGGTCACCGCTGAGACGAATATAGCTCACGCTACTGAGGCCAGGCCTCCCACACACGTCGGTCCCACGAGCTAGCGAGGCTACTAAAACATGATATAAGGAGATTCCAAGATGCATAATTGAACAGTTTGCACCCAGCTTGATAGCTGGAAATCTGTTTCATTAATCAACTCCCACTGAGTCATGGAGCAGGAGGAGGAGAGGTTTTTGCTGGCAAACATAATGGCATTGGACGGTCCGCAGACTATATGCAAAGCTCATTGGCAATAGACGGAAGTGGAATATTGAAAGTTATAAATAGTTTATATATTTTACATCCTGTATTTAATGCAGCAAACTTAACGCAGATGACCAAATTAAGACTGGGCTATAATAATATAATATCGATATTGTGATGCAATACTAGATATGGTATTTTAAGTGTTGTCTTCTACTGCTTTCGAAGGCTGCATTACAGCAAAGTGATGTCATTCTCTGAATTGATCCGACTGTTCTAGCAGTTCCATTACTTCCCTTCCCGACTCAGTCATAAAATCCACATAACTGGTGATTATTTATCAAAATTATTTGTGATTATTTGAGTAAAGCATTAATGGTAAACCCTACACTATCACGATATTGATGACCAGACATTTGGAACATAATAATGATATAGGATTTTATTTGTATCGCCTTGCCAAAATATATAATTGTACTTAATATTAATAGAATTAATCATTCAGTCCAATTGCAATTTGTTCTTAAAACATGTATTTGCTTGTTAATTGCATAACAGTTTCAATATTTCAATATGTGGTCGTTACGGTGGTTTCTACTCCATGTAATTTAATGTCTCCAGCTCCATTGGATCAAATATGAAATGCTAAATCACTCATGTTTAAGTGTGTACAAAATCCGCGTTGGGGTCCAACGAAGCCAATTAGACCAGGTCATCTGCGGCATTAGTGCTCGTCTGCCAGGAAAGTCGAGTTTTATGGGATGCACTCTTGCTCTATAAGGAGTTTTGATCCCACTCCTTTAACGTTTGGCTCCATTTTCGTGACTTGGCACTGATGCCAACTTATAGATTGATATAAAGTCAGCAAAAAATGTTTGACCCTGCTGCTGAAGCCAGAGCATATAGTTTGGTTGGCTGCCTTTAGCAAGTCACTATTTCAGACAGGCGTTATGAATTGTGAAAGTGCTCCTTTTGCCAAGCGGTCCAGAGAGGTCAGGGAGGTCACAAACAAGCAAACACTGATTTTAAACAAGAGCAGGAACACTGTGATAGACAAATAAACCAAGCCAAAACATGAGGCACTAATCGTGGACCATGGCGATCATCTTCTTGTCAAAGCATATGAAAAAAAGAACAGCAACTGATGTAACACGATTCAACCACAGACTTTAAAGATTCTGAATCTAAGAAATGACAATGCATATCAATTGTTGGTTGATGTGTTTGACTGCCAGACAGTCTGACCATTCACTCAAATCAACTGCATGCTGCTTCTAAAGGCTGACTCTTTGATAACAATTGATACTTTGTGGACTATTGTGTCTTTTATCAACATTGTTAGTAGCAAGGTTGGCTGGCAAACGGCTGCCATGGGAACCGTCCACCAAGAGACATGAAGTTAAGACTCTTATTAAAAACATTTCCAACTTCCTTTGAGTAATGGAAAAGTATGCACAATAGCTGCAATATTGTTTTAGGTTTTATTGCCTCTAGTAAAAAGTTTGACTTGAAAAAGAAAAAGATGGTTCCATGTTTTTTGGACAAGAATAAGGTCAGTGTCCTTCACAGTGCAACACTGTTATGACGCCGGTAAAACATGAGTGTGGACATCATATTATGACCGTAGGAATTGGTTACCTTGTCAGGTGCAGCACTGAGGTTAGCAAGGCCAGGCCTCGGTTCATGCCAGTCTACGCCTGTTGCCATGGAAGCCAATCTGTGCCTGTGGAGAAATGTTCCACGAAATTCGACCATTAGCGGAAGGTAATGATAGGTGGTGCTGATTCTGAGTTTGTAAAATAAATGTTTCCAAGAAGAAACACACTTTTTAAGCACACTCTTTCTAAAAGTGCGTCAGTGTTTCGTAAAAAAATCTATGAAAGAATTGGAAGCAAATAAGTATTGCAGAATATATTTAGCACTAATTTAGATATAGACAAAGGTATGGTCATATTGCTATGCAGTGGTTATAACATGATACATATACAGTCCAGCCCTATTTGTCAATTGTATCCTTTTACACTGCGGCAGGAAGAGAAAACATTTGATTATTTACTTAAATTATACACGTGAGGGTAAATTATTAAAGCCCTCTTTGTGCGTCGACAATCACACAGCGCTCCCTCTTCTGTTTTCCCGTGGGAACCTTTATCTTTCACCCTCCAGTTGAGATTTATAATTTGGATCACAGAACAGGAGATGTTAAGAAGAGAAGAGAGAAATCGAGGAAGGAGTGTGGGTGTTTAAAGACAGATAATCCATTTCAAGGCTTCCCCATGGGGAGGTTCTGTTGTGTTGTGCTGCTTATTTGTTTTTCCAGAAAGAAGATGCACCTCTCACGGTTCTCGGAGTGAAAATGACACGGACAGCTTTTGATTTGGGAGAGGGTGGCGGGTATACATTCTACTGGAGAACTGGGGGGTTTTCTAAGTGAATGTCCCCTGGTTGAAATGGCCTCGCTGGCCCCTGTAGAAGAGGCTATTTATCATTGGGGTCACTCTCATTGACAGCTGTTCTCTGTGGCTCCTATCAAGGAGAAAATGACCACTACAACTCACAGGCTTCTCGTAGTGAACATTGTTGGTGATCACATGTGTGTTTGAAAACGTGAAAAAAAAGGTCAGCAAATGAATGATCCTCAGCATGTCCAATTAGACACTACACAAGTAAAGCCAGATTGACTTAATTGCTGTGCATTTGTGTGACTTAATATCATGCTGTGGTTTCAGATTGACCTCTCACTGCATAAATACTTCTTCATCTTCTACCCCATAAATATTTCCAGCTGTAATATCTGAGTATATGCATAAAGACCACAAGGGAAGACGAGGAAGGCTTCACATATAGCACTTACAAATGTATTAGATCAGTCAGCGAAGCTCTATGGGGTCCGTTCACGCTACTTCCATGCTTCTTGACCAGATGAATCATATTATACATCGTATTATAGATGGCAATTAATCTGGTGTCAAACTACTTTATAGCGCTGGAACAAGTACTTTCATCTCCAGCATTAAAGTCTGATGGTTTTTTGTGGAATATTTAAAAAAGGAATGGACACATTGGAAAGGAATGAATGCACTTTGACATAAATTATTGTATGTGTCAGTTATAATCTTTTTAACACAAATGTTGAGACTTTTTAAAGATTGTATTTACGCTGCTATAGTCAATATGTATCTACACTCAACAAACCATTCAGATTTGGCTTTGCTTGACTGTATCACATGCAGGCTCTTTACAGTATTTAGGCCCCTATTTGATTATCCCAACAACGTCTTAAAACTACCTTTGAAATGTTTCATGCAAACCAATCAGAACATAAAGTGGGGCTTAAAGAGATGGGTGCTAAAACAGAGTGTTACAGACAGAGGGTGAATACTGGTATATTCACACGGGCATTATGGGAAAAATAATGCGTCATTCTAACATTAGAGCATGTAAACATGTTATGTTAGAAACCTGAAATACAAGTATGAACCTGAAAAGAAGAGTGACATTTCCCCTTTAAAACACATGGTTTTAAATATGAAGTATTTTGTTATAAAATAAACCATTATAAAACCATCAAGGTGCAGTTCAGAAACTCTAGCTTCATCAGGACTGTGTGGATCAGATTTGAGTGACAGTTTTATGGCAGAATATATTAACAACAGTTAAAAGAACAAGATTCAGGTTACATTCTTACTAGTGCATGACAAGTGCAAGTACATGACATCGCCCTTTTACAACAGAGCCCATCATTTTTAAAACCAGTTAGAAAAAACACAAATCCAAAAAGCTCTCTATTAATCAACTGTTTAAATGGTGCTACGATGTTCTGTGATCTAGTAGTCTAACCACATTGATCAAAAAAAGTGACCAAAGAAATTCAGAGAGCTTTTAATAGTGAAATTAGTAGGACTGTACTTGACTGGACTTTAACTTGAGTATTTTGAAAGAGTATTATTGTACATTTACTAAACACTTCCTCCACTAAACAACACTATGTATATGCATGTACATGATCCCTCATCCTGTGTTAAACCATTGTGTTTTCTTTACTCATTTCCAATATTACAAGAGAGCGTGTTGACAGTCCAATTACAGGCAATCAATAATCATTGAAAGTGCACCAATGAGGCGGTGAGCCTCTCAGAGTTATTAATCAATTTATGGAGTGCAACACTTACACAGCCATATATTTGTTTGCTCTATGAGATTTTTCATTTTCATGTACCAATGGAGCCCTCTGAACGTGAACGCCGGCAAATGAATCGAGGGCGGAATGATTGCAGAGCTGTCACTTTCGTTGGATTTGTAAATTGTCTCCTCGCACCTGTCATTTCAGGTTCACTTGCCTGTTAAAAAAAACCCAATCAACAGTTTGCTATACCGTAATTTGTCAACAAAGAAAAATGGCTTGCTTTGACACAGGAGGCCGTTCGGATTGTTCAGCTTGACCAAAACCGGCAATTTCATAAACAAACATGTAAGTGTAAGCGTCTCGACTTGATGCTTTCATTAGGGAGTGCTGCCCACTGTTTATGTTGTTTGTGTTTTCATGAAAACTCTTTTAGATTTACAATAACTAGCCAGGGAAGTTATGATATCGTTTTATTCTATGTAAAACAAAAAAACAGTGCTTGCCTATATATCTTGTATGAAACGAACCTTCAGGGTGTTGAATTCACAATAGCCTCAGAAAGTTCCAACAAATCTCAGCTGAAGATTGACGCTCCCCAGCACTTGTCTGCGTGCCGCCCACATGGCACATTTGCAGGACAACAAATCAACTGGCACTCGCAAGGACAAGCAGTGTGAAAATGAAAGGGACACATAAAGCCCTGTTCCAGCAGACCTGTCAGAACGCACCAACAGAGGTCCTCCTCTTCATAAGCCTCCCTGAGATCAAGTTATTACTTCCTGGAAGGGTATTACAGTACCAGCAAAAAATAACTCGGGGGCCCCTCGGGCAGTTAGGAGTTGTTTGTCCCACCTTCACATTTGTCTACATTCCCTCCATTTGTTGGACCCTAAGGCGATAGCATGTGGTGACGGGGGTCTTTGGACAGGTTCAGATAAAAGACTGAGGAGCAAGGAGGGGAGAATAATCTCAACGGTGATTGATTTGGGGATTACTGAGGTGAGATTTGTGTCAGGAGAAGGTAGATAAGCTAATAATCAGGTAGATAGGGAAATTCAATTCTTAAATGAAGAATTATATAGCATCAAGGCGTTAGACATGAGTTGTTTAGTTTATTGCTCAATACTTCCTGCTGCCTGGCCTTTCTACACGTAGACCGGCCTTACAATATGAATTCCTTTAACGTAATATCGGGAAATGAGAGATAAAAGAAAGAAAGCATAGTTCGACAGTGTTGGAATAACATTTTATAGGTACGTCACTGCTAATTGACGGGTCTTAAACACGAGCAGAGCTTTAAATACAAATATTTGTCATTACAAGTGAACTCCATTAACATTGTCGGACTCATAATGCTGCGTTCACACCGGACGCGATGCGACGTTTGGGGGCGGCGCGATTACATGAAAGTCAATGCAGAGACGCGATCAGACGCGAATTCGCTCCGACGGCGCGCATGAAGCGGTGGACGCGGCGCGAATCACGCGATTGAGGCGATTGAAGGGGGCCGCGTCAAACGCGAGAGTTCAATTTTTTCAACTCGAGCGTCAAATTCACGTGACGCGTTCTCGCGGAAGCCAATCAGTGGTGAGGATCTCAGCCTACCGTTACTGACGTTCTAACAGAAAACATCAGCCATTAGCTGTTAGCAGTTAGCACACAGAGATCACAGCTCCTCATATCCGTTCAGAAACTGTACAAAATTAAACAAGTACAAAGCACAGACTGTCTGTGTCATGGCGAATACAGTCGCTGCTTTATTTATGTCTGTATGCTGTTGTTATGAGTGTGGAGTGAGCATATACAACGTTAGCTTAGCCTGGTCGACCCAATCTCCATTCAGAAAAACAAGCATTTTAAAAGGTTTTTCGTCTGCCGTCTCTCTGCAGACTTGTCAAGCATTAATTCATGGTTTTTACTAACCGGTATCAGTATGTTGTTACTTCGGCATCATTTAGAAACGTGTATTACAATTTAATCACGGTAAAATATGTTCATTTTGTTATAGTTGTAGCTCCCGAGCCAGCGCGTCTTGTTTGAATGATGCGAGTAAACACAGCTGGCAGCCGCGGTGGCTAGATTAGACTAGAGCGATGCGATAGGAGCGTTTAGAGCGAAGCGAATATTCGCATCGCGTCCGGTGTGAACGCAGCATAAGGCGCGTTCACACCAAGTACTTTTCCCACAAAGGTTCCTGAGAACTACGATTTAGTTGCGTTCACACCAAAAAGTCTGATTGGCTGGGCGGAATGCAAACCACGCCCCGTCAAACTCCCAAAAAGTTTTGTGAAGCCGCCATTTTATTATCCTCGCATTAGCATTATTAGCATTAGCATTAGCCCAGCGCACAAACGCAGAGAGACTAACTTATGGCAACACAAAATAAAACATGGGAGCGGTGGAGATGAGGAGGTGTCGGTGTTCTGGCGATTTACTCGGAATGCTTCAGTAGATCTCCCTAATTCCGGAGACTTCCGGCCGGGGACTCCGGGTGGCAGTATACGCCGTGAAGTGGTTTGCGGCCTGCCAGTAAACCCAAAGCAGAAGAAGAAGAAGTGACGTCAGCGGCTTCATTTGCCTAATCCACCCCCAGGAACTCATTGTGTGTGAACGCGATCTGCTTTAGTTCATGAGAACTAAAGAGTTCTCATGAACCTTTGTGGGAAAAGTACTTGGTGTGAACGCGCCTATAGTGTCCAGTTTAAAAAGGAAGCGATCCACATTGATGCAGCAGAGCAAAGATATCTGCCATTGCCATACATGTTTCTATCTTGGCAGAACCAGCCGCCTATATTGTCCATGATGCTACAAACTAACCAGAGTTTGGATATTAGGGTTTGAAGCAATATTGTTGGACTTTCTGGAATCACAAAGGATTTCTATATTCCCATTTGCTGTAGTAGTCCAAAACATGTTTGCACAGTTGGATGAGTTCATTGCTTCCCCTTTAGTTGTTTAATTAATAATCTGGATTAATCATTTGGTCAATACATCGACAGAAATGTGAGTAAGGGCCCAAGGACACAATTGTATGATATCAATGAAATACCATACATTTTTTTAAACGGTAGCACTGGACTACATACAGTACAACATTTCCTGTGAACCATCCTGCATATGATGGCATTTTGAATACAGCATGGAAATGGCCGACTCAACCAGCAGCAATGAAAGCTGCTATGTAATTAGAGGTAAACACCCAACGTAAATGTTCTCATGACAAGAATGGCAGGCTCTGCCATATAAACACTGCCATATTGAGAGGTAATTAATCCAGATGCTGTTGTTTATTTTCGAACTAATGACCACAATCTTCATATTCTACCTTTTTAAATATGGAAAATACCTCTAAACTGCTATCCTAATTGTTTTTGTGTTCGAATAGCAGGGAATGAGCTAGCAGTGTGTATGAGGACTTTTTCGGCATGCAATGGATTATTATTACCCAGCACCAAAGTTGTTTTAATTGATGAAAGAAAATAATTGACCAATGTATTTTAAGTGTAGTTGGAGTGTTGCATTTTTCTCAACTTTAAAGTCGTCTGTAGTTTATTATCTGCAATTGTACTTCAATCTCTTAGAGTGGCTGTAATGGGTGAAAACGTGAACATTTGCAAATTTGAACGGACAGTTCTAAGCAAACCAAGGCCATTAAAGCAAAAGTAATTAGTTCCTATAACCAATCACATCTGCTATATCTGAGCTCACAGTCCTTGTGATAATCATTGCTGAAAGAAGCCATATCAGCAGCACTCTAATGTAGGAAAAATACCTACTTTAAGTGAGATGAATAACCTCTTATGATATTCAGTATTTCTCCAAGTGACACTTCTACCCTTCCTCAAACTGGAAAGTGTTGGAAAACTTTTCTCCGTCCCTTATCATCCCTGAAGAGATTCATACATAGAGAGAGCCTGCCCCTGCCCCCAGGCACACACTACCTGGTAACTAATGAAAATGAAACATTTGTTCTTTGGGCACCTTACAGGCACACAGCCGCGCCTGCTGTGAGGCTCACACCCAAGACTGCACACCCTTTGATAGATTGGCGGGTAGTGGGGTGGGGGGGTGGTGTGGGGGGGGCGAGAGCTAACTTTAGCCCTTAATGGTTTGAAATATGCTTGCGCTACAGTTTTTTCGCTGTGAGGCCAAATGATATCCCCTCTCTTGATGATTTATCAAGCCCATTCAGAGGCTTCTCGTCGGGGATAAATTGGCTCATGCCTTGTGTAATGCCCTTGATGGATAATAGTCTCATTTTTCTTGATTATTCTATCTATATTGCTTAAAATCCAAATGAATATCACAAACATAATGCCGCAGCAATTCTCGGCCCATATATCTTACATTATGTGATGAAGGTAATAATGGTCAGTGATTATGGTACTTCAGAAACCAAATTAAATGACAGCTTATAGAGGTGCTAGAGCAATTTGACCTTTGACCTCACAGGCTTTGCTGTGATCAAATTTACTGGCAAGATTTATAGTGGCAGCCATAAACGTGATCACAGCTCAAATTCCCTATTGTATGCCCATGTTTGGACTCAGCTGCGGTATGACTGCAGTCTCATGTCATGTCTTTGAACTTTGTTGTAATTTATTTCCCTAAACTTAGACCTACCTTAAGCTGTACCAACTTCATACTGCACATTTACCTTAAAGTATACACAATGCATGCAATTAATT
>CALSBZ010004052.1:1110785-1163562 GCA_943591055.1 Gobionotothen gibberifrons
CTCCAACAAGCCGTGTAGGACAGAGAGTGAATACACATACTATACAGAGATGCTGTATGAGAAACCAATGTGAGTTTGGAACATTGCACAATGTAAATCTATTCTAGTAGACCTCAACAATGGAATTATGATCAGTAGAAATGGCCATGACATGGGACCTTTAAAGTTACCTCACAAGCATTTTATACAGTTACTATCATGATCTCTGTAGCAAAACATTTTCTTATTCACTCTGCTCTTCTGGAGGTTAACCTCTAACAAAACACCACGGTGACCTCTCACAATGAGAAAATAGCATTTATATGAAAGAAGTGTTGAAAGTGACATGAGTTTACTTTATTTGCAAAGTCATAACGCAACGCCTTTCAATTTAGAACACATTCATATCTTATTTCATGCTTTCTCTGCCTGTTCCACTGGACTGCTTTGTCCTTTCATATATTTGTGTTGTCGTCCCAGTCATATTCTTATTCAAAATAGGCAATTTTGTTTTGACAGCTATTTGTATGTAAAGTGCTAGAGGTGTTGGTGGAGGGAGGGGGCCTTGTCATTGCTCCTGTACTTCACTATTTGCTGAAGCAGCCTTTTTTGTCCCGGGAATAGTATAAGACATCCTCCCAGTGGATTAGCCGTCGTAGCGCACAATGCATTCCCAGAAAGGCAAAGTTGAGAAATAGTAAAAGAGAAGGGAATGCATTTTTCCGGCTGTCGCTTACTTTCAGACTACTGTCGCTTTCTCATGTCATTACTACTTTTTTGGGCTTTGCATTCTATGCATGTAGTTGTTGACACAAGCAAACTCACCATTCGCACACTCTTGTACTGAATATATTATTTGTTTTGTTTTATTAATGACGCACAAGCATTAGTGGCTGGGGGGTTTATTTTATCACTGTTGCAACTTTTGGCGTCACTTAGTATTGCTTTGGCATCAGACGCCATTGCATCTCAATGAACATACAGAGTCAATTAAACTTAATAAAAATAGCATAATTTTCAATTCTACAGCTTTATTTTTAATTAGTTCAAATATACAACATATGTCGCCTTACATCTTGTAATATCTTGATGAGGACAGTGTACATTTCTACTAATCAAGCCATACACCTTGAGAATCGCCCATTTATAACCCAAAGGTGTCAATTGACTCAACTGCTTATCAGACAATGGAAAACGAAAATGTCCACACAGAGTTGTTGGCAGGTAATGACGTTTATCTTGTTTCTCTCAAACTTTTCATTTTGAATTCTTTACAAACTATTTCTGTTTCTTTTTGTGCGCATGAATGTCTTCCAATGAGAATGTCTGAAAGTGTTGGAGCATAACTTGGACTTCACTTAAATCAGTGTCTAACTTGCTTATTTAACAAGCATGTTTTAAGGATGAATCTTCTAGTTCTTTGTCCAATTATTCCGTTTAAAATGTGTAGATAGCACCGGCATCGCCTCAAGGCAAATTTCCCAGCTGGCTGAGGCGTTTGTGTGTGGAGTTCAGCGCAAGATGTTTGTAAAGAGGGTCGACCTCTACAGGGTTTTGGGAATAGCTTTAGCCCCCAGTCCTAAACAGAAGGACCCTTATTTTGGCATATTTTAGACAAAATAAACTTTACATGATTTGAAACTTGGAACTAGGGCTGGTGGTAATGTCATTCATCATTAGATCCTGACTTCCACTACTTGACCAGATGGCAGGGAAAGTAAAATAAAGGAAGTACAATCTGTGGCAGAGTGCTGAGAGTGATGGCCATATAAAAAGGTTTTTACAATTCCTGGAATATTGTTTGCTTGTAACTGTGATTTCAACGGAGCAATTACATTTTCATTAATATTGCAAGGGAACAAACAGAGAGGCTGATGAACATTGGCTAAATGAACCTTAGTCGTACTGATGCTGCAAAAAGGTTAGTCAGTGTCATCAATTATTTGTATACAACGCCTCAAAAATAGATTTGTTTAGTATGAAGATAGTTTTTTTTTAACTTTCTGTCACACTGGATTGAATGTTAAGTGACAGTTATTACAAATTGCTCAATCAGAAGTGGTAACACTTGGAAATATGCTTATTTGTTTTAAAGGCCAACCCTACAATTTGCAAAGTATTGAAGGGTTGGTTTGATTCATCACACCAGGACAATTCACATTCTGGAGATAATGGAAAAGCAATTCTCTTTATATTGCGTTTGAAATAAGCATCTATAAAAGTACCATTTTCTCTACAGCAGCTTTTATATCACATTGATTTGCTCAAATCTCCCTGTTTTTATTTCACTACACAGACTTTTTTGGGTTACATATGTACTTCGTCACCATTATTGTATTCTTACAGTGGAATCCGTGTAGGCATATTCGTCTCACGTGCCCCAACGTGGTCCTAAACCAGGACCAAATATCTTTCGAACCTTCCAACAGCCATTTGGCCCAGTGCAGCAAAAATAATATTCAACCATTAAAATTTCATAGGGCTTTTCCTTGGCCCCCATTTTGTTCATTTTCTTGTTTATTTTTGAGGCAGTAAAAGGAGGTGCCCGGACGCAGCCGCGTTAATATTGTTTTCTTCTCTCCCATGTCATGCCATTCAGCGTGTGGTTTAAATTATGCATGCGGTTCTTATCTATGAATGTATGATGTTTGACTGTGCAGAAAGCACTCAGCGAGGGTTTGTGTGGAACTCTGCGAGGAGTCTGAGAGCATGCTGCTGCTGACTGAGCAGGTGTTCAGGATAGGATAGTCACGTTTGAAGTCCACGGGTTAAAAAAAGGAACCTGTTTTTCCCCAGTTTAGCTTATCCTTTCATACCTCAAACATTTATGAATGATATTATCTGTTAAAACCAATAAATGTTTGAGGGGATTATTCAAACATTAAAAGCAAGGGGGGATTAATGCAGCACAATTATCTCTGTTTTCAATCTCAGCTTTGTCTTTGTGCGTGCAGGCATCCATGTAAAGGCATGATGATGACTACAGTATGTTTGCTGGGCGTCCTGTAAGGCTGTGTTCTCACTCTGGGGAGATTACAGGCCAATGTTTTGGAATGAGGAGGAATATTTTCACAAAGTTGGGTGGGTGCCGAAGGGTGAAAAGCACTGTGTGGTGTCAAAGCAGAGTCGCAGTGTCCATGGTGCATTCAGGGAACGTGTAATGCAGGCAGCCCTCTTTTTTTTCTTCTCCCGGAGAAACTTGAATGTTTTATTTATCAGGAGTGGCAAAGCAAGCGGTGTGTTTAACTCAACAACAACCGCAACGGCAGCAGAAATCTCAACACAGTTTTTCCTCGGCCCCCAACGAGCAGGGGTCTTCTTTTAGTAATAATGTGCAAACAAAATGTCCATCCTGTGATTTATTTTACTCGATAAGCTGCAAATAGCTGCTTTGGTGTAACCTCAACCTCAAAACAAACAGAGGGGGAAAATAAAATGTATTTTTTTGCACTTTTATTCTGAAAAATTGTAACAAAGATTGCATTAGATGTTGTACAAAGCAATTATATGCTCATGAAGTAATTGCATTTCTTTATGCATATTTGGATCTAATGAGAATTACAGCATTAATTGTGATTATTAACCCTCTCATCCAGTTTATTAACTTCTCCTTTGATAGCCACCAAAACAGATAACCCAACTCGCACTGTAGAGAGAAGTCATTTACTTTATAATTAAAGGCAATTAGTGAATCAATTACAGCTCGATCAAACCTGATTGAAAAGAAAACAGCATGGCATGAGGCGGGAACAGGCTGTATTTGCAGATAGGCATCATTATGGGCCCATCAAACATAAACCCCGATAATTGAACCCGGGGTTAAAGGAAAAATCAATTTCTAATCATTGTCATATCCCCAGTGTCCAAACTAGAATAGCACCTATTTTTCAAAATGTCCCTGCCATGGAGGGCAAGACAGCATCTTATATTAAACTTGTAAATATTTGTGGCTTCGAATGTCATATGACAGCGCTGCCAGGAGAGATATATGGCGCCCTATACTGTAGATAGGAGCCAATTTTTTCTAAATCCATTACAAACAGGCCCAATCACTAAATAAAGAGCCCTTGAGTTTTGGTCTGTTGATCTTTAGTTCAAAGTTATTTTCCCCTCCTCCCTTTTCTATCAATGCAATCAGAGCAATTTTCTGATTACATGAATTAGATCCCCGTTTCCCCCTTGTGGATCATGACATTTTAATGACGCAGTGCTTTTACAATCCTTGTTTATTCCCGTTCTAAAATGTCTCCCTTTTGATATTTGTGTAATTAAAACTAAGAGCAAATGGAGTCACTAATCACTGCAATTTCCCTCGATAGCAGTCGGTACAAAGGCGGCCTATTGGAGTTGTTCTGACAGGCGGCAGGGGTGCAGTGTGAAAAATGGATTTATGAAAAACACAACCCCTCCTATCACCTACTCAACACTAAACACAACTATGGTTTGGGTGCCTGTCTGCTTGTTTGTTACAGTTATATCACTCTGAGTTCACCATGGTCAAACCTTGAGCCAAGGATTTTTTTTATTCCTTTTATATGTGGAAAATGCAACAACTTTTAAAAAGATTGTGCAACAACAGTAAGAAGTGAAGGACTCAATACTACCATGCAATAATAATGTAGTTTCAGATTAAATTACTATTAATTCCAGTACAATTTAGGGTTGGGTCAATAGATACATCTGAGGGGGGTTGAGACAATTATTTCTGTATGAATCTGAAGACAACAGAAACATATTTTGAAAACAAAAGCCTATTGGTTTCTGTTTGTGGTCCACTTGTAGTCTAAGTAGTGTTGAGTGGACTTACGGCGAGTAAAGGTCACCAAGGAAAGAGGTGCAACACATTGTGCGAAATACAACCATGAAACCCATTAGCCATCATCATCTGCTGCTTTTTATTTTCTGAAAAAAAACTCTTAACTAAGCGTAACTAACCTGCCACTTGTTAAGAAATCTGGTCGTATAGGTTGTATCTCAATTCCAAATCCATTTCCCATCATTGGAACCATCTGCCATCGTCTGCCGATTTTCTTTTAGCTTTTTATTTGCTAAAAATGTAACTGTTAAAGGTGGGGTAGGTAGTTTTGGAGAAACCAGCTGATTTGAAAATACACAGCCGGAAGAAATCTGCCACTGCCTTACAGAGCCCCTCCTCCAACACACACGAACGCGCACATGACCAATGAGGGCACGAGATAAGTTTGTGCACAGATGGAAAGCTGACAGGCAGGTCGGCCATCCAGTTATTTTAGCCGAGCCGGCTCAGATGATTGGTCGTGCTTTTTACAGCGCCACGGCTTCCACAGATGACATTTTTTTATGTATTTTTTGTGAAAGCACTTAAGATATTCATTGCTATCGGGATGTTAAGAGCATTCCATGGAATATAAGAAAAAGTGTATCTCGAGCCGGTTTCTCAAACTTACCTACCCCACCTTTAACTGATTGTAAACTTGCAACTTGTTGAGAAATCAAACATAAAGGTTGTATCTCAACTCCAACTTCATTCTCACGTCTTAAGATACTGATCACACTGTAAACAATTACTGCCACATGGAAAAATATGTCTTTAATTGGACAACGGGAAACAGGAAGCCCAAAAAGATTTGCTGATGTGGAGGCTTAACGGTCTCAAAAAGGAATGGCGTATGAGATTGATGTTACTATAACAAACTGTTTCTCCTCCTGATTAAAAGTGGAATTCATTAGCAATAAAATACAACCTTTCATTTGATTAATATAATATACTCAGTGTTGAAGAAGGAGGTTATATCACTCTTTGGTGGAACCCCTTGTACCATTTCTAATTAATTGCATTACTTGAAGTTAGTATACTTAGTTACTTCGCACTGATATACAGAGAGCATGATTTAGAGGGGTTTTCTAATCCCTGGAAAATTAAAATAAATATTTGGTATTTGTTGTTATTATGAATTGTTGATCATGCTGATAGTGTCCTTGTGGATGCTTTGGCCAGATATGACTTAATTCAGAGGACTAAATCTGAGGCTTCAAGCAGCGCAGCACCCAGTGATAAAATAATGTTTTTGAAGGTGCTTGTGAAGTGCATAGGCTTACATCACCAACAGACGGTCTCATGCTAAGCAACAGGCTGCTCAAAGTTGCCTGGGTAGTAGATAATAACTATTTGCTCTTCCAACAGCTTTTGCTGACACGCCAAAAGCTCTTCACTGAGAGTTTTCAAGCCACACAAACAAGAGAAAAAGACAACTGTGGACAACGGCCACCATATGCTGCAGCACTGAGTGTTGTTCACTTCAGCGGCCATTTGTATGTGCGCTATTTCTGCCTCTCTGCCTCAGCATGTGATGATTCATGCCGTTAAGCACACAGATAAAAACACTCGAAAGGTTTTCAAGAGCTTTCCACTTATTTCTGTACTTTGCAGTGCTGGGTCAGGAAGGGCAGGGTCATGGACAACGAACAACCATTACAAACTTTCCACTCAGCGCAGTCTATTCCAACAGGATCATATAATGGATGATTTGGATTGAGGGAATACTAACAGTGCTGTTAGCCTTAAAAGTTAACATGGCCAAAGTTCTGTTAGCAAGACTTCCCTCTGCTGTAATCAATGCAGTTGGACAGTTCGGAAGGAAGTCAAGCATACACGCAGAAGTAGCCTCAGAAGTGAAGCACCAAGTTTTGAGGGATGTTGTAGCTCTTCTTCTGCATTTTCCCCTATAGACGTGTGAAATCATTGGCAGTCAGATTGTTCCACTGTTTCAGCACCTCATCAGCCCTCATGTTAGATCACTCACACTGGTGGCAGGTACACAGCATGTAAGAACCCTTAAACACACAGCCAGTAAAACACAAGGGTTTGTTTCCACTCTCATTGTTGTGTGTTGATGAGTCATTGGCAGGACATTTAAATATGGTGTGTGACATTCATAGTTGTGTAAAACATGCAAGTTTGTTCTCAATTCACAATGAAGTTGTTAAAGGATAATACATCAATGACATTCACAATCATTTCTTTTGTAAAAGTTGCATTTAATTGTAAACACTTGGAATTCTTGGAAGCAAATACTTTATTTTTTTAACAATTGCATCTGTTTTTCTTGCTTATTGTTGACACTATAAATGTTACCAACTAAAACGTAGAATAATGTCAAAGTAAAGGCAGATGAACAGAGACAAGAAGATGCTAGTTTCCAGTTGGGTTCAAATACTAGAAGAGAAACTTGTGTTGTTGCCTGAAAATAATGTTGTCAACTCGTAACCCAGACTATCCCTTCAGCACCATGTCTTTGTGCACATTATATTTGGAGATAGTGGAGGCACAGAATATGCAGGCAGCTCCTCTTCTGTCTTTTTACCTTTGATGATTCTTCCATTCAAACCTACTTTAACAAAGTTATTGCTACCTGTGCCAAGAAGGCTATGTTTTCCGTTTGTCTTTCATTCAAGTATTGAGGAAACACATGGTAGATAAACAAATAGTTTTTCGCTAAACATAGTGAGATCAGGCATTTGATTGCCTTTCTAGTTATACATGTTACAATAATAGTAACAAAGATGTGAATTGAATTAGAATATCTGATGATCGTAGGCAACTGTAGCACTTAATTCAAGTTATTTTCTGTGTCCACTTACTCTTAAAGAAAATATGTGACTCTTTAGCCCTTAGGTGGATCTGTGTTCACTAGCTTGCTACTGGCAGTTATTTAGTACTATATGAAACCCCTTTTACATATACAACAGTGCTTCTCAAAGTGTGTTTCGCGGACCACTGGTGGGTCCGTGAGCACCCCCTAGTGGTCCGTGAGTATATTGGTAACATTTCACATTTGAAATAAATAAATACATTTGAGTTTTCCGCACTCTCGCGGGAATATCTCCGCAATGGGGCAAGGTTAAGTTTCACTTTATATACTTTTATTGCATGATATAGCCCAGCGCAACACCTACGTCACACATGTTGCCACTTGTTTGTACCATTTTCAGGCGATTTGTAATCTGTTCTAGAGAAACGATGTGATTTGGGATATTTGTGGAGTTAGGTGGTCCGCGAGTGTTTTTGTATTGGTATGTAAAAGTTTGAGAAACACTGATACACAAAGTAGTTTGATCCATTGTTAATATTATAAGAAATATTAATCAGTGCAGCCCTAACTCGTCCCTATCAACCAGAAGATACCACAGTATATGCAATACATGACACAAAGTAAAAGTGGGGTGCTCACAATTGCAATATTAGGTACTTCAATGATTAATGAAGGAGACATTACACAGATGGACTGCATAGTTTCCAACCTGCCAAATCCCGTTTTGACGAAATTGGTACTTCTTGAAGCGTGAAGATGGAACAGAGTAACTCAACCTGCAGTAATGCTTCAAGCAACGGCGTACAAAGTCTCTCTTTTAATGTCCAATCTGGCTATCCAAGCATTGTTAACGACATTATTCGTTGGAAGTAATGAAACATGTATGTGCGTTCCTGGATACGTAGTGTCGTACATGCAAACTCAAACTAATTTAGCATTAAAAGAGTTCTCCCCAGCCAGAATAACCTGTGACATCCCTGTATGAATGAACCACTGTTGCTCCTTTTTTCCATCAACTCAAACGCAAAGCTTGTCTCTGAGCTTGGCCTCTATCATAACTGGAGGGTAAAGTATTCCCTTGAAAAACAACACACACTCTGAACTACAATACCGCCTGTGTATACGAGCTGCTGATGGCGCAGCCTTGAAGAAAAAGAGCAGAACGAACATTTCATATGACCACCGCAACTGTCACTTTCCCCAGTGGCTAACAGATGGCTTTTAATTCAATAGAAGTATTCCCCGGAGGCCCAACCGTCAGACCAGTCATAGTTGGCACGCTGCATAGTGAAGAAATGGACGCCCAATGATGAAAACACATGAAAAGATGATGGTAGGTCAAGAAAAGCAAGCAGACCCTTTGCATTTATTCACAAACTGAGACGGAAATTAATGAGGTTTGCTAACATGTCACAGGCATGGCTGAGGAACAACTAGCTGGTGTCAGGAAATCATTTACGGGGAGGTGTCGACTTCATGGATTACTCTCTAACATTCCTGTAATGGCCACTGACTGGGCGGCCTGCAAGGCTCGTAAAACACATCAAACCCACCCTACACATCTTTTCTCCCGGGTGCGCATCTGAAGGCCCCATAAATCGTGGGGTAAAGGCCATGGTTCATCAGATGACCCCCAGCACAAACACTTTCCCACCCTCATTATATTATCCTTCCTAGATTTGTGTCCCATGTTGGCTGCATCTCATCAAAGCATCTTCTATGTGTTTGCCTTGGACCCTCGGTAATTAACTACCTCACGAACGTGGCATTTCAATGTGTCTCAGGATTACTCGTTCCTCCTGTGAATCCGGGCCTGGGGTTGGACAGGGAGCAGTTATAATTATGATAAGTGATTTGTGCCCACTCGTGCACCTCCTCGAGTTAGGCCTCTTTGAAGTCCTTCACTTAGATGCCTCGCTTGTTAAGTAAAGACAGCCCGTACGGCTCTAATAATGCAACTTTCTCTTCAAATTGATTTTTTTTTTTATTCCAGTAATTGGTGTTTTACAGTAAATTGGATTGTATTAGGGAGAAGTCACTTGATCTAAACTCAAGATGTGGAATTCAAGTGTGTTTCAGTGCAATTGGAGAGATAAAGATGGAGAAAGGGACAAATGAGATCAGCAGCATCACCCACCAGTAGGCCTGCTCAATTAATCGTATTTTAATCGTATATTAATCGTATTTTAATCGCGATCACGATTATGGCTTGCAACGATTACGAAAACAACGTAATCGAAATAAAACGATTTTTTTTTTTTGGTTTTTCAGTTGAATTATACTTAGAGTTCAGGGTAATCAACTGTTAAAAACATACTGTTCAAATGTTTTTTCTCAAATAAATGGATGTTTTCAAAGTCAATGAATAATCGCATTTAATAATCGCAATTACAATTATCGACCAAAATAATTGATATTATGATTTTTACCATAATCAATCAGCATCAAGCATCAAGCCTACTATAGGGCTGCACAGTGAACCGGAATTATTAAAATCGTTATAAGGACTAGTGCAATATTAAAATCGCACTCAGGACAATATTTGTTTTCATTTTGATTCAAGTATTATGGATCTGCAGAGATACAAATCATGTTCTTTTTTTAAAGCTTTTTTTTAACAACTTAGTTTGTTGAGAATATAATATTTAATCTTTTGTGAAGGAGGAAAAATAATATATAATATATATTTTAAATGATATAAACTCCAAAAATATTATATTTTTTAATAACAATAATGCCCCCAACAAATCCCCAAATAATTAGTTAAATAAAAAAAGTATTTAAAAGTATTTTACAGACTTAAGAAAATGAGTTATTTGAAATAGATCCTGGTTAGGAATCAATCTACGATCATGTTACTTAATGTTTTCAATGATATGACCAAACTGACCATTCCTTCCAATATCATAAATCCTATGGTAATTGCATGATCAGTCAAATATAATCAATATTTGTTCCCCCCAATGGTGCTGCCCTACCCACCGGGTGGCTTTCCTAATGGTTATCTTTCCATCACTTCTCCTGTTGTTCCTTTTTTTCAGAACTCAGTTTGAAATGGAGGCTGGCGGGCATGCATTTGATGTGTAAAAGGTAGATTGCTGACTTTGCATAGGACTCTAAAGATAGAGGATGATATATGGATGCAGGGAGTGAGGGGGAGGAGGGTGGAGGAACACCGCTGAACCCTCCCTTCTCTTCTCCTGGAAGCGGGCCAAGATCAGGCCCGTTAATGATGCAGTGTTGCCAAGTGGCAGACTTTTTGGAGGCTACCTGCCATATATCTCTCACTTTCAGAGGTTTAGGCTGGGGAGGGGGGTGCACCTCACTCCTACATGTCAGCACAGGCACTGACAGGTGCCATGTGGCGACAAGTGCAATCGTCAGTACCCATCTTCCTCAAATTGGCCCCCTCGATGAGTATCACACAGTCCGGTGGCGAGGTATAACACTGTGAGAGCGCTGGAACAGTGTGCTCCAATTGTGTCTTGCTTTTTGTCCTAATACCGGACATTCTGGCAGGAATCTCTTCATTCCTCAGGTGTCATTGACGTGTTCAAATGCAGCGTCCATATTTGTTTGTATGGCTGCTTGAGGAGTCTATCTGTATTGGGTGCATGCGTGTATGAAAAGAGTATATATTATCACAATTCTTTCTCCACTCATGGGAAGAGCCATCAAGTTTGGAAATACAGTTGTGACGCACACGGGTTTGGAGTTTATGAACTTTATATTTCAAGCCAGAAAAGCTGCCATACTTCCTCCCCACAACACACTGTATAGTATAACTGATGTCGTCATTACTTTTATTAGTTTTGCAAGGAAATGGGAGACTTTCAGCTCATAATCATCAATACATTTTCGCTGTATTTAAACCAATGCTATGTAACTTTTGAAAGACAGTCTTCCCCTTTTAAAACAAAGGTCATTTAAATTAGCAATAAAACAACAAGCATGTTTTTGTTGAAGATTATCTCGGTCCAACTCACAGTGAAGGAAAAGCAAGCTTATCACCATATATATATATATATATATATATATATATATATATATATATATATACACAGGTATGTCTTCCATTTTCTAATAGTTGCTCCCACAGTTGATTTCTTTACACCAAGCTGCTTACCTATTGCAGATTCAGTCTTCCCAGCCTGGTGCAGGTCGACAATGTTGTTTCTGGTGTCCTTTGACAGCTCTTTGGTCTTGGCCATAGTGGAGTTTGGAGTGTGACTGTTTGAGGTTGTGGACAGGTGTCTTTTATACTGATAACAAGTTCAAACAGTTGCCATTAATACAGTTAACGAGTGGAGGACAGAGGAGGCTCTTAAAGAAGAAGTTACAGGTCTGTGAGAGCCATACATCTTGTTTGTTTGTAGGTGACCAAATACTTATTTTACCGAGGAATTTACCAATTAATTCATAAAAAATCCTACAATGTGATTTCCTGGATTCTTTCCCCCCATTCTGTCTCTCATAGTTGAGGTGTACCTAGGATGAAAATTACAGGCCTCTCTCATCTTTTTAAGTGGGAGAACTTGCACAATTGGTGGCTGACTAAATACTTTTTTGCCCCACTGTATATATAAGAAAATATCAAAAAGATCAGCTTTGCTACTAATATTATATTGTTATATATCAATTGTCTAAATGTGGTTACGAAGTGTTTCTTTCTCTCTCATAGCGCTGTAAGGCAGATCTGTTATGCAGCCTTTCCAAGTATCATTCATCCTTCAAACATACTATAGGACATGCAAATAAGGCATTCATCATGCCATTTACGACAGCGTGCTCAGTAAGTGGGAGAGTGCATACCCGTATCAGAAGTGTTTGTGTGGGTTTGCTGAAAGCGAAGCGGCTAAGACATGGATCACTTCTCCCCCTCCCTCTCTCTGTCGCTCACCCCCTCCCCACACCTTTTCTTCCTCTCGCTTCAATCTCCGTAATGCAGAGAAGAGCCCTGTGCTCTTTTACGTGCAGACACAAGCAGAAAGCTGCATTAAGGCCACAGAAGGGAGATTTCATTGGAGAAGGAAGCTGATGAGGGGAAACCAGAATTTCTCTGCCTCACCTTAACAAAGTGAGCCCTGTAAAAATGCGAACACCGTCTGTTGGCTCTGATCATTTTTCACAGGACATTAGGAACAGTAGCACGGTGTAATTGAGTACTGTTTAATATTCCCTCAGCAGTGTCTTACAGGGAAACTCTTTCTCTTATATTCTCTTGATTTGGAGAGCAGCCAAAAGCAAAATGCATAGTGTTCAAAATAGTTACGAGGATGTTGGTGGAGTGTGGGAAAGTAGGCATATAGGTGAATCACTATTTCTGAGTCACTGGCCCTGTCTTGCATTGTACGGGGACGCGTGGGAGTGATTCACCATTGTGCCTCCATATCTCTGTTGCCAGCTTGGCAGTCCCTTCACTGCTGATCTGTGAGATTTAGAATTGCTCCCAGAGTGCTTTTCTAATCTGTTCTATTTCTTTTTTTCTGGGGGGAAATGTAACCCTACGACAAAAGATTTCCCTTTGGTACCCTTAGATACATTTACTAGCTGTTTGAATCGTATACTCTCATTCATGTTAAGAGTAATAAATGGAAATCATATTGCAACTGCAATAATGAAGACGTCTTTTTAATTTCCATCAAACTCGTCTTGAACTTCCAGCTGCTCCTTATAAACTTTATTTAGGGATTGTAACCCACTGGTATGTCAGATGTCAATGTGACACATTGTTTTAATAGGACTCTTTAACAAAGGCTTGTTAATTTCATTAAAACGGAGCTTGGGGGATTTCTACGACGAGGTGCTTGACACCGTGCGAGCATCCCAACCCTAGGCCTCAGTCTGCTCGGCGCGGGGGTCTGCCAGCTCATAAAAGATGCATTGGACAATGGACAGTCTGCTGATGAGAGACACTTTCTTCTTTCTCTGTTTGCCTCTCCAAACTGACGTCCAATTAGCTTTGAGAAACAAGCTAACCCGTAGCTGCCATTTAGCCCGAAACCACCAACGGCGCCTCCAAGATATCGGGACATGACATAATGATGCAATCAACAATAATTAGGGGGAATGATGGGCTCGCACTTTGAGGCGCCATTAAGGAAGGAAAGGCTGCCGCTGCACTGTCAGTGACCTCTCTCTTTTTAAACACTCCCCGGCATCAGGAAAACGGACCTCCTGCTGGGTAATAGTCTTTCATGTTAGTCATTTCAAGGAGCTTGAAAGGTTTAGCAGAAAATATTGAACAGTCAACTTCTTCTGCTAAAGTTGTATGAGCTGCTTTTTGAGAGTTTTGAATTTTAAATATTAAGATGGACCTAAACTTGTTGAAGTGGTGGAAAATCAAGTGGAAAATCCCAGGTGAATACGCTGTCAAAAATAATGAGTCATAATGTCTTGGCTATAAAGGAAATGCCCGCTGTGCTTCAAAAGTTAAATAATTCACAAGGAGGACGGTCTTGGGTTTAATACTTAGTAGAATTTGGTTGATAAGTGGATGTAATATAGGGATACATGGAATCAGTTTTTCTCTCCAAAGACCCATTCAAATCCCATTCCAAAACCAATCTGATACCAGTGCTTCCTGTATGTATATTTCACTGCGTGGTACTCTGTGGGATCATTGAAGGTTATGTATCATAAGAACATGTGGCACTAAAAACTGAGTAGAGCAATACAATAATGTTATAATACATCTGAAAGACAACCATATTTGATGTCCATCAGTCATATCAACACTATTACTCGATCCACTTGTTGTTGTTAGTTTTGGATCACCTGGTTTTAGACATCTAGGTGTGTATTCCTGTTGTTTTTGAAGCATTTTTTGGTTAAAATGTTATTGTTTTTACATTGTTTTACCTGCAAATAACTGAATCCATGCTTACATCCACCTTGTGACATATCTACTCACCTTACTTCTTAACATAGTAATTTACTTTCAATCCTGTAACCACACTCCAAAATGATGTCACCGTGTACTGGCACACCCCTTAGTACACTTCTCCATCACTGCATCAATGTGAGTTGTCCACTAAAGGTCACCAAAAACAAGATTTGAAGTAATTGTTTCAGCATATTGCTCAAACCATTTCTGCTAGACTATATTCCTTCATTTTATGTTTTAACAATGGTGTTGAAAGATGACATTAGAACATGTTGCTCGAAAATCTCCCATTATAACTTGAGACTGGCACCTCTTAATGATACACTATATATTCACAGTCAATCAAATCATTGTGTGACCCCTTGTGTCTTATATAGGAGCTTTTGCATAGTTTTTTACTTTAATTTGTCACTTGCACATAATTGTTCTCCAGGTGGTTTATGTACCAATTAAAACTTTATTGAGATCACCCACTTATCATCAGGAAGTTGCATTCATTTCATTTTTAAACTTGTTCTAGTTCACGCACTTTGGGTATAAGGAAAATACGCAATAATTCATTTTTTTGCTGCCTGATTGATTTGGGCCAACTGAGCAATGAGAAAGGCGGTTACTGGCCACTGACCTTAATAGACATGGATAGTTTGAAAGAGCAGAATAAGGGGGTAGCCAGGTGAGGAAGGCCAGGCCACAGCAACACGCGCACAGAATTTCAAATAGATGGCCTAACCCAGGGGTGAAGAGGAGAGAGCATGTCCGTGACAGAGTGGAGCTTGATGCTCCTCTACCAGGGGGTTTCAGGTTGATGGAGATCAAGGAAACGAGGATCCTTAAAGCTGGGCAATTATAAGATTAAGATTACATTATATTTAAGGCTGTCAATTGATTAAAAAACGGTTATAAATTACTACAGTAGCATTCAATTGTATTAAAGGTGCCCTATTATACTGTTTTTTATCAATATATAATAGGTCTCAGATATATACAAAACATGTCTCTTAAAGGTGGGGTATGTAATTTATTTCAGAAACACTTTTTGTTATATTCCATGGAATGCTCTTAACATCCCGATAGCAATGAATATATGAAATGCTTTGACAATAAATGCATAGAAAAAATGAATCTGTGGAAGCCGTAGCGCTGTAAAAAGCACGACCAATCATTTTAGCCGGCCCGGCTATTTTCTCCAAAATTACCCCATCTTTAAGTGTTTGGCTCCAAATGCCAAACAGATCATTGCAGCATTACCCATAATCCCCTCTGTTTCAGCCCTGTTTCCAAAGTGCTGATTCTCTGTCTGTTACTTTAGATGAAAATAAGGAGCCCCTCCCCACGCCCCTCTGAGAGATGTTTGGTTAAAAAGAACACAATAGGGCGGGATGTCCTTGGTTGGTGATTGGCTAATGGTTACACAAGCCAAAAAATCGTTATGACATCATAAAGTGGCCAAAATCTGATCAGCTCATTTTCAGACAGGTTTTTATATAAATGGGTCAGGACAAAAAGTGAGCGAATATTTTTCCCTGAAACTTTCAGAATCTCTTTCCACAGAGGGGACACATGTTCATGTAGAAAATACAGGAAAAAGTGGATTTTGCATAATGGGTGACCTTTAAGGCTGTCAATTGATACAAAAACGGTTATAAATGACTAGAATTCAATTCTATTAACTGGGGGAAATAAAAGGTTACTTAGCAGAAACGTGATGAATACATTTTGGTTTCCCAATTTTTCACGAGGTTTAACGCGTTAATGTTGACAAACTTAATTTCTTTACATTTAGCTGACACTTTTATCCAAGGCGACCGACAATAAGCCAAAAGTGCTACGTATTTGAGTTTTGGCCAACGTACAAGTGAAACAGATGGGTTTTCAGTCTGCGACGGAAGATGTGTAGACTTTCTGGATAGCAAACAGGTGGGTTTGTGTTAAGGGGTACTGGGGTCCCACTCACAGTGAGGGAGCAGCCGGCTGATGCAGAGCCAACATGCTGGAGTGTATGATTCAACCATATCCTGCTTGCAAAATGTGCCTGATCCATTCAAACATGGATAAATATAGTCAGTCTGCATGTTGATGTATTAATTAAGACCTCTATCGAGTGACATTTGGAAAAACAGTAGAAGTTGCGGAGGACGAGCTCTGATTAGAAAGCTGAGGGACTTTTCTCACAGGCCATGAAAATGAAACATGTGTGAGGCTGTTGTGAAAAAGGGAAAAGTCATTACTTGCTGTCTGAAGTAGTTTGTATTAAAAGCAGTTTGTGTCTTTATATCTGGGTATGCAATTAGTGCTATGCGGGTGTTCTATAAAATATGAACTGCATGGCAGAAAACATTTCCACTGAGATTCGGCTCCCTGAGAACTGTCTAATTTATGTGGAGGCTAAGGTTTAAAGTCATGGGTTGTTAATGTGACACATGCTTAAAGGTGACGGCTAGGCTTAGTGAATATTAAGCAGATCATTCCTGTTAACAGAATACATCTGTTAATTAGATCAAATTTGCAAGGGAAAAAGCTTAAGATTGATGCTTTTAATGCTATTTTTCTGATTTAACCACACAAGACCACACCACATTTACATTATGCAGTAGTGTTTTGGTTTGTGTGCATATGCGTACATGTCCGGAAGCCTGGGCGGCACATTTAATAAGAGTTATTAACATACAGGAATCCTTAATAATAAAGCATTAACCGACATTATTGGGGTTTTGTAATCATCAACAACTTACGCAGCTGACGTTTCAAACGTATGAAACCTAATTGAATTACAAAAGGCAAATGAAATGTTCCTTCCAGGCACCTACTTAAACTCAGATTATAAAATTATTGCAAGTATAATGGGAAAGCCTTTTCTTTGCATTACAGCACACACGTCGTTTTAATTGAATTCCAACTGCGTTTCATATTAACATGTTACAGGAATGGAGGTGCTTTTAGAAGGCGGCAGATTGGTTTTTAATCAGTTTAATTTACTTTTGTAGGAAGTGTTATTCTGCAAGCACCACTCAGCTTCTGTGTGGAACTTGTTGAAGAAAGGCTTGATAGTTTAAAGGGTGGTTTGTTCTTCCATATATTTGTAACTCTTGTATTATTTTTTGTATATCTCATAAGGTTATATAATAATGATTATATTTAATATACTAAAGATCAATATAAAAAAGACACAAGTTCTCAAAGTAACTTATCAGTGTGCTGACATTTTGCGATTTTGGAACATTTATTATATTACAAAAGTCTGAAATGTCTAACTTTCATTTGAATTATCATAAATACCAAGCTGTCCACTACATTAACATTGAATCAATTTAATTTAAAATGGAGGGTAACTCCCATCAAATAAAGAATAAAAACCTTCTGAGGGCATTATGACTGTTTTTCAGTGTTGCAAAAGTAATCTGCTATTTGGTATCTTACCTGAAGCAAATCAGTTAAGTCCTGTGACTCATGTGATATATTGACCCATGTGACAAACAACTCTCCACTCCTGAAACGCATGAACACGCCTCCCAGACACAATTATTGCAGTGAACCTCACTTTGCTGCTGGCTCATTTGTTTTAGGCATTAGTTGCTTTTTTAATCATCTAGATTCATATTTGTACCTGTCCTCCATCACTTGTTCTTCTTTACTCCTAGGGAAAATATCTGCCTCTTTAGCTGCTGAATTCCCCACTAGCTAAGTGACTTTGACTGTCCATCATTTTGTGATAGCTAATATACAGTCTCTTTTTCTTCCTAAGATTTGCTTCATCAAGGTGAGGCTTCCACTGGTGAGTCTACATTGAAGCTACAGGCATGCAAACTAAATCAATTAGTTGGGATGTCCCGATCACCTTTTTTCGCTCCCGATCCGATTCCGATCATTTGATTTTGACAATCTGCCGATACCGATTTTTCCCGATCCGAGAAAAAAAAGGAAAAAAGCATTCAAGTTGACCCTTAAGGTTATTTTTTTATTTAAATGACAGGACCCAACTACCCATTCTATCCAACATGGATATAGCTTCTTGGATCAGTTCAGTTGTGCAGCATTGGATCAAAACAAAATAAAGCTTATCAGTACTCGTTAGCTTACTGCTACTATTAGACACTGCGCCCGCTCTGTTGCCAGATTTGAGAGAAATAAGCAACCAGGTCTATGAAAACAAGCCCCAAAGAAGCAACACATACATGATGTTGTGTAATTTGAAACCGAAACTAAGGCCTCAGGATGACTTTAAGACGTGAACATGGTCATTTTTGTTTTGTAACATTAAATAAAATAATTAAAAGAAATAAAATTCCCGATCCGATTTTTTTCTCCCGATTCCGATCTTTTGAAATCACGTGATCGGCTCCGATCCCCGATCACGTGATCGGATCGGGACATCTCTATCAATTAGCTTAAATACACAATAAAATGCTAAATTCTCAGTCAGCTAATTCTCTGTAGGTTTTTCACTAAGAGCAACCTCTTTGACCCACACACTGTCATGTGTCATGTGTCATGTTTTTCGCATACTGATATTCGGAACAATCTGTGCTGTTGTATTTGCTGTAAAGTGTCCCTACTGTAGGATATTTTTATTATATGTACAGCACTTTGGCTCGACCAAAAATCGTTTATAAATGTGCTATATAAATAAAACTTGATTTGATTTGATGTGATTCATTGTTGATAATCAAAGATTGATCATACCAGCTTTAACATCAACATTATCATGATTAGCTTGTTTCCTCATATCTCCTGAAGCGTAATCTAAGAAACAAATAAGCATGACCATGTCCAAGTTATTCTCAACAGATTAAAATTTCAAGCACAAATCAATTTCTCTTGGATGGCTTTGTTAGCCATCCAAAAACATACAGCATGTCTGTCCCTGCCATCTGTTTGCTGAGGTAAAACAAGAAATCTGCATTCTATTGAACACCAAAGACATCAATGAGATATGAAATGATGAATGACAAAAACTTCAAGGAGATTAATTAGGCAGTGCAGAGCTGTTGATTGGGCTATAAAAAAATTGGAATGGTATTTCAGGGAGTGTGCAGACTCTCAGGCAATCAAAACATGTCCTGCCATTTATGTGCTCAAGTTTTAAAGGATAATCAAAGGAGCTGGCACTGCTACGGTGCACACGTTGCCAAGAAATCGTTCAAATGTGCTGAGCTTAACTTACACCCAGTGTATTGGAGCATTATTGGATGAGTTGGGTCTTGATCGTAAAGTAACATGAGCTCGAGACTTTTCCAGTGCAAAAATGGACAATCAAGGACAGATAACCCTTTTTTCCTCCTGAGTCTGGATAAAACACCAAAAATAAGTATCCAAGACTGCAAGTTTTGAGATCTGAATCCAGGCTACTTCTTAAATCCAATGGATCAGTCCACTTTCAGCATGTCCCGAGTGTAAAGGAAGCCAGATATTTACATTGGTCTTTCTGAAGTATTTTAATTTACAGAGACTGGATTACTAACTTGGCAAAGATCTTTAGTTATTATATATCGACTTTGGTGCCTGTGATTAGTTGACACCTGGTTTGGACTAATGCATTGGAGAATAGTATTGGAAAGGCACCACTTAAGAGCAATATCGACTTTAAGGGCTTAAAGTGGATCCTGCTAGTTAGCTGCTTTTAAATGTTTCCTTCTTTTTTTTCTTACTTACTTTCTTTCTTTCTTTTAAATGTGGATTCAAACATTCACTTTATCTCAATGATGAACTATTTAGTCAAGGGTTGTGAACACAATATCTCACAAGAAATCCAAAGCAAATGTATTTTAATTTTGCACAAATGTCAAAGGTCAACGTTACTACAACTTCACAAAACATATATATTTTTGCCGTAACTTTCAAATTGAAAAGATTTTAAAGGATGAATTGATGTCAGTTGGACAGACATGGATGTAAACCGGGACTCTCGACCGGCCCACTTCGGTACCGCCGGCCCACCTCGGTACCACAAGTACATACTGCTAGTTAATTGTCAATGGGGGGGAGGGTGCTAGTGACTTAGCCGACCGGCCCACATCGTCTGTCCGGCCCACTTCAGTACCGGCCCATCGGGATTCGTCCCAAACGTCCCGATGGCCAGTCTGCCACTGTACACGCTAGATGCATATTTTGGTGCAACAGCCAGGCATACATGTGTGATATACATGCGTGTAATGCGGCAACACGCATGGTCTATTGCAAGATGAAACACACTGATATGCCAATTAAAAAAAAGACAAGGCCCTCTTTGCTCATGTGAATAATAATGTATGTTTGGTCAAGCATTGCAAATTCTGATTAGATCCTACATTTATAAATCACATGTAGGTCTCATATCTGGGGATCTGACTCTTCTATGATTTACATTCAGTGCTGTAGTCCATCTTTTTCCCAAGTGGAAGTGGAAACATTTCAGACTTTAACACTTGTGCACTCCTTCATCAGCAGTATGAACAGTCTTTAGATGCTCACGTTTCTCCTGGCCTCTCTCGGCGCAGCCTTTCGTGTGTTTGTGTATGTAGTGGTTGCAGGCTTTTAGCTGAATGAGCCTGCATCCGTTTCCCACAGAAATCAATTAGACCTGTCAATGGCCATCGATCTGCGAGGCACGCATCGACCCGCCTGCTGTAGGATTAGAGATGTCGTGGGGGGGGGTTACTGTCTTAGCGTGGGCGTCTGGTGAACCTTGACATAGCTGCACATCATCTCCTCCCTGCTTCTTACAATAGGGGGCTTGTTAGTCCGCGCGGTCTCCAGGAAGCAAGCTGCGCTGTAATTGAATAACAGTAAGACGGCTACATCAGCGGGGCGCGGGAGATGTGTTCCCTCCTCCGTCAATCCACTAAGATGATAAATGGTTCACACAAAAAGGCTTTCGGAGGGTAAAGACAACTCTTGTATGATGAGGATTATGGTTGCACAATTCCGGGAATTTTCAAAGATGGAAACTTTCCATGGGAATTAACGGGAATAAACGGGAATAAACTGGGAATTTTCAAAATTGAAGGTTGGCTCTTCATAGGGAACTTCAATATAGTTGGGGAAAGTATATTTTAGCATAATCTTGACTAAAACAAACAGATGCCATTCAAGTACACTTGAATATCCATGCCATAGCACACTGCTTACTGCATGGCTATTGAGACCACACAAAGGTTCGCAACAGGCTCACAAATGTGAGAGTGGAAAAACTGGTTGGCATTCGGGCAAACCTAAGGCTCTCTGAGCCGGACACAGAGCCATCCTCAACCAGGCTGGACAGTGACACTGCAGAGGAAGACTCAGAGTTGGATGTTGATGAGGCCCAGGAAGAGCCCATTGACTGAAAGGGTCAAAAATGCAGAGGATCGCTTGAAGGAAGATTTGCATGTTTAATGGGACTTTTTGGAGGGAGAAGGGCTCTTTTCATTTAACATTTTGAATGGGACTTTGTGGGGATTTTTGGATGGGGGTGCATTTTTGTTCATTTTTTAATGAGTGGGGATGAGTAATATTTAACTCAACATTCCTGTTTTCGTTCTTCAATTAAACTAATAATTGTTCAATAAAATAATTCAAACTTGTTCTGTTCTACTTAAAAAAAATTAAAAGAAAAATTGAAATGTTAAATGTTTTTTGTTTAATTTTGCATCGAATATTTCCAAAATTCCCCAGCTTAAAGGTGGGGTAGGTAAGTTTGAGAAACCGGCTCGAGATACACTTTTTGTTATATTCCATGGAATGCTCTTAACATCCCGATAGCAATGAATATCTTAAGTGCTTTGACAACAAATCCATACAAAAATGTCATCTGTGGAAGCCGTAGTACTGTAAAAAGCACGACCAATCATTTTAGCCGGCCCGGCAAAGTAGCGCGTTAATGTAATAATATTACTTTTGTCGGTAACGGAGTAGTGTAATGCGCTACTTTTATAATTCAGTAATCACACTACAGTTACTAACATTGCCCCACACGCGTTACTTCGCTACTTTTATAAAATCAGTCATAATCACACTGACAGACAAGAGGGGTTTCCGCCGCAGGTTTATATGTACGTAATCTGCGTGATTTGCGCATCCACATCTCCACGTGCAGTGCTGCATAAACATGGCTGAGTCAGCGATAACTTTTGAGGGGTGGAGGTATGCCCATTATTTTGAGTTCGTCCGAAGAATAGACAGGAATGTGACGGTGAGGTGCAAACTGTGTCCAGGCCATAAGCTGTTATCCACTGCTGTAAACACCACGTCAAACCTCAACAAACACCTGCAAAGAACACATGCTAAGGTGAAGCTAATCGCTAAGGACCCCCGAACCCAGAGTGAGGATGTTGTGAGTGCGCGGCCACCGACTCCGAAGCAGCAACAATTAGAATTTGGAGAAAGCAGAAGCAGTGATGGACAGGCTTGTAGCATCCTTCATAGTAGAGGAAATGTTGCCCATTTGCACGGTGGAATCACCATCGTTCAGAGATATACTGCGCAAAATACAGATAGCAGGAGACAGAGGACAGCCATGGTCAGATAGGAAAACATTCAGGAGCTATCTGGATCATTCTTATGCGACAATGGAAACTGAACTAAAGAGAACATTTGAAACTTTAGCAGTCTGCGTGATCTGCCTGTAGGGAGGGGCGGGCCGGCCCTGCGAGTAAAGTAACGAGTTATGTAGAGAGTAACGAAGTAGTGTAATATATTACTTTTTTTTAGTAACGACCCCATCTTTGCAGCCTTCCATCTGTGCACAAACTTATCTCGTGCCCTCATTGGTCATGTGCACGTTCGTGTGTGTTGGAGGAGGGGCTCTGTAAGGAAGTGGCAGATTTTTTCCGGCTGTGTATTTTCAAATTCTAGCGCACTCGAGCTCGTTTCTCCAAAATTACATACCCAACCTTTAACTTCCCATGGAAACTTTCCGGAAATGTTCCGCACCCTTTGCAACCCTAATGAAAAAAAGTACAACCTAATAAGACATTATCTTCCTCTGTGAGCAAAAGGCTTTCTGATTGCATACTACTTCCTGTTTAACCATAGAATAAGAATGTACAGTATGTATAGCTTAATATGGGGCAACACCAGACCACCCAAGCAAATCAATGCCTTTCTATCAGAAGAACATATAGCCTTAAGTATGATATATATAGAGGGTGTTGTAATTGTGGGCGGTCGGCGCTCGTGACAGAATATCAGGACGACCGGATTAATGGCCGTGCGCTCATGCGCGTCCAAAGTATAATGATTTAGGTTCACTGACTGATGAGATCTATTACTCTTAAAAATTAGGTTTAATGTTCCTTTTGGGCAGCAGGTGATTTTGACCGTCAGGGTATCCGCCTGAGTGGCTCTGCACACGGAGCACTATCAACGTAATGGCTCAATGTGTGTGTATCCATGAGTTTGTGCACAACTGTGTGTGTATCTGTGTGCTGCATGAGTGCTAACATATCTTGATTGTCAGGGTGTGAGTAGTGTTTATGAGAAATAATAACGTAGAGGCAAAATCCCGGCAGCATTTAGCTGAGCCATTAATGGAGACAGAGACATTGAACCAAAATGTATTATTCAGCACTTAAAAGCACAGAGCATCTGCTCACAGCGCTTTAAAGCCCCTGTCCAATTCCGCTGCTGCTTAATATTTCACACACTCGCTGATGGGGAGGAACGTCGCTTTAGGAGCTAATAGCGGCGCCAGATAGTGTGCACACATAGATGACCTTGAAGAAGAGAGTTCTCTGAGGTCAAAGGGAGCTGTTGTGTCATGAGAGTTTGTGTTGTAGTCTTTGATACCTCCGTGGCCTTTTTCCTGTGTCAAATACACTTCTCTTTGTCTGCTATAAACATCAGTGTTAGTAAAACACTTGTATTATGCCTACCTCCCAGCTCTTTCACACTCACAGGCACACCATGTCCCTTTTGTCTCTGTTCCCAATCTCAGAGCCCATCTACAATATTTCTATTGGATGACAGCGGCCCCGGCAAACACGTTGCAGCACACGGATGTATCAGATATCTCCAGGAATCTGACATGTATGGGTTTTTCTTCCCCATTTTGCATAGAGCCCATTCAGCTGTCCTCGCTAAACCCTTGACGCCTGCCAGAAAAAGCTGGATGTTTTTCACCGAGCTGTTGCTAGGTTTTAAGGAAAAGCCGGTCAGAAAAATGGACCTCATTCCATTCCGTGGTGCTGACCATTTCTATGCCCTCAGGGAGTCTGCAGGAGAAACGCACATTCCTACTTGTACTTGACTTCGCCTTGCCTGAGGCAGACACCTATGTACTGTGTGCGGCTCCACTTTTAGCATCACCGGACCTGCAAACTGCCAAACAGCAACTAAAAGTCAGGGTACAGGCCTTAAACCTGTCTGTTTAGGTTAGTGCTTCCTTTGGTTCATAATCAGGTGAGACAGCGGAAAATCTGGACGGGAATAGTTAATAAAACAAGGCCACTCAAAAGCTAGACTCATATCAAAACTTTCAAATACAACTTTCTGGTTGAAATGTTTAGTTCATTTCAGGTGCAAAGAAACTTCAGAATGCAATTGAACTCACTTGAAGTAAAATGTGACTTTTTAAAAGCGTGGCATTGATGCATCGAATTCAAATGTTTATTGTTAGGCTTCGCACCGCTACGACTTTTTTGTGCAAAGAAATAAACAAAAAACATCTGCAAGAGTTTGTAGTAAATACGCTTTTCAAAAGGTCAGGATCAATTATGTCAAACTTTTTAGAAGTTCTCTCGCCTGCACAGATTTAGCACTTACTAGAAGTTTTCTTGCATTGTTGTTTCAAGTGTCGTTGCTGACTGAGATCCAGACAGACACACATTAGGAATGATGAATCAGACAAGTATAAGGTTTGAAATGAAAGACTGATCTTTCTCTCAGATCTTGCATTCATATGCTTTAGACCAAATAGATATTTTTATTTCAAGACAGGCCTTTAAAAAATGTTTATATATAACAGAGCATTTCCTATCTGAAACGATGGCAAGAATGGAGTCTGTCTCTTGATATTGGTTTGCTAACATTGTATCTATTAAAAATAAATGTCCATAACGTATACTAAAACGTTAACTGCTAGAGCCAATAACATCAGTGTTTTTTCACACTTCTGGGTACATTCTTGCTTGTAATTTCAATAGTATTTCTGTGCAATACAAACATTTAGATCTTTGTAAACATTTCCTGAGCTGGTGTGAGATTGCTACAGCAAACTAGCTATTGATAAATATTGACTTTCAGTGAAGGGAATGTAGGAACACTTTCAGATCCAATTAGAGCGTACAATATCCTGATGAATGAAGGCCATTATAATAATAATTATAATAATATTACATTACATTTATAAAGCGCTTTTCCTGGTGCTCAAAGCGCATACAAGCAAGTAAAACAAAATAACAACAAAAGTAGAAAGTGCTAAGCTAGGAGGAATAAGGGCAAGGGGTTAGTTGATTAGGAGTTGAAGGCAAGAGTGAAAAGGTGAGTTTTGAATTATGCGTGCAAACTTGGTGAAAATGACCAAAAACAGACTCATAATAGGTTGTGGTCCTTCAGAAAACTGCAAATATCTATGATTATTTTAACGAACCGACAGACACACAGACAGATAACCCTTTAAACATTGGTATTAATGCTGTGTATATATTAAAACATGTCTTCATTGACAGTTTTGAGACATTTCACCATCATCTGTGATCAAATATTAATGGCACCATGTGGACTGAGAGTGGGAATAAGATTCTCACCTCTAAACTTGGAGCTCTTCATCTACTTTTTTTTTTTTTACTCGGATGTTGAACACAGTTTAACAAGCCAGGTCCCAAGTCTGAGTAAAATCTGAGTTTTGTTTCATTAATGAGTCAATATGCTCTTTTTGCCCCACTTGAAATATTGGATTATAATTCAGAAACAATATTTCGAAAAACCTTTTGGAAGATATATTTTGGTTTTGAAACATTGGTCACGTCACCTATACTTATTTTATTTCAGTTCATTCAATCAAGAGTTTAATTGAACCTGCAATAACTCCTTTTTTGGCCAGCTTGGGGTAGCAGAAACAAGTTGAACACAACATTGACATATTATCACCTTTTGAGTTGATATGCTGATAACTGTTAGGTAGCACAGTAGACAATAGTTCAACGTTTATAATAAAGTCGTATGTATACCATTGATTCTTGCAAAACATTACTATTTTCTAGACCAGCTTATACTCACACAAAAATCGCTGCAATTATAAGGAAATGGTGGTGCACAGCTATAGGTTACAATAGCTTCCTATATTTAGGGTTTCTCCCATTCCTTAATTGAAACTATTTGCTATTAAACAACTAAAATAAATGTGCTGCTCAAAGTTTATAGAAGTTGAACTGAACAATTTGCAGGGATTTGCTCTGCTTCCATCGCACTGAATTGATTTCCATTGAAATTAAAATCCTAGTGTGGCTAGGGCTTTTAGTCAGGTCCAATTTTGACTCCAATTCCAGTATGGTGAATATTTAAAACCAATTTTACTGGGCTAACCAGCAGTGCCAATTTCTACCTATTTTTTGTTCATCTTATCAAAACACAGAAGGTGTAAATCCTTAAGGGAAAGGTTTTCGTCAATGTCAGCCTGTAGATCATTCAGGGTTTTTTTGTCCTCTGCTCTCCTTTGATTAGTAAAGTCCCTTCTCCTCCCAGTTGGAGCGCAGTGCCAGTTGTCACCTTCACCGTGCATTTCATTGCCTCTAATCAACCACACCTGGCGATACACCTGGCACTCTTGTCATTAGCTCATTTCTTGATTGTGCCAACGGCCCCCTTGTGTCTGTTTCAAATATTATCTTCAACGATAGCAGATTAACTTTATCTCCAATTTGAGTCTGTTCGTTTAGGAATTCGGTCAGATTTGGTGCGTCCTTTGTCGTTTCCTTTTTTATTCAAATGAAAATTCATAGACATGTGTTTTGTTGGCACAGTTAAGGGCAAATTAACCTCAGTGCTAACACACTTAGGGATCTCATTAAGACAGCTGCTTGGCAATGAGGAAATCTGGTGCGTTTCAACCACCTTCTTTTCCTATTTGTTTCTTTTCTCTCCGTCTCCTGCATGAGACCTTGGGAATAAGGACTTGAGAAAAAATAGGTAGAAGTTACCCGCTCAAGAGGCCTCAGGGAGGAGAAAGAGGAGGGAGAGAATAATAATCTTGAGATGCCGCTGAATCTTAAGAGGGCTTCCCACTGAGAGACACGCTCTCTCTTCCTCACAACTCCTTGACATCCAGGAGTGAAGGAAGCTTCAGGGGAAGGAGGTCGAAAGGAAGGTGAAGGAAGGAGGGAACCAGGGGCTTTTTGAGTCTAAATGTGGGTGTTTTGGGAGGGGAATTGTGTGCCCTGTGCCCTCATCAACAGGACTTCTTATCCACTGGGGTCCAATGGCTCTGCTGTCACAATGAATTATTCCCCATGTCCTCTGGCCCATGCTGTGACCTAGCAAAGAGGATATAATTAATGCATAGGCCAAGCTTCCTCTCGACCGTCACACATGAGAGGAAGTAGATGCAGAGTTGGATTATTAGATAATATTGTAAGAAGGACAAAAACTTTGTCTTCTTTGTCTCAGTTGTAGCACTTCCACAAAAAAAAGCCATTGTTTGGTATGCGCACCAGTAAGTGCTTGCATATGCAGACAGTTAGTTTAACGTGCCCAATGTCATACAGATATCGGCAATGTCAAGATTTGTATTTCTCTGTGTTTCCAATTTCAAGAGACAGTGATGCGTGACAGCAGTGACAAGAACTCCAAGGTGCCGCACTGCCCAGGTATTCACAGAGCAGTGCTGAGGTGGCTGTTGAGTTTCGCTTTTTTCTTCTTCCTTTTACACTTTTCAAAGAGCTATTGCAAATGAGATTCCACCTGTCACTGACTTTGGGATGAGAGGGCAGGAATCATCTTCTTTTGCCATCGCTTTAGTTTTGCAATGGCCAGCAGTGGAAGAAGTATTCCGATATTTTACTTTAAAATAAAAAGGTCATTGCTGAAGCTGAAGTACAGGTAGAAAGCATCAAAATATACTTTAAATTAAACAAAGTAGTCATTATAAAGAATGATAAATGTTTCAAATGTAGTGATAAACTATTGTATATATCATATGGTAGAGTGGTGCAGGAATGACATGTTTGTGTAGGCTGACACAGAAGTAAACTACAAAGCATACACACATTTCAGATATTTGACAAGTTTTGCTAAGCAGGATAATCTCCACATATCAATGGCGCTTTGTGATATTTGAACCCTAAATGCAATAGCCAGAAGTAAAAAGCTAACGCTAGGCTATAAACAAACTACATCAAGGTCGCATGGCTACGCATCACCGCCGCTAAGCTACTGCCGGTCTCGTGATGACGTTTCATACTCTCTTTTAGTCACTTGTTGGCAACTGTTATGTGTTTGTGCCCTGATCAGGCGTTCCCTGAGTGTGTGATGTCTAGTTGTAGTTCCCTGTCATGTTTTGTAGTCCTTATCGTTTTCCCCTCCCCTTCTCCAGGTGTACCTATTTGTAATCAACCCAGGTGTGTCTTGTCTCGTCATTATCCCCTGTATAAATATTCTGTCTTCCCCTTTTGTTTGGCTGCTGATCCTGTCTGTGCAGTTTGTGTTTCGTGTCTGTTCGTAGTTTATGTGTTCCTTTGTTCAAACCCTGGAGGTAATTATTAATTAAATTCTCTTTTTGTTTACTTTGGCTACCGTCTCCTTTGTTTTATGTTGCCTTAATTCAATGGCAACGTAATAGCAACCATAGTTTTTAAGACACATAACTAAAAGTAACTAAAGGTATTATGTAAAAAGTAGCATTAAATACAAATACTCAGGTATGTAAAGTTCTTGAGGAAATGTACTTTTCCAATATTGGTAATAGATGATTGAACTTCAGGATAATGGGTTTCTCTTCTCCCAATTTCACATACTACACTACTTCTATATAATATTAATAATAGTCAACATTCATGAGTGAAATACAAAGATTGTAATCTCATTTTAGTAGAGCTGTAGGATCTTTGCGCTTCCACAGTACAACTACAAGTTGAATTATCTCTCTTTCCATGGTTTTCTCACCTATCACCTGCTTCCCCAACCAGCAGGTGAAAACAATCCCTTTTCCTCTCCTCGCTCCATTTCATTCCTTATTATGTTAATTAGATTTTCCCTCCAAAGTCGGCTCTGAATTAGGTTTGTCTGCCGGTGATTAGCTCAGTTGTGAGTAGAATACGGTATCCAGTTCTGCAAAGCGCGCGATACAAGTGAACGTATGCAATCCCGTAGACTTCCCTCCTTCCCCAGCCCCCTCCCCCCTCTGAAGTATTGCCCTTGCACATGTCCTGAAATAAGAAAATCTTCTTGATGTCTGAAATATAGCTGACCCATATCTGCGAAGGGAGATCGGGGTTGTATTTTCCTTCAATATGTTTTCCTTTCAACCCTCATGCATGCAAATGACGGGCCGTTTGATAAACGCCGGGAAGAAAGAAAAAAAAAAGAGTATTCGCTTATCTGTTCATTTAACTGCTGAACTTTGAGATTGCAGCTGGTTTGCCCGAGAGAGTCTGGGCTATTTGATGATGTTTGGGACTGTATTCACTTAAATTAAAAGCAAGCTAGAAAGTTTGGAGGTATATAAAGGAGAATAAGATATGCTTTGTTCGGTGCGTCTGTCCAACCTCCAACCACCTGTTCTTACATTTGAACAGGCGGGCGGTTCAAATCATGTCACACGTTGCTGCAGTTCTGAAAAACTATTAATTAAACAACCGGTTGTGTTTATTAAGTGGGTCTCCATGAATTTCATATACAAAAGTTAGTTTGGTTCTCATTGTAAGAACGTTCTATAATGTTTTCTGTTGCTCTGCAGTGGAGCCAAGGCGACCAATCAAGGTTCATGGTTCAAGGTTCTTTATTTAGTCATACGCACATAGCTACAGTGTAGTTATGCCGATGAAAATCTTAGGTCACAAGCTTCTCCAACAGAGCAACACAGATAAACAGACAAATATAGTGCAAATAAATAGTACATACAAAAAGAAAAATAGTTTAATCGTGCAATAAGGGTCTACATGCAAGTTATTGGAATATGATATATTAGGTAAATAGATAAATAATTTCTAAGTAGTTAAATCATTTTAAAGTAGCAGCCAGATGAATATTAGGGATGTTGTTTCAACAGTTCAGTTGTTTAACAGATTTTGCTTCAGCAGTTCAGGTAACAATAAGACTGTTATTCTATACTAACAGTCTTATTGCCTGTGGGATGAAACTGTCCCTGTCCCTGGTGGTTTTAGTCCGGATGCTGCGGTAGCGCCTGCCAGACGGCAGCAGACAGAACAGTTTGTGGCTGGGGTGATGGGGGTCTTTTATAATCCGGAGTGATTTCTTCCTGAGCCGCTGGGAGTAAAGGTCCTCCATGGATGGCAGCTCCGTCCTGGTGATGTTCACCTGATAGAAGGCCTGTGTTACAAACCAGGGGGGTTTACTTTATCCAGCATTCTTGACCCAAATCAGAAACAACATTTTAGCTGTTGATGCTTCGATTTTAACCCTTGCTTTACCTTTTATTATAAAGTAACTTAAAAACTGAATCCACTTTTTAGATTATAATAGGTACAGTAGGTCCTCCTTTTACCAGAGGAAACCCAGGACTTCAAACCCTGAAAAGAAAATCTGTTTTCAACTATCTATGACATTTTCCTGAGATACAAACCTCCTGAAACTGTGAGCAACATCAGCAAGTATAATCATGACTGTATATAATAATTGTAACCATATAATAATGTTCAATCCTAAGAGAAAATCATTTTTGAGGAAAAATTCAAAAAAATACAAATCAGAAACCCATGTAAGGCACCCCCCCCTCCACATGTATCACATACAACATTTAAAACGCATATTAAGCAGCACTGAGCCCATACAGTAAGTAAACAGATGGAGGTGCAAGTGCAAATGTATATACAATATTCATAGTTCATATATAATTAAAGGACATGTTAATACAATAAATATGCTCATATAAAGTAGGTTACATTTTAGTTAAGGGAATAACTACATGTCTGAACTACGTGCGAGTGTAAGAGGGGCTCTTATATAAAGCAGATACTTGGCTAAAACAGCAAATAGAATGCCTAGAAACTCTTGAATTTAAAAGTGCAACAAATATGGACTTATATATATATAATTGCACAATATAAGTGTAATAACAATCAAGTTAAAATAAAACCCATAAAAGACTAAAATAAAGAGGACACTTGAGGTGATACATCAGAAGAAGGAAAACAACGTTGAGGCCATCTTGTAAAATTAAATAAAGAGTCACTTAAAAGTCAAGTCTGCCGAAATCTCTTCCAAACACGGACATCCAAGTTAAGGGCTTTGCTGGGATGTAAGGTGTTACAAGTTCCTTAAGATAATCTAGATCTAGAACAGGGTTGGACTTTTTGATTCATGTTCAATGAAATGGCCATTTAGAGGCTTACATTTGAGTTATATGAAATAAAAAAAGTGATACAAATACTACTACTAATAGGAGTTTATTGTCTTCTGTCGAAATGTATTGAAACGTCCAATACTCGATGCTGCAGTACCCCTCTATAAGCCAAAAAATGATCCTTAAAATATATGATTTGGATTTCCGAAATGTATTGAAGGACTACTCTGTCCTTTTTCGTGCTGCTGAGTAACGACAGACGGGCGTATGGCTACGAACGAATAGTTATTGCTCCACCACTTGCAGGCAGCCCAGATGCTTGAAAGCTGTCGAAACTGGCCCGATCCTGATTCGGGGTTAATTAAACTTGCAAACCCTGCGGTGGGGACGGGCTTCCAAGGCCAGGACTGAAGAGGACAGGAGCTGGAGGTCAGCAGGACCTTGTTAGGTGGAGCCCGGGCTCGACATAACAGCAACGGGGAAATGGTTTGTAAGGTTCAGAGAAGGGGCAGCACGAGTCGGCCACAGCTGCACTCTGAGAAGGTGAAAAACGAAAGCCAAGGCGTGGGCGTGCGCTTGATACGAGCAGGTAGCGTCGCGAGACAGATGATTGCCAGAAACCCCCTCCTCTTAAGCCGAATGTCGGTGAGAGAAGCATGTTGGATGAGCAGCTGTACAGAAGCTTTCCACTTCCTGCCAGCTTGTTCAGCAAGGTGACCTTAAACTAGTTTGGCGGTGGTCCCAAGGCCCAAGCTGTGAATCTCACAGGAGGGTTTAGTGGCGACAGAAATCACTTCGCCACTCTTTGCCAACAATTATGAGACCCACGTCTGTGAACTCAACACACTTCCTGACTGTTCGCGGCCTCCAAATATAACAATACACCAGATTGACAGTTAGAAATGACACCTTGGGTTTAATCTTGGTTTTTTTTCACCCGCATCTAAGGTATTTTTAACGGCATCACAAAAATATATCCCCTTCCATCAATGGACAGGTGTCTGCGATTTCAAGTGACATACTGGGAAAAAAAACGTGTTAATTCTAACAATCGTGTAGGTGCCAAACTTTTTAAATGGCTTTGTTTGAAACAGCGCACACTGCATTGAATTAACACCCGTGGCAGCGTTGTTGCAACTGTGTGATTTTCTCACCTGGAGATCAAGAGGTGCTCCACTCCCAAGTCGTCTCATTACCACCCAGTACAGGAATAAGGGTATGAAGTGACATATGGTGGCAGCCATTATCATAAGCTAATAGGTCTCTTCTGACATTTCCAAGTAACTTTAGACATAGAGCCATAACTACAGCGAGGAAAAAGACTTAAAAGAGCCTTTGGGACCCTCAGACGATCCGTGCGTCTCTGTGCATCAAGGACCCAAGGGTGCTCTATTTTTCGCCAACTGAACGGTCTTTGTGTTCCAAAGTCTCGCTTAACACATTGCATATCTAACATTTCCCCGGGAAGACTCCCTACAGTGTCTGCAGTTAGTTAAAGTTTGGTATTCTAAGAATGTATTATTATCCCTTTTTATCGGTTATATTGTTTGTAGAATTGTTAGTTCTGATACAAATGCAGGGAATTGACAGTAGTGCCATATTCTTGGAAATATAGTCACGCATGTTTGAAGTCCCAAACTGTCAAAATGTACTGAAAGGTTTTACGCTGCTTAGAAAGCTAGTTTAGTTTCCCTCACATCTACAACATGTGAAAGATGCAGGATCCTGATCATTAATTACATTGATTCTGTAACTTGGGAAGGGAAATTATTTGTATTTAATAGATACCGATTACATCATTGATTCCTCATCAAAACAATTGTTTATTAATCAGAATCAGAATACCTTTATTAGTCCCACAGAGGGGTAATTTACGATCAATTGATATCATTCTATACTAATTGTTTGGTGGAAAAATAAAACTTACAGCAATGTTTTTTATCAGATTGTTTACTTTGTTGTCGTTGATGGAATTTAAACACACAGTTAAAATGAATAGGAAGTTAATGATTGTATTATTGAAATATCTGTTTTGATTAACATTGTCTTTTGCATTACTAGTTTTTATTTTTCATTATACAATGTTGATAGCTAGTTATACTGTTGAAAGGTCATCATTTTATTTTTGAACAGTCATAATAGCGGTTGCATGCAATTCAAAGGAACTTGGACAACTTGGAATCAGTTCTCAACACATATCGATTCAACAGGAATGATTTCAATGTGCTTTTTTGGGGAATATGTCTCATATTTTCTGTACTTAAATACATTGCCTTTTACTCCTGTTTCGATATTCATGCTTTTGCCATTGACTTCCACACATGACATGTTGGTATGCCTGATAACCTTTTACATGTTGTCAATTTCAGAGCTCCATAAATATGTAGGCGTGAAGAAATGCGTGTGTGCGTCATGTGATTACATGGCGGTGTGTGTCAGGAGAGTTTGAAGTTTGAATTGCTGGAGAGGGATTATCCTCTCCCTCTCTGTTTGGCTTGCCATCCTAATGTGACCTTTAGGAGAATTCCCCATTAGCCGGAGAGAGGCTCAGAGCGCATGTTGAGCAAAGGCCACTGTGAAGGAAGTGTAACGCCTGGAGGGAGCAGAGGTGTGACAAAACCTCACTGTTGATGCCTTAAACAATTGGACAGCAGCTTTGGATTCATGTGAGGACAGATCTTAGCTTTCACAAACATGTATTGGATTGAATGCACCGGGTTACGAGCACATTGATTCATAAGACAGACTTTTGAAAGTGCATGTTTAAAGAAAAATGTAGTAATTATTGTGTTATCAGTCCTGGCAAAATTATCTTTTTATTTTCATTATTTTAATATTTGTATCCATAATCTTTTAGAGGTAATAGAGTGAACGGTTATTTTGCTTTAACACGTTTTCAACTCAGCCAAAAAGTCCTGAGCAGAAGTAGAGATAAGCAAAACAAGCCCATTCTTATAATTCTAGGTAATAGCTTTGTCATCTAATTTACATCAGAAAAACATTTTTTTGCAGAGTGTGTGCATGTTGGAGAGAAACAGCTACACAGAAAACGGAAAGAGGAGGGGGGGAAATAATTAAAACTTGAGCGAAATGTTGCTTTTATCTGCTTTTTTTTGTTTTGGTTGAAGTTGTTGGCACTTAAAAGCTGCCTTGTCAAGCTGGAAAGCGAAATTAATCCATGTTGAGTGAGTGCGATTAGTTTTTTGTATGTGTTTCAACAAATAGAGCAGGTGTTAACAGCAAGAGGAAGACAAGGGAGAGTGCATTGGTGGTTTGGGAAAATGAATAGCTTCTCTTGTCATAATAAATATTAGCTGATGAGCCATCTACTTTAGTGAACAGTGCAAGGTTTGCAGTATTTTTTTACCACAAAAGTACACAGACAGTCATGGTTTCAATAGGATGAACCCCTCAGACTGCAGATCCCCTTACTTTTTATATATAGTGCAACCATGATGTGGAAATTATTGAATAGATTGCGATATACTGTGGTTAACATTTATGTTCCCCTAGAATGAATCCATTCTGCACGATGGTTTGGGAACAATGTATCTCTACTGCCATTCATGGTTACCAGATGGTGTATCTTACTGGTGTATCTGGTAATCCCTGTACTTTTCCTCGAGTGCCATCATAAGGCTCACAATTATGTTTTTAACTAACTACTGGCTTGGTTTTAATTAGACTTGGTGCATGGGTCAAAGAAGAACCACCACAGTTTTGAAGCTGAAACCCTGACCATAGTTTATGGGCGCTGTATGCAATATAGGCGTAGTTCTGTTAGTATAAGATAATAAGATGTACTTTGTTGATCCAAAATCGGGAAATTGTGTTATGAAATTAAAAAAGTAAATATTTATTTAATTTCTAATTTTTTTTTCTTTTTTCTCCCCAATTTTCGGCGCCCGCTTTTGGTTGATGCGCCCTTAGTATTCGCCTATACTGCCTATGCCGAGGGCCGGCCCTGCTGAAACCCACATTAATTTGTACTTATTGACATGTCCTTGGCAAATGTCTGCCGTCGCTGAATCTAGTTAAAGCAATACAGATGAAGCACTTAATTTCAGACAGTTTGAAACGCGAGGGCAGTGATTGGTAAGTGGTCTGCCCTCGCTCAAGGGAAAGCCTCCAGCTTGACTTGAGACCGCCCCCGTTATAAATAAATGTAATTATAATGAAGCCAGCTGCAATGGATCATTGAAAACCTGAAATTGAAAATCTGGCAACGCCCTCTTGGAAAATAGTGGGACCTGTTTCGAGGAAGGTCAAGCCCTGACCTTCCTCGAAACAGGTCGTAGGCAGGAACAGGTAAGCTGGAGTCCAAAATGAAGTGCTTCATCTGTAGATGTATTAGAATAATTGCATTTGAATGTAACATATAATACTTATACTACTGTATAAAGATCTGTTTGCCGTATCTTCAATGGGAGTTACAGCACACAGGCACATTACGTGACTGCACGTGTGCCAGCATGTAGTCTATGTGCTACATTTTCACCCCCCCCCCCCCCCAGTTTAAACGTGTCCCATTGTGGCTGAATCACCCATAATCAAGGACTATTGTCAGATGCACAATGGCAGTCAGAAATTCACACATAAACACATTCTCACACCTGCTTATTAGCATGTAGAATTCCAAATCTAAAATGGAGCCAATTAAGCTATATCAGAACCCAGTGTTAAGCGCCGTTGTGGAACTTGCACCCTCCCTCGCTTTCAGGAGGGTTTATTGAGGCCTGGAGCGGTGGCTGGAATAGGTGTGTGATTGGACAACTTGTTTCAGTCTACAAAAGAAGGGCGAAACAAGAAAAGGTGTATTGGATGAAGAAATAGAATCAGAAGAAAAAGTATAACTTTTAATCGGAAAACGTGAGATGGTTCTACAATGATACTAGTGAACACTAGCAAGGAGCTTATAACATGGGATTTAATTGCAATCAAAGCAGAAGATGTAATGGTTAATAATAAACATTGGGGTCACATATTCTGCATTTCTTTTTGGGAATATTGTTTTTTCAAAGACCAATGGGATGTTTTGTTGCCATGTTCCAGTATTGTTAGCATGCAGTATAGTGCATTTTGCCAACCAATGAAGACATAAATCAACCAGATGTGTCCAACATGCATTATAGGAAACGTAGGATACACTGATTTGAGTGTAACCTCATGGGTTCAAATTCAAATGTCCTTTTTGTTATCACTTTTTCTTTTTAGGGTTAGCTTTCTCTGAAAATGCCATTGTCCAAAACCCAAAGCAGGACAGTTTTCCTAGCTTATAGAACATTTTACTGAATGACTGATTTTAATTTAGCCCGTGCACTGATATGAGAGATCCTCATGTTGTCACATAGTTTACACATACACATATGTTATTGTAAATGTATAGTAAGCAACAAAAAAGCAAGAAACAAGACATGATTACTATTTAATTCACCTTACAATCCTTTAGAATAATTAGACATTGAATGACTTTAGTCTCTTTCACAGACTTTTTAAGTACATATTGAATGTTATGTAGCACATCCCAGGTGCAACAGAAGCCACAGCTCTTATCTGGAGCAAGATTACTAGAGTGACTGAAGGTGTGAGACATGTCCTTAATCTATGTTAATATTAAAAGCCTGATAAATGTGAGAAGGGCCACAAATGGGAGTTAGGATGATTAATACTGTTTTATTTATGGCGGTCATATTATGTGGTGTCTGAAATATTGTCCCGCATAGATCACAGAACCTAGAGAAGAAAAGCAGGGCGACCGACGCAGTAACTTCAGAAGGCGTGGATTTTTTTATTTTTCCATTTATCCTTTTCACATGAGCCACTATGGCTGGATAACAGAGGCTATCAACAACATTTGTACGTACTGTGCCGAGTAAATGCGCATCGCTTCAGGCTGCTGTTGACCTCTTTGTGTCTGCGGTGATCACTGGAAGTTACTTAGAGAGGTGTGCAGAAGTCTCATCACCTGCACACCGCTTCTGTGAAAACATCTGTGCCAGAAAAGATGCCTCCCTTCGTTGTCATCCATCTTTCTTCCTTCTGCTTCCCTGTCTCTTTCCATCTTTACTTGGACGTATACCATAGCCACCGTCATGAGACTCTCAATATCGAAGGTGATGTCTCAGATAGGGCTAATTATACCTCATTATAGTTAGTAAGTTGGCCAAGTCATGAGCAGGGTTGGCGTTAAGGCCACGCCCACATATACAACAACTTTTTTCCACTGATGGAGGCCCAATCCCAAACCACTCCCTCGACCCTACCCCTCCGTGACGGAGTGGACTCCGTCTGTAGCCACACTCGCAGCTCAACGAGGCTCCCTCCTGTCAGATGGAGGGAGTAAATACAGCAGCAAGCTTTGGGACGGCCTCCCCTCTCTCCGGCAGAAACAGGAAATGCCGTAACTGTATGTAACAACGGTTTCAAATCAGCATCTCTTGGACTAAATTGTAATTAATAACTCAAATAAAAGCTCTTTTAGTTTTAAACCTGATTTTTATAAGTTTCTTAGTTTTTGCAACAGTCTGTAAATATACACAACTTTATAATAAAATGCACACATTTACCTTTTTCTAGACTAAACACAGGTATGATCCTAAGTTAAAACACATGAGGTTATCATGAGGTTGTTAACATCGCAGTTTATCAGTGGATGTTTGCTGGAACTACTTGTTAACAGCTTGTTTCCTGACGGACACACACAGCGTGACTCCGGTCAGGTAGAGACCGGTCTCAAGTCAACACCGCTGCAGACTCGCTGTTTGAGGGCTTGATAGCCCACTCCCCCTCCACACCGCTCCACACTCGTTGCTTTGGAACAGCCCTTAATATGGCGGACCCTCGCGTGAACGCGCAAACGGAGGGGTAGGGTGTAGGGGGCGGTTTGGGAATGGGCCTTAGTCTTCCATCGACTTAAAAAACAGAGCTTTTAAAAGTAGAGAGCGGCTTTCTGAAAATGCCATTGATGTGTAATTATTTGAATGGGAAGCTTTATTTGAGAATCATGACAAAGGCTGCCAAATAATACGTTTGGTTGGCAAACACTCTTGTTGCTTTCCAACAAAACGAGGAGTAATAAAACAGGCTATTGTTTGGTGTTTCATTGAGGATGGCGAATCTTTAGTAAACACTCCGAAAAGCTAGTTTACACTCATCCTGTTTGAATATATCTGCGTCAGTGACCTGAGGGGAAAAAGTGATTGGGCACATTCTGCTTTTAATGGGATATGAAAAGAGAAAAGATGAACAAGGAAGAATAGAAGTGGCAAACTTTAATGAAGTGATTCAAATATGTCATACTACTACTTTTGAACAACTTTTAATGAAAAACTTAAAAGTGAAATACACTACATATCATTGTACTGAACTTGTGTGTGATTTTGTAATGTTATTCACATAATTAGATTGTTGTCTCTATCAGGATTGAATTAACCTTCAGCCTGTTTTTGTCATCAAAATGTACAAATGTCTTCCATACAGTATGTGCTACTGGACACCAACAGCTGTTATCTAAAAGTGCAAATTAAGTTAGGGTGAAAAACATACAAATGAAAGATTTCACAATTCAACAAACCGTTTTTTACATCTTGAAGTTATGATAAATATAAAACTATTGTAAGAACATTCCACTGTGAGCAGGAGGATGTTACGTGGGCACCTTGTTCCTGTGGCGGGTGCAAACAGAACTGCAGCGAGCCTATTCTAAATGTGGAGCTTACGCAAATAGACAGAGGAAGGAGTGAGAGTCGGTAAACCCATGAGAAAGGGATCAGCAAAGAAACACATGGAGAAAAAGTTTAATCATTTAATTCTAGCTAAAACTTAAGGGTTGTCATCTAATGAGACAGTTAACACATATATAACATTAAAACCAATTAAACAATATGAATTGTATTTGTTTTATTCGGTTTTTTACGTTTGCCCTATATTTCTTTCTATTGTTGTTAAATAGCCAATTCAAAGATAATTGTCTTTATATTCCCTCAAGGTTAGTTTATTTGTATAGCACATTTTAATACACAGAGGCAATTCAAAGTGCTTCACATAGGCATTTAACACATAATAATAAAACAATGAAGTAACTTATACTACACCATTTGAGCCCAGGCTATAAGATTCAGAATCTATTCATTGGGTCGACCCTGTGAATAATGCAGAAGTATTGGTTGGTAACAAGCAGAAGAAGTTACCTCATATTTCCCTTTAGATTTGTAAATCCTTGAAGCCAACACACTTTCTCTACTTTTCACTCAAATCTGAAGATCAATCTGAGGCCTACGAGTGTATTCTGGGAAATGCAGTGAAGTAAAAGACACGCATAATAAACACACAGATTTAATAAATCACCTGCTTTGTCTTCAGTCGAGGCACCTCGATCTGCCGAACCTGTCTTTCACATTTCATTTTTAGAATTCGTCAATCAGCAGGGCATGATGTTATACCGCTGGGATGTTTCACAGTAATTTACACCTGAATAGAATATATTTAGAGACTTATAGCAGCATCAGTTATTGTGTTGCCTTAATGTGCGTTTCCCATTTTCATTAAGTAAATGTTTCCTGTGATGTTCATGTATTTAAGGGACCCTCTGCCTACTGCACTCTGTGGTGAAATGCTGATGTATATTATTGATTGGTCTTGTTTTTCCATTTTAAGTCGCCTTGGTTTTCCGCTACTGTTAAAGCACACCATACAATAGCACTTAAATGAGTGTTTAAAGGAGGCGATGTTTGCCTTGGAGCCGTGCCTGTTTTTCTCCTATAGCAGTTGTGGAGCTTATTATTTGCGGAATATGCTGCCCAAACTGCTGGACACATTTCGGAATCGCTCATGGCTTTGAAGTGGCAGTTTTTGCAAGGATTGAGTCTTGGGGATTGGGAGCTGTCAAATTAGACGCTGAACCTGATAATGAGACGTTTTGGCAGCGTGCACCGCTTCCTCCCACTCTTCCAACAAGTGATCAGCAACTATGTCACGCTCACACAGGCACCAAGACACACACTTGCAAAGGTAAAAAGGGCAACAGGGATAACTGAAAATAACGTTTTGGCAGTGCTGCAGACAAAACAGCATTTATAAGTGCAATTTACCCCACAAACTCCTTTCGCTCAACAAGATACTTTCCCCCCCCCCTCCGTGAATGGTTCTTCCTCTATCACAATGTCACACCAGAAATATGGAGATATTTTTCCCCTCCTTGTTGATTATTTTTAATCGAATCCCCCTTCTCTGGGATTTCACAGAGGCTTATCAGGAGGCAGGCTGGCTGGGAATCCATCTTGCTTGGTAAGGTGTCGAGTCCCGGGGACACAACACCTTTCTGAAGCGCCACACAAAAGCCCCCCGAGCGCTGCTGAGAGTGGCAGATATCACCGCACCCCGCAGCGCCACAATCACAAATACATACGTTTAGTCAAAAATACAAGGGGACTTTGCTGTCGGGCAGATAATGACACTGCCAATCCTGTGGAAACGCATGACTGAAGGGGAAGGGAAATAACCAAGGTTAGAGAAATGGGAAATATTCTTCCAATGATCTTCAAACATTCCACATCATTTGTAACGGTACAACTGGTGATGTGGGCTTTTTATCTGTTGTGTTGACACGGTTCACTCAACTAACATATATACCAAATGTTGTTTCACTTTGACAATAAGTGTTTTTCCACCGATTGAGAAGTGTTCCATCATGTAAACAGACAGGCTGCTACTGTATGGACAGTTTAAGGGCAGGAAGAGGTTTTTCGCTGAGACGGTAAAGTAGGGAAAGGGACACAGTGAGTAATTGAAAACTTCCCAGGCAGGATGTGGTTACAAGGGAGATAGATTACACTTTGTTGAAAAGGATGTGAAGGAAACTAATGAGTCAGTATTTCAGTAATTGTCCTTTGCTAAGAATAAGCATTGACTGAGACAAGTCTGAGACAGTGGGCTTCTCTTTTAGACGCCATTTAGATAGCCGTGTCTCAGAAGCCTAATTGCAAGGTGACCATTCTATTTGAGAAAGTAGACAATGACGCGGCACTCGAATGATGGGTAACTCTGTGCAGCTTTTAATGAGCTGCGCTGCTGTAAACATGCTTTCATGCTTCTCAGCGGAAATTATCATAAAAGAAAGAACCTTAAGGCATATGTTAATCCTTCTTTCGCTTTTCTGTTACTGATAGTGTTTGTTGTCCTTGTTACTCCCAGTTATATCAAATAAAGTGTCCAAAGAATTGTAATTGCTCTAACTTTGGTTTGGTATTGATTTATGCCTTTGAACACAACATAATCAGATAGAAGTATTAGTTTCTGCAACTAAGTACAACACAAAGAAACATTTTTAAACGACTCCCACAGTTGAGACGAGACACACACTGTACAAACTGTATAATTAGTCATGGTTCAGTAATGAGGATGTGTGTGTTGGCATAGGGAATGCTTTCTGACGCATTATTACCATACTGTCATTGTGTGGGCTTACATTACAGCTCATCCTTAAACCTATAATAATCAATATGTTTTTAGTAACATTGAGTCATATTATTGCATTTTGTAAATGGTCTGATTCGCAATGAGAGAAACATAAATTATTTCGCCCAGTTCTCCAGTCCCTGTTAGTTGATTTTTAGCATCTTTCAGCTAATTGTTTTGGTTTTATGGACACGGTTTTAGGGTTTTTCAGATGTTCTAAGGCCCAATCCCAAACCACTCCCTCGACCCTACCCCTCCGTGACGGAGTGAACTCCGTCTGTAGGCACACAGACTGAATGAAGTTCCCTCCATTAAGGGTTAAGGATATAAATACAGCGGCAAGCTTTGGGACGGCCTCCCCTCTCTCCGGCAGAAACAGGAAATGCCGTAACTGTATGTAACAACGGTTTCAAATCAGCATCTCTTAGACAAAAAGTTAAAATTAATAACTCAAATAAAACTCCAAACATCTTTCATTGTGTTACTTTTTTGTAAAGCTCTTTTAGTTTTAAACCTGATGTTTGTAAGCTTCTTAGTTTTTGCAACAGTCTGTAAATATACACAATTTTATAAAAATAAAAATCTAATGTAATCTTGGTAAATCAAATTAACACGTGCAGATTTCTAAATACATGTTCACAAAGGCATGTTTTAGTTAAGGCAACATATTAATTATCGTTTACAAAAATAACCACATGGAACTCACATTTGTATGATGTTGTTTCCTCCATGCCCGAAAAACGGTTGCACACCTGTGAATGAGATTATCAAGCCTGCATCCATGCAAACTCACTGTCGGAGGCTTTTATAACCCACTACCCCTCCGCCCTGATTGCTTTGGACCAGCCCTCAATGTGGCGGACCCTCCGCGTGAACGCGCAAACGGAGGGGTAGGGTGTAGGGGGCGGTTTGGGAATGGGCCTAAGTCATGGGGATGATCCATTTAATATATATATCAACAACAAAGTGGGGGGCCTTGTTTTATAGGTCAAATGTAAGATTCAACCCACCATCCCAAATATTTTTGTATGGTCCAACATGTCACTTGCATGCATTTCAATTAATTCCAACTGACAGTACTTCATTGTAATTCATTTTTATAAACAGGGGGGCACATAACCCCCGTTGACGTTCGCGATACAGAGGCAGAAGTTGGAGTACCAAACACTGACTCCAGGTACTCATCTGAGTACCTCACTGAGAAAGTTATGTGCCCCCCTGTTTATAAACATACTCAATACTAAGGGCAAGGCATTTTAGGTTTTTTTCTACCCATGTACAGTAAGTGCAACCTCTTACTAAAAGGTACTACTTTTTGACATTATGTATTTTGTTTGCCTTTTAGTGTTAGGGTCAAATCTGTTTGTACCAATTTGTCATTTTAATCAAAAGCATATTTTATCCTTTGAAAAAATTATACCGGTTATGACATACGCCAAGAGGTGGACAAGCCCTTTTTAATTAAGAGGAAAATAACGATCAAGGATGTTTGATAACCAATCTGACAAATGTAATGACCTTTTTTTTAACTCGCAGCAGGAAGTATAACAGTTTAGCAGCTTCCAGCAACACTGTTCAATGAAAATCATGAGAAACTGTGATGAAAAGGAAAGAAGGCCGGTACTTTGCTGGCCAAATCAATTGATTTTCATGGTTCCGTAGAGATAGATGAATGGGTGTGTGCGCAGAATGTGGATGCTGATGAATTGCTGGGCCAAGTGGATTTTCACAACACCTGACAAGATCACGACTCCAGATTCACCACTTTCGATTCCCTGAGGGAGAGAAAAAAACCCAATGGTCCAAATGAAGAGATAAATCACAGGGTGGAACAGATCTCATAATGGAGGCTGGTTAAACGTCACTGGTTAAAAGCAGTCGCCATTAAACTTCTGATATCGTTACATGACAGATGAAATGGTTTGAAATACCGCCGCTGCCCGCTGTCGTCACCTTGTTAACACGTTCTATCATGAGTTAGTCTTGGACAAACAACCGTTTTTGAAAAGCTGTTGACCCCAGTAAAGTCCTCTAGATGGATTTTTGGCCATTTTCTCTCAAACCACAGGTATTATGACGCTTGTTAAAAAAAGAATGACATGGTGTTGCTCTAAAAGGTCAAGGACAGCCCGAGATTCAATCATCAGTGTCATATAGACAAAATTACAGCCATGAAAAAGGGCAAGATGTAATAGCTATCTCACCTTTCTCTGGTCTGCAATCTAACATGTGTAGATTGGTGAGTTTTTACAACATATAACTTCTTTTCAAACTTCTCCAAATAAGTCAAACTCATTAAAGTCGCCACAGGCAGCTTTGAAGCATTAGCACATTAGCCATTCAAGATGTATGCAAAGGTCAACATTGGTCAGGAAGGGGGCGGTCAGCGCATAGCATGATTCATGACCATCATTTGTGTTTGAAAAATTAATAGAGGGTGCCTGATAAATCATCACCCGGGCCTTCCTTTGACAAAATCACTGAACTGCCATAATCTTCAGTGCCCTATGAGTGGAGACACATGCTGACTGCAAGGTCAAGATGAATGAGAGAAACTTGAGCAACGAGGGCGCAGACAAGGTGGTGTGTATCGCTCAGTAATGACATTTAATATTGACTACTTGTTGCCGATCTGAATTGGTCTCTCCTGTGCTGGACCTTGAAGGAAAGCACACAAGAGTACTTGTACACGTACTTGACCCAGAAGAGTGAGAAGAACATCCCAAATGACGCTTGAACTCGATGTGAAATGTTAGCCATGTATTACTGGAGACCTCAAGAGGCAAGGACAGAGCAATTTGATTGAATCGGGCCTCCTCAGGTGATAAATATCCTGTTAAATGATATATGAGATTATTTGTAATTATATAATGGTTTTAAAGTTTGGTATTTCTAAGAATGGTGTAATTATGAAAGATACACACTGTTTCAGGAAGTAAAAGTCTGTTTTGAGTTTGTGAATTGAAACCAGGAAACCTTCTGGAGAAAGTCAACAAACACAACTTTAAAGACTTAAGAGGTATAAGATGTCATATGTTCCCCAGTTAAAACCTCCAGACGTGTGAATCGGTTTTCAAAGATACTAGCTTAGCAAATATTATGAGTTTAGAACGCTGCAGAAATAAATTGTTCATATTTACAATGGAGAACATGATTACCTCATTGTGAAAGGAGATGCTTCTAGTGATGAAACTTCAGAACATTGAACTGTGCAGTTTTCCTTAAGCACCTTATTGTCTTTAAGCTAATTGTTTTTGCTCTAACAGCCCCTAACGTTACTCATTTGGATAACTCCTACAGCAGTGGCAGGGGTTCTGTTTTCAGCTAAACATATACTTATAAAGGCTAGAAAGAAATAGCTACAGGACTATGTCGGGGCGAAAGAGCTCCAAGAAGAGCTAGTATTTGACTTATGGTCCATTTGGATAGTGGACAAAATAAAACAATCTAAAATGCCAATGCTTCTCATGTCTATAAATAGGCAGTTGTTTGGTGAACCATTGGCCATAAGGTGATGCAACATAAATGTTGTGATTATGTTTTTTTCTCCTCTGCCCTGAAATCAACATGGTTGGTTTAACCGCCAGGCAATTGCTGCTAATGCTAGCTAAAAAGCCCTACACCTATTCCACACGTAAATTGTAAAAGCTTTTCACTAATGAAGTAGTAATAGGCTGCTTTAGATTTGTGTTTCTGTATGTTTTCCAATTGGGATAATGATGGTGTTGTGCAATGACTGTTTGCGTTTAAGGAACTTGCACACATTTCTCAGTTTGAATGTGTGAATTTATAATAAGGGGTTTAAAGATGTGTGACAGACATACATACAGTAGTCACTGACACAGCACAAAAACAGGAAATGCAAACACAATTTTTTAAATGACACAGACTCGAGGCTTTTCCGTGCCCAATGCTGCAAATCAGGTGGTGAGGGAATGCTTCCTTTGTCACAAAAGGCGAGTTATGTTCCATGCAATAGCTGCCAGAGGGCAATGTCCAGCACCGAAGCTCAATATCTGCTGTGTAACATGTGATTCTCCTATCTCCCAGTGAAAAAAAAAGAAAAATCCTCGACACAGGCACTGCCTTCATAGCAGATTCAACTTCAGTGGTGTTGATGCAAAGCCTGGACTCAATGCAATCTTCTCAATGCCAAAAGACGTTTGATTATGGTTTGAAATATCGAAACAGCTTGAGGATTGCTTGGGTTATCTTCCTCAGCACCCGCAAAGTTGGAAACACCACTGGCAAGATAAGATTAATAAAGTGCCCCATGTTTTTTTTGTCAACTAGTTAACGAGTGTTTTTTTCAATACCCCAAAGGATATGCCAAAAAAAGATTGGCTTATATAAACCTGTAGTCCTTCCAAAACCATGTGCGCGAAACATGAATATATTGCTATTTATCTCCTTCCTTTTCTCTCTCACTCTTCCTCTGTTGCTAAAATTGGAATATCAGTGATGAGCAGTGCAGCTGGAGACAATAAACTGGTAGAAGAACCAATTACCAGCAGGTGACAAGCTTTGGGTTCAGGGCTTTCAACATGTCATTATCTGCACATCGACATTTCCAAGAGCCTTGACAGGCCATTTCTGAGGCTGCCATGGCAAGCCACCATGATAAACCCCGGGAAGATAGAGAGGGGGGAATGAAAACCCAAAGACTAAGTGAAAGAGGGTCTTTTCACACACACAATACTTCATGTGCACATACATGGACAAAAAAAGGAACACACATATAGATTCCGGTAGCTCTTTTCTCTCTCCTGCTTAAAGATGGTTCCCTTTATATGTGAAATGGTAATTGTATTTCTCTAATCTAATCCCATTAGAACCCCGTACCTCCTCTGCAAACTGCCCCGAGGCAATTACACAAAATGTCAATGAATTAAGTAATAGCTTGGTGCCAAGCCAGGGGGGCTCACCGTTGATCACGGCTGTCAGCAGAAAAACGCATCTGTCAACAGTGACGCGCTCGCTCTCCACATCGGTACACACCACGCACGCACCCACACACACGCACACACACAGCCACTGGTGTTGTTCCACGAGCCATTTAACCTCTCTGTAGGACACACACTCGCACATTGTTGGCACTCTACAACCTATTTAACTCCTGTCCAGAACACACAAGCACACACACATTACGGGAGGAAAATACAGCTGGAGAAGTGTGTGGGGGGGGAACGTGTCCCTGTCCCCGAGTCGTGACGCATTCCTCTGTGCTATAGATAAGACACCAAAGAGGGCAAACACATTCTCTGGTCTTGTTTAGCTGCAGGCCTGGAATACAAATGCAGGTCATCTGTTTGTAACCACTGTTTACAATAAGGGATGGAAGCCATTGAGGTTACTTTACACAAGCATTTGCACATAGATCATGCATTAGTAAGCACTCCGCTGGAGAGAGGAGGCTTTGTGTAAATGATAGAAGTGATTGCCGAGTGCTGGATGGAGTCTGAATCAAAGTGTGAGCAGCAGTGAACGACAGATGTTTGATGAGCAAACTGATCAAGCTGAAAAACAAAAAAAGAGATGATAAATAGAAGAGAAGTGTAAGCAATGTGGCTTTAATGCTGTTTGTATGATATTTAAAGGGGCCCTGTCACGATCTGTCTGTGTTGTGTTTTGTCTTGTCTAGATCTGTCTTTGGTTTTCTGTCGTTAGTTTCCCTGGTGTGTCGAATTGTCTGATTGTGTTCACCTGTGGCCCTTGTGTTTCTCCTCCCCTGCCCGGCTGTTTCTCGTCTCGTGATTACCTCTCCCTGTATTTAGTCTTGTCTCTTTCTGTGTTCAGTGTTGGTTCGTGTTTTGTCTGTGACTGAGTTCACTCGGGTTAGTGTTCTGTTTGTGCCCGTTATCCTTGAAATAAAGGTATTTTTCAGTTTATTCTGCATTTGGGTCCTGCCTGCTTCACTCAACCTTAACAGGCCCGTTCAAATCCTTTTTCTCACTTCCTGGTTAATGTAATTAAAGTGTAATAACTCGTGTTCAGGCAACCATTTTGAATGTTAACCATTTTAGGATATTATTCAGGTATTTTCAGTGTTTTTTCTATTAGACCAAAATGCACCTTAATGTATTGCTCGCGACACAAAACTCATTTTAAAGAGAATGAAAATAAACGATTTGAACAAAAACATAAAATCGTCATTATGTAACGGTTGCTAGTGACATCTCTTTGTGTTCTTTCTTTCAGCGATCAACATTGTAAATAGATAAGAAAACATACTTTTCGGTGTTGCACGTCCCTTCTGGCCTGCATCATCCATGTTTACTATTTTCAGTTTTAGCCTTGCAGAGATACAGAAAAACAAACTGTTGAAATGTTTCAGCCACTGAAATTGGGTGCACAAATATAAATGCCTTTGGCCTCTACTCGAGCGCAGCCACTGTCACTATTTATAAAAGTTTGGCATAGAGAAACAGCAAGCAGTGCAGATGCAAATGATAAAAACGAAATACTTTTCTTGCCTTTAGGAAGTGATCAGCAGCTGTTTATCTATGTTATGATGCCTTGCAATGACTTTTGAATGTTGCTCCTCTATGAAGCTTTCTAAATCGCCGTTTTCCTGACACTGGCTCTTTATTGATGCTTGAAATGCAGAGAGATGAGCTGTGTTGTGATTATCAAGTACTTGGAGGCCGAGCCACGACAGACTGTCTGCTTATATATGCTGGTTGCATCCGCTCAGTACCACTGCCGATCATGTTTAAAAACAGACATCTCGTCAGGATGACTGACAGCTGTTCAGGCAGAACTTTGGCCAACACTAAGGCAACGGAAAGTTGGTATTCCAAAACAGCTCCTGCCTCCAGGCATAAAGTTGCATCCTGTGGCCAGGAATAGGTAATGCGGTATGGGATAAATCAATTCCCAGTCAGTAGAGCTTTGCAACACCTTGTAATTGTTGTACGCGGACAACAACAAGGTCAAGGTTACGCACCAGCTCCAGGTGAACTCATTGTATTGTGTTTACAATTGGTGACATCCTATTACTAAAATGGCCCTTGAAGAACTCAGAGTTACGCCCGGGCCAATGGTGGGTTCACATACTCTTCAAATGGTCCCCTTTACAAAGTTGGGTGTGTTCATTAACTTTTAGTTGTAATTTGGAGAAAAACACGGATGTAGGATTGGGAAATATGTATGTTGTATTTCGAGATTAAGACGAAAGATTATGTTACATGTTTTATATTGTTATATGGCAGAGGTACTCAAACTTTTTGATTAAAGGTCCACTTGTGAATTTTATACAAGGTCACTGGTCCGGATCAATGCCAGTAAAGTTCCCCCCCCCCCGCAGAGCGGAGCAACGAAACTGAAATTAAGAAGCAGTTTCTTACGGCGCGCTATGCATGCATCCCGACATGTCGTTGCAGTAAATTAAAGGGTGTTTCATGTTGTCGTTGCTGTGGACCTTCTTAATCTACCTTCTTTGGGGGCCCCCTTCTGGTCCAAGCACTTGCCTGGCTTGCCTGTCAGCAAACGGCGCCCCTGTATACAGTACACACACACATTCAATACATACATACAGTATGGTGGCTTGAACTAGTGGGAGAAATGGCACTGTTTGTCTGTAGCCAATGCCTTGAACCTCGGCAAAAAAGGATTAGAAAGTCAAGGTAAACTTGCGGTTAACTTGCGGCCTGCAATGCGTGTCACGCTCGTGCACACAAGTAAATATATTCACGTTCATTCTCACAACGCGTCAGACAAGAAAATATACATTAATTTACATTACATTTTGTATAATTGTAATTGTTTATAATGGGACACATGGTTCGGTCCGGATTGATTTGCAGTTCGGTCCGGATCCGGTCCGGAGTTTGAGAAGATATATGATATATGGCATGCTATTATGTTTTACCCATCAAGTCATGTTATCCAAATTATGATTATTCATAAAAAACACTCATTGTATAAATATTTTTATTAAAACACCCAAATAGACAACCCTACAATTTCATCACAGTACTGAATGAGGTATTCGTTCAAAAATAATTGTGACATTTCATATCACCAGCTGTAAACGATAAAAAGAAGATTTGTTGTATGTTATGCTGTTTCCTAGGTGTTATTGAGCGGGGCTTTTTGTATTTGAATTCCCATGTCAGGAACTTATTTTTCAGATTCTCCCCACATCATACAAATGCAGCATAAATGCCCTATCATGCAAATGAAAATGCAACATAATATGTGTGATTTGGAACCACTCCTGAATTGATTGGGTTCTTGCTTGGCATAGGCTGCTACACCCTTCCACCAAGTTTCATGAAAAGCGCGCCAGTAGTTTTTCCCTAATCTTGCTGAAAGCTTGAGAAACCGAGCTGAACAAATAACCTCTTTGGCGAAGGTATTGATAAATGCACAACGTACCTTAGGAGTGAGCAGAAACGTTTTGCCTCTCAGCTGGACAGCTTGTGTCCAGGATGAGCATTTCATTTGCTTTTCTGGCTCATGTGTGCCCTTTTCTGGTCGTCAGCTAATGTTTGGCACCCGCCTCAGCAGAGGATTTGCTGTCTACCTCATCATGTCTGCATTTGCATCCATGCATCTTTTCTCACAGCAAAAGCGCACCAAAGAGCACAGATGACGCCATTTCCTGCCCAGTGGCACCATCTGGCTGCAGAGGATTCTCTTAATTCTCGCTCTTATCCCCCCTGCTTACCTCCTGCTCATTCCTCTCAACATCCTCTAAGAGCTTCCTCCCTGGTCAATTCTCTGGCGTTCGTAAACATCCTTAGACAGCACTCGCAGTGTGCTTCTCCGTTCATCTCCCGCCTTCTCCCCCTCCCCACACCTTCCCTGCATGCCTCTCTCTCAGTGTTCCTCTCCCTCCCTTCGCTCCTCTCTCCTTCACCCCGTCTCCCTGTTCGTCAGTGACAGCTCCGCTCTGAGGGGAGAAGAGAAAACAAAGATTTGGTTCAGTGGCTCTGATCTTGATTTTCTGCAGATTGGATGGAAGATTAGGAGGAGCTTCTATTCATACACCACACAATCACTTCCCCCTGCAACTGCAAACCATGACTGCAGACCACAGGGGTTACAGCTATCAGCACAAATGTGCCATCTGTGACGAGGCGTCTATGTTTCCTACCTAAAACCATGGAACACAGTGTACTGAGCAAAGGTCCCCGAGAAACAAAGGTGAAATGCAGGATGGGAAAGATAGTGAAACAAAGGAACAATGCAATGAAGATAAGCTTCAAGTAAACAATCACAATAGGTAATAAGAAATCAATCAATGCTGTTGTAGCATAAGAGGAAGAGGTATAAACGCAATCATTCCAAGAGCAGATCAGGTCGTGGATGTTTTCTTCAATATATGATTTGGCTAGATGGCTTATTTTGCCTGATACTCCAACCAGCGCTGGTGGTAGCTGCTCTCAGGCGACGGGCAAAGGCATGAGAGGGCACAGCGGGCAAACAAAATCAAAAATGTTTTTCAGGTTTCCATAAAACTCATTTCAATTAATCCCTCTGTGACGCCTCATCTCATTGATCATATCTCTGCACGAGTCCTGCTTTAGAAAATCACATCATGACTTTTCTTCTCCTCCTTCTCTTTTCAGACGGAATGAGTGAGAGAGATAAAGAGACATGGAGGCGCTCTCATCAGGTAGGACTCTTCTCTTTCATCTCTGCTTTGATTTGGATTTTTGTACACCCTCTCAAATTCTCAAGAACCGGGGACTCCATAGCCTTGGTGGGCAAGATTATAGCGATTGTGTTTTGGTACACTGGCAAAATAACTACTTGGGTGAAAAAGATGTCTGTCAGAAGAGATTCTAGCAAAGGCGGTTGATTTGCGGCTTTATGTTAGGTTGGTGGAATGAATGAAACATACAACACAAGTAATTATATATAATAATTTAGCATTTTTAAAAATTCTAGCAGAATTAGTAGCAGTAGTTTTAGGGCTCCTCTGACTTTTTCTGTACAGTATGTTCACAAATGTTTTGTTTTTTTTGCTTTGGTTTATAACTTAATACCAGCAAATCTAACAACAATCCGCTAATATTAAATGTTAGCATGCTCACATGGTAACATATATATGGAAACTACTTATGGAGGATTCAAATTAATCCCTCTTTAGTCGTCAAACACAAACAAACCTGCTAAACATCTACATGTTAGTAGCATGCTTAAAGGGGACCTATCATGCAAAATGCACTTTTGTACATCTTTTATACATGAATATGTGTCCCCGGTGTGTCAGGGAACTCACCAAGTGTCAGAAAACACAACCCTCTCCCTTTTCCTCCATACCCAAATCTCTAAAAACGGGGCTGCAACGGATCTGATACAGACCGATACAGAGTTGAAATTGTTCTGACGTCAGAAACGGGGTGCTCCGTCTATATGGGCAACTCTCCTATCAGGGGAATGAGAGGTTGCCGTGGCATGGTAACAGCATGGTAACAGCATGGTAACAGCATGGTAACAGCATGGTAACAGCATGGTAACAGCATG
>CALSBZ010004052.1:1163572-1178309 GCA_943591055.1 Gobionotothen gibberifrons
ATGGTAACAGCATGGTAACAGCATGGTAACAGCATGGTAACAGCATGCTCCTTTGCAGGGGGGCAAAGCTGCAGCTCATTTGCCACAGAATCAGCCCTTGCAAAAACAGGGCTGGAATACAGCAAATAGAGCGAAATGAGGCATGGCTAAAATGCATGATCTGGTTGGTATTTTGAAAAAACAACTTCACAGACATGTTTTGTATAGGTATGGCCCTACAATATATTATTCAAATATAGCATGATAGGTCCACTTTAAGTTAGCATTTAGGCACACACTGCTGCAAGCATTAGCCTTGCTTTGTTCACCCAGTGTTCTACATTTTCTTTAAACCCTTTCAACATACGTTTCAACCGTTACCTAAAAACCTGTTGTAATATCACCCCAGCTGAATAATGTCTTAAATAATAAAGTAAGTGAGGGGCTGAATGCTTTTGCCTCGTCAAGCCACTGCTGTGTTTTGTGGGAGAGCCCAGCATGGCGCTTTCTTAAAAAGCGAAATCCGTTTCTGAAGCACTTGAAAAGTCGGTTTGTGAAGCGAGGCCCATGCTCCACGGTAATCTCAGTGTTGTAACAGAGAAAATGGACCGTTTCTAACCCAGACGGAAAATGTTGGAGGCGTTTACAGATAAAGGGAATGGGATGTAGTCAAAATATTTGCTTCTTATTTCTTGTTCCAGGCCTTGGCATGGGGTTCTCCTCCACAATTCTCAACATCAGCATATGAGTTTCACTTATAATTTAATTTACCCAGCTCAAGAATGCATACTTGAGTCTACAGTTGTGACCTTAACGTGACCTTAACAATACAATATATCTGACTTTGAAAATCCAATTAGATATGGCTTTTAAATAAATATACATTCACTTTGGTGGCAGTTAGGGGAAAAGAAAAATGGTCGTTTACATTTTCTTTATTGATTTTCCCAAAAGTGCCCTGGCAGCAAATCAGCTACCACTGCTTTTGGTATTTGTCTCGCTTTTATTTCATTATGAATTCAGCGTTTTTGTCAAATAGAAAAAAATACAAGTTAATAGTTCAGCAGTTACTCCAGGAAGTCTCTCTGCTCCCTCTCCTTCCTGGCAGTCATTTTGTAAAAGGCCTACAACCGCACTTTTATATATTATTAATGCAATTGTTTTGGAACGCACTGTCCAATGACCTCAACATACCATTATACCTGTGCTTGATTAACAGATGGTGTGGGCCAGGTTTGGCTTATAATGTATGCTGCCTTCAAGAAATAAATAATCCTCCAACGATGTAAGAATTATAACAATCGTACACTGGTTAACTCACCAAAGAAGCCCTCTGCCTGACCTACTTGACAGTCTGAGCGAATGTCTAAGAGTGTATTAGCATTAGCACATACATCTATACACACACATTGGTACAGCGTCCCTGTCCAGGCCGGCTCATTTGGTACGACACGTCTGACCTTGGTGTCCTCTCCTCTTGGCACCGACATGAGAACCCTGCCTAATCACACTGAGCCATGCCTCAGCTCCTGCAGGATTTGGCTCACCACCACCCTGACCATTTTTTACTCCACATGGCCCTTCTGTGGCCCGACAGCTAAATACCAACACATGCTGCTATCAATAGTGTTAAATGCCAATTACATGCTCTCCCCCAGACTTTACTGGCAATTAATGGCATTGGAGAGAAAGCTGTCCTGTTGCAACTTTAATTGATGTTTGCCCTGTCCTGGCGTTGTTTGTTTGGCAGTCAAGTGGAAGTTTAGTCATTTTCAGGGACAAATACAGTAAGGGAGTATTTTCTAATTATTTGTGTGGGGATAAGGGGTTAAATAATCCCTTTTTTTTACACATAATAAATCACAAATTGGTTTGGAATTATCACCTGAATTTACAGCCCTACATTTCTAGCAAGTTTCATGACATTTGTTTCAGTTTGTTTCCCTTAACTCTACTGTTGGGTTAAATTGTTCACAACTTTTTTTAAAGAAAACAAACACAAAAAACGCTCTATACACAACCTGTCAATCACGTAAAATAGCAGACTTTCATAGGTAGCAACAAGCTGGTTAATATCGTGGAACATTTAGCAGCTCAAAAGACAGATATTTTACTCCAAAGTTTCAAGGTTTATGGATACCCAAACATTGTTACAAGTGAGTGAATATCAAACTTACATTCAGCAAAAACACTACATCAAATTAATGTCTTGTAGTTTTAACTGTGGAAAGGCAGATGATGGACTGCTCTCCACCACATTCGTCCAAATGCACTTTTGATGACCTCTGGCTTACCTTAAAGCTATCTCTTTGATGTTGTGATTTGATCTTTTAATGTATTTATAATGAATAAATCAATAATCTTTCCTTTATTAAAAGAATAAAATAGTCTTTCGTTCTCCTACCATAATGTTTTTGAATGCCCTAACTTCAGCAGAAAGGGGAGAAAATGCACAGTCCTTTACCTTTTTTCGTGATCCCCACACTACTTAGTTATAACTTGGAAATAAATACTGACAATTAGGCCTTTTTCTAGTGCAAAACCCCTTCAGGTATCCCTATAACTCCAAAGTAATAGCGCTGTTGGTATTTCAATGAAATAAAAAAACACTTTTTGTCTTTTCATCTGCAGCATGTACTCAGATCCAGCCTCTGTACAGCACCCGAGAGGGATAAGAATGGAACGAGATGCTTTTGTTTCACTCCAAACCCAGGCAATCATTCAGAGATTGATCTAATGCTACAATGACCGCTGGCTGTGCAAATGTATGACGGCTTATTTCCCCACTTCATCACTCCGTGGTCAGTAAAGACTGCATCGGGCCAACAGCGTCCTCCTAAGGACATGTTGGTGTAATTGGCTGATTGGTTGTTTCCATTTAATCCTACTGTAGATGTTCGATCCATAGGTTAGGATCAGACTGTTGAAAGCATATAGAAAGATAGAGGTATTGTGTATACAGGGAAGACAGCAGAAATGAAATATACAGAAGGTGAATCAGGTCATTTTACCTACGCTTCACTAGTCAATAGAGCATGGTGGTTAATTGAACAAAGCTGAAAGGCACTGACCACTTCGCCTGGAAAGGTTTTCTAAGCACTTACAGTATCATACATTTATAGCAAAATATCGCTCCTCCATGCATGATTTCAGATCGCATTGATTTACCTGCAAAACAGTCTGTCATTCAAGTCAGAACTGGCTTGATCCAGACATTCACATAACAATGCATAACAGGGTATGGCGGGGGAGGGGGGGAGGGGGCGTAGAGACAGCTTGGAGTGTGCTGAAGAAAAATATGGGCAGTAATAAGGAACAATAACAAATGCTGGAAGGTGCTATCTACACCGTGAGCCAACTTCACTGTTTGCTCCGGGGCCTGGCTGCTCTTCATGCCAGTTTCTTTGTCTGTCTGTGTTTGCAAGAGAATATCCTGTCAAACTTTCTGCCAGAATATGATGATTTAACATTATACGTTTACCAGCCAATAAAGCAATGAGTTTGTTGTAAGTTTTTTTGCTTCCATACCAAAAAAGTGTATAAAAGACCATTATGTGTTGATATTAAGAAGTAAAGTATACAGATATGCTACAGTAGCATCTTTGCTCGGCCACTCTTATGCTGCGTTAATCCATCTACCCCGACTAATTAAATAAAAGTCGCCTGACATTGAATGCACCATGACTGTTATAGTAATTCAAATGAATTCACTATCATACAGTTACATATTTTTGCATTTATATGAATCTCAAAGTTTTACTAACAGCATGCCGACATGCTCACAATGATAATGCTTATAATCTTTGTTATGACAGCATGCTAACGTTAGCTTACAAGCGCTAAACACAAATGTAGAAGGCAGATGAAAATGTGATTTGTGTTGCAGGTATTCAGTCTTCTTAAAGTGGACCTATCATGCTATATTTGAATAATATAGTGTAGGACCATACCTATATAAGGCATATTTATACTTTTTATTTTTCAAAATACCAAACAGATCATGCATTTTAGCCTTTCCTCATTTCGCTCAATTTAACACTGTCTTTTCATGGGCTGATTCTGTGAGAACAGCACCATCTACAGGCCTGGCATATGTACTACAGCGTCTCCCGTGCTTTCGAACGGCAATGTCCGTGGCTGTCTCCTCCTGATTGATGGAGTTGGCCCAATAGCCGTAGCGCCACTTCTGTGATGTCATAGAAGTGTTCAAATCTGGATCAGTCTGTATCAGATCCGTTGCAGCCCCTTTTTAAGAGATTTGGGTATGGAGGAAAAGAGAGAGGGTTGTGTTTTCTGACACTTGGTGAGTTCCCTGGAACACCGGGGACACATATTCATGTATAAAAGACGGACAAAAGTGCATTTTGCATGATAGGTCACCTTTAACATAAGTTTTGAAGTGATGGACAGAACACTCAACAAACTGAAATTAGTATTTTTCAAGGCAACGACAAGGTTGAACCAGCAGCCAAATAAAGTTAAAGGTACCTCCACTGTTGGGTTGTAATGTGGACTCCACAGAGCTATCGTAGTACTCCAAGTAACTTCTTTTTATTTTCTGACACCATGTTTTGAGTGTTGTGGAGCTCAGCATTTACAGAAAGCACTATATTTTTCCGGCAGGAGGTTGTTTGTGAATGTGTGGAACTGCTGCTCCATTATCGTCACAAGTCCCCCTAAAACAGCGGTGTCATATGTCTTATTAGCACATGTGTGAGATGGGATTCAGAGGAGAATCCACTCTTCGAGAAAATAATAGGGATGGCAGTCTGTCCTCTCGGAAACGTTGAACAAGAGGTGAATAAAGCAGAACTGCTCTGTGTCATTACTAAAAAAGCCCTGGCTACAAAGAGGAAGACAAAAAACGGCAAGCTATTAGAGCATCAACCGTGTCCCAAATACATGGATTTGACCCACAATGCAAATGTGCCAACTTGAAAAATAACCCATTTGCAGCTTGACTCTTGCAGACAACATAACTCATATTTGTTCTTGGGACAACAACGACGTGAGAGGAACAAGATAGGGCGAGGGAGTTAAAAGGCGAATCCGGATTGTGCTTCTCCACTTGGTGAGGGTAAATTATGGAAAATCAGCTTACTGTAATCCCGGCACTCGTTGAAGGGGGATCATCCCAGGCCACTTGACACCATTGTTCACTTTTGAAACTGATGTGCTTGTTAGAGAGGAGACATGAAACACACTCATATTTGCTGCTTCATAACCATTAGCGGAGCCTATTTCTAGCCCTTTCTGCGTGTTTAAAATGAACTTTGCATGCGGTGGCTTTGTCATCTAATTGTAGTTAGAACACACTAACTAACTGTTAGTGGATAACAGCAAAAAACGAATAGCAGTGATTGTTTGAGTCGGTTTGCCCAAAACCAGCAAACATTTGAAATCATGGCTTTTGTTACGATGAATGGACAACTTGTGTAGAGGTGGTTTCCTCCTGAGATTCCCCACAGTGCCACCAATGTTTCACACCCCCCCTAACGTCTAATGCCAGATGTTGATGCTCACTCTGCGATGGGAGGCGAGTCACCGTGTCAACCCAAGAGATACCATATGTCTACACCTAGGCCCTTTCCCACAAGCGTGTTTATAACCAATCTGGTTTATTTAGAGAGGTGTGAACCATGATTTTCAAACTCTAAAGTGCAATACGGAATATAATCTTACTTGAATACAAACTAGCAAGCAAGTTTAACTAACAAAAAAGACTTGTTACGATTGTTGTGCCCCTCATAATGCAGGGCTCGACAGTAACGGTTGCCATTGGCAACCATTCAGAAAAAATGTCAACCACTTCTTGGCCTTTGGTTGCCATCAGTGGCAACCAGTTTTTAACATACAGAAATAAGGACAGCAAAATGTGCACCCCGAAATAGATAAATGTTAATTATTTGTTGTATTAAGAGTGATATTTAATTATTGTTGTGACCAGTCGGAACCTGATACTTAAGTTGCACGTGCATAAAGCGATGCACGTTTACTTGCGTGCTGGGTGCACCGTGTGTTTGTTTTACAAAAAATGGCGAAGCAAATTAAGTTCTTTGATTGTGGGGTAAAAAGTTCCGTCAACATCTGAAACGAATGTTCAAAGTGATTCAACTGATAAAGCTCAAGGTGAACCCGAACGAAAAGCAAAGAGGAAATGTGCAAAGTCTTGGGAGGCGAAATATATATGTACATTCTGCTCCGTTGTCCATTCACTTCCGGTAAAAGTTCCTTCAAAATAAGAGTCCCGATCTTATTACTACCAAAATAAAAGTGCTAAACGAAACTTTACCATACAAATATAATCACTTCCATAAAAAGGTAACTCATTTTAAATATAGTTAGACATATTAAAGGTAATTTACAGCATTAATAATTCATATCTAATTCTTAACTGTGAATGGTTTTCACTTATTTAACATTAGAAATGTATTAGTCTGGCCAATCCAAGACTTCAATGCTGAAGGACCAATGGATCTATGGTGGGGGTCAGCACAAAGGTCAAGAAAACCCACATTTGAAAGGGAGACAATGGATGACCAAGAAACGAGTGACTTGCTCAATTCATTTGTGAGGGATCTGTGAAGAACATGACAACAGCTGCACTACTGGTATTTTGTATACCAGCAATTAGTTAAATAAGTTAAAGCCTTTTATTGTCATTATACACAGAGTATAACGAGATTCAGAGTGCAACTCTGTCCCGGTGTGCAAGGGTGGACAAGTTTATTACCACCTAAGTTTCAAATAATTGTGTTAATTACTTATTGTAAGGCATTTGAACATTCTTTTGTGTCACATGTTCATTATTAAGTTGATGTATAACTGTATAGTAACTTCTTTATTTAAAATATAAGGTGACTAAAAATGGCAACCGTATTTTCAGTTTTGGCAACCAAGAGCTGATGCCTGGTTGCCAACCACTTTTAAAAGTTAGCGTTGAGCCCTGTAATGTATTTATTAGTCAATGTATTGAACGTGTTAGAAACAAAACAAACAATAAAAATCATAATAATTATAACAAAGCGAAGCAAAAATTAAAAACCGTTCAAGGAATTCAAAAATAAATTCTCATTGTTTATGTCATGTTCAAAAGGGGCAAGAAGAAGCTTAAAAACGTTTCTGGTCCTACCCCCCCCCCCCCCCCCCCCCCCCCCAGCGTACATTGTTAATGAAAATAAAAGTTACGATCATCATTATCCGTGATATTTGATTCAATGTTTTAAACAACATTTTTTTGTGCAAAACAACCAAAAAGAAATTACTTTTACAACGACAAGAAACAGCAAGCATCACTTCACTTCAGGATTTGGTTTCTAAATAAGAGTTTTAGTTTAGATAAAGTTGCACAGTATTTCAACTCATCATTAAAGTTATTCCACAGATGAACACCTTTCGTTGTGATGCAATGAAGTTTGGAATTTGTTCGTATGGGTGGTTTCAAGAAAATGCAGTTTCCTCTCCACATGTGTTAGTTTTCTCTCCATGTGTTCAAATGGACCAGATGGACACTAGGAGAGTACCAAGGTTACGTACAGTGCCTCGCTTGACTATAGTCTTAATTTGTTGACACTGTGTTGCTGGTGCTACAAACTTTTCGAGCACATCTTTGTCAGAAAAAAGTAAAGATAAACTGGTGTATTTATTTACAATGCAGCCCAACCAACCTATGTTGGGTAAATAAAGAAGTCGGGCAATAATTGGCAGCCCCATGAACTGGAAATGAGCATTGCAGTTGCACCCTAATTGGTAACAAATGCATTGTGTTTCCTGTTAGTGCTTCATACTGAAAAACATGCTGTGTTTTCTTAGTTTAGCAGCAGCAGCCGTAGGAAGTGTTTGGCTGGCATGTAATACCTTATATTGTTAAGAGAGTGAATAATAATAATAATAATAATAATAATAAGGCAGTCTTATATCAGTGACAATGCATCCCTCATGTTCTCTAGATCCCCCCTGGATACCTTTTATATTGGAATGGTGGACACACACAAAACATTGATTACATAGAGAAACCACTCGTCAAACATGTTTCCAATAATAGGGTTTGATTTAATGAAAGGCAACAAAAACATTTAATGTAGAAGAATATAGTATTTACTCAGTCTAAGTGTGTGTTATAGCTATATATGTTTTACATCCACACTGGCAAGAAGACACAAAGAATGTACCGATGTCAACGTTTCCATTTCCAGTATTTCCGATTAGGTAAAAGTATATCTATGTTGCATTAGTGCCTGTGTCACATTGTGCAAAGACCTATAACTGTGATCCGTATGTATAATCAACAGTTGGAAAATCTCTTGATCATTTAAGTGCATGATATTGTTAGTTGTAACTCGTATTCTACCTGCAGTCTGTAGATAATCAGAGGCATTTTCATTCATTTAGAGCAATGCCCTTAACTGTTGTTCATTTGGACTTTGTAACAACATACTGTGGCTATAGTTTTCCACATCTGCAACCTAAAACACAGATTATTCTTTTTCATCAGACACACAGCCCACTTTAATTTAAAAAAGGGAACAGAGATTAACATTTATTTCAGAGCAAAAGTGCGCTTCTCTCCCTTTTAAAAAAAATAAACCAAGCTGTTGGCAATTTTCTTTTTCCCTCTTTCCTCTCCAAGAGTTTTAATCAAGAAAATGTCTCCAAGTAATTATGCCCAAAAACACAAGAGAGGAAAAACAAGGGGACTTTATGAGTGGGTTAATAAGCCACTCTCTGCTGAAAGGTGGGTAGTGTCGTCTGTCCAATTACAAGAGAAGAATGGCTCCGTGAAATCACTTGACACATCCACGCACTTAAAGTAAGAGCTGGAGAAACCAACAAAGTACAGCTAGTAAACTACTTGGAGAGAAAAAGAATTGTATTAATTTTCCACTGGATGGTAATTGTCTTACTATCTATAGAGTGAATTTACAATGAGAAGTATATATGTTATATACTTACATGTATACTGCAGTTTCTACTGGATCTCTCGTACATGGGTATGGAATTTCAATGTATGGTTGGTATGGCGGACAATCAACCAGATGTTATGACAGAATGTGTATATTTAATGGGCAAGTCTTACTGGCATCAAAAACAGGGTTTCATATAAAGAAAATCTAAAGGATTGCATGTATTTAAAGTACTGTAGAACGAATGTCACTACATACAAAACATTAATTAATTGTATTGTGTATTACTGTGTGTATCAGTACTGTCTACTGTACAAGTCTAAAGTCATTTTCACTATTTTCTTAAGGGTGCTTCCGGCTGTTGTTCTGTCCCAAACTAGGTTGATTGCCGTCTGTTACTGAAAACTACAGCCCCAGATTAAATTAAAAAAATCCCCTTCCTACTAAACTAATTATAAGAGAACAGATTCCTGGAATGCTTCCTGGGGATAGGGGAGCGGCGAGCGGGGTCTTTGGCTGGTTGGGAATAGGAGCAGGGATTTCTCATACACGTTGACTTTGAGGATTTGACCTTCATCAGGATGCTGTGGAGGCAGTAGGTGTGACAGGGCTCCACGGCTAATGTTAGCAGTTGTGATTGGTTTTGATGATGATGATTGTGATGATGGTTCCTGGTAATCATGGTGATGCAGGTGGTGATGAAAGATGACATGTTTGTGATGATGATGATGATGGAGTTGACTAGCGGTGAAATCAATCAAGCTGTAAACAAAGAGGCTACATTGCTCGATAATAACTTTATCGGTTGGATTCCTTTTTTCAAATACGGGAAATGCATAAACATTTGCTAACTTAGATGTTTACATTGAGTCAACATTTTGAGCTTATAGTACTAAAGTTGGTAATAAAAACAATGAACTGTGGCTTTAGCATAAAAGCCAGGCAGCCCCATTTCATCTTAAAGTAGCGGCAATAAATGTAATTATTTCCCAAATTGCCAGAGTACTCTTCTTTATAGATAGCTATACTTTATATGTGTAAAACTCATGACTTAGTGAGTGACCGCGGATTAGATCGTGAGAAGTCAAAAGTGTGTGGTCAAATAAATAAATAAAAATCAAACATGTTAAGGCCATTTTCATTCAATAGAATATTAAGTGCACTTAATCTAAGTCATACAGTGGCTCTAGTCTGTAATTAATCATTACATCAATCCCAAAGGGAGCAATGTCTCAACTAGCATTTGGCTAATGGCCATCAAAGCCGATGCTACTGCGTCACAAAGCACTGTAACTGGCAAAGACTCAGAGCCTTTAACCAAAGTATAAGCTACCTTAGCAGTCAAAATGTTAATACCTCAAAACGTTGCATGTATCTTTGGCAGGTGACTTTGATGTATCCTCCAAAGACATATTTTATCACCATTTGCTACCTGCCAGGTGGTAATGTCAGACTCGCTTGTAAGTGGCAGATGGGTGGGCTTCCAGCGTGTCAGATGACCCCTTCCCGACCCTCTGTATGGCTCAGTTAGGCGTTATGTTTTATCCCCTTCCCACTGGTAATACCTTCCCGCTCCTCTCACTTCGTCCCTATCTGATCTGATCCTATTTCCAGATCTGTGTGTGCTTGAGTCAAACCAGTGTGTATGGAAAGTGGGATCTGACAAAAAGCTTGTGTGTGTTTGGCAAGGACGGATTAGGCCCAATAAGCCTGGCAAGCAGTCCGCTTTGGGTCACAAAGACAATTCTGCAATGCCTATCACTGCCACTAGGTGCTGCAGCAGGTGTGTGCATGGATATTTGTTAGTATCTACTTTACCCACGTCTTCTTCCCTTCCCTTCCCTGTAATTGCTCACTAGCACATTACCTGCAAGTGTCATACCTTTGTTTTTACGGTCCTGTTTACAGCACCTGTTCAACACATTGTAGCTCCTTCCCCGTATGTTCCTGAAATTAAGAAGAGTGTGTGAGTAATTAGGGTTCCATATGAGAACACGACTCCTTTTAATCCCCTTGCGTTTGTCACATTCGGAAGCATTTTTTGAAGCACACGCCACTCTATATCCTGCTTTGGGAAACCGTGATCTCTGTTCATTTCCACAATAAAGGCGCGGAAAAAGCTTCTGATCCACATGCCTTGCTCCCTCAGATGGGCCTCTTACACCTCATGAATTGCTGATGCATTGCAGGTTTAACAGACCGGCTCCAGTTCTTCCAGTTCTAATGCCTTTCAAATGCTGATCCAGGATGCCCTTGCCACAACAGAACCCAGCAAAGCCTGGAAAGCCTCGGGACAGAGTGGGCTGCATAAGACACTATAACAGAGAGCAGAGAGGAGAGCAAAGCTCTATTGGATAACTGCCCGGCATTTTCCACAGCACTTGACCCTGGCACACACACACACCCCCCACCACCCTCCCCGCTCCACCTTCGTCTCCTCCTCAGCACCGGCAAATGAATTGTCCCCGCTCTCGGCTCTGATCCTGAGAACCTATGACAGCCAAAGCCTTCCTGCTCTCTGAAGTAAGCCCTGGCAGCGATAGGCTAGTTTGCTATTCCCCACTCCAGCCCGGGCTGCGAGGCATGAACACGGGCGAGACAAAGCCTGTGTGACTGCGCTGAATAGAAAGACGGAAAGTTTTTTAAAAAACGCCGCTCGACCTTACCTGTCAGAGTTTAACTTCAAGTGTACTTTAGGGAAGAAACGTAAGGCCCTCATGCTGGGATTAAAGAGCAGAAGGAACAAAGAAAGTCGGCCGGTGAAGCAAGTCACTTTGTATTCACCGTTTTAAGGTTTAAAAATACAGGGTTGCACATTTGATGCTTTATGAATGCTTTATAACACATAACTAGTTTGTTCATGTGAATGATAGTTGATTAATGCTTTTCTGAAATGTTTACCAGAGTTTAGGCCAAGCTTTGCAAGTCACAGCACTCTATAGTCCTAAACTTTCCTGACGTAAACATGGAGTGACGCACTCTTAACCAAACGCTATGTCATTTGTGTCCCCGTCTTTCATTTTGTAGTCATTCTGTTTAGTATTGTTCATGTATTTTCAAGTCAAAGTCCAGAGGAAGTCACTATTCGACTTGATTTTGGCAAGTCTTGTCTTTGTAATCCATTTCGTGACAACCTCATCTAAACTCTTTATTTCACATGACAATTTAATATAAAAGTGACAAACCTTTTCCTCATTACTTACTTAGATAATTGGTCATCTTGAATAGGAATTGTCAATTCAATAATTTTCGTAGAACATAACTAAATCATTGTCATTAATATCAAAACACATCTATAACGGCTTGTTTTATACATATTCAATTAAATAACTCGGCCAACACCGTCAATCATCTTGAAGATAAGTAGACTTAACTTAGTCATTTATTTATTATTTATAAGTGTTAATGATATGTTAAATTTTAACTAGGTGTTAGTGTTAATCAATATTAATTAAACTTGAGAGGTTGTTGAGTTCTCCAACAATCTGTTCACCAGTACGTAAGCATTGTATTCTCATTAACCTATAAAGCTATGATAAATAACTTAAGAGCCATTAATAATACCACTTTGCTGTAGGCTGCCATTATGTACACGCTGTTTTAATACTATGTAATTGCACTCCATAGGTGACCCATGCATTTGTCCCTTATGGACAGAGTCTCCACCTATCACAGCCTTTGTAGTCTTTACAAGGCCCCTCACAAACAGATAATCATCAATCCAGAGCCGTAAAGAAATGGTGTCTTTCTAAGACAGATTGCTCCACCATTTAATATCTTTCTGGTTCTTCATCTTCCCTCCTTCCCTCCCTCCGTCAGCCTGGCCAAGTCATGCTGAGTTCCTTAAAATGTATTAAATTACAATGTGTCATGAAACTAATTTACTCCCCGGTGTATGAATCACATGACGGATCCCTCTCTGGCCTTACCTTTGACACCCTGTATGCACATAGCAGGGTAATAGATTAAAATTAGCCTCAAGTTCCTTAAATGATTGACCCTGGGCCCGTTTTTCTGCCTCCTGTCAGCAATCAGTTTACAGGGAGGCGTGAGCGCTAATGCTAAATGGATGTAGGGAGGAGGGGCGGGGGGGCGCTTTACCTCACCTCGCTGTCAAACTAGCCGTTATTCTTTCCTAAAGACTTCTGTTGTGGGAAATGAATGGATGAGCGCTAGGTGGTAGCTTAAGTTTTAGCGTTACAGCACTAAATCAATGGAATGGCTTGTTGGTGCACTCTTAATAATGTACCTTTAAAAATTCATGGGTGGAATTTGAATTAATTACATTTTTAATACCCACCATTTATTATTAAGCCTTTTCCAATTAATATTTCACATTCTAATCTTGCATAGGACTTTCTTCGCCACACAACATATCTCCCCTAACTTGTGTTTACCCACCATGAACCTATTCAGGGGCAGCCACCAATGTAATTCAGTTGGATTCAATGAAAGATTGATTTACATTAAAAGGCATATGTGTACTTGAGTTACTTGACTTCTGCAATGCTGAATGGAATCTATTATAATCCAAATGTCTCTTTAGCTACACATACATTATGTAGCTAACTGGCCACCAGGCTCAATTTATGTGCGAGTGTTTTATTAATTCATAACATCCTGGAGCAGAAACAGAAAAGTAGTGTTTTCTTTTCAATTTTCCCCCTGCTTGCCTCTTTGTAGATCTTGCGCATCCCACAGGCTGTTTTGTATGGAGTGTTTTACGCCTGTATTTTCTCCTGCTCTCGAGCAAAAAAAGATATATCTTTGTTGACGTGCTGTGCTGATATCATGCTAGAGGGTCAGCTCACCTGCGTTTGTATACACGGGTCAGATCCGTGGGGAGTTGTCACCGGCTCTCAGGGTCTCTAATGAACTCCAGCCGTTTGACTGACAGACGGGTTATAGGGCGGGAGTAGACTGCGGCGCCGCGTGCCAAGCTGCTGTGTGTGTGTGACTGATTGGATACATGCTTAATGAAGCGACAGACAAACACACACATTGTCACGGATCTGTTCGTTGGGGGGCATGTTGGGGGGATGTGGAGGGAGTATGTCACATGTGAATATGTGTGGAGATGTATTCACAAGCACAGGAGAGAGATACTGCTTCTCTATTTACAGTTAAACTCTGTCTACAGTGTAGTGTACACTATGGCAGGGATTTCCAACCAGCTCATACTGTACAATAGGGGCTACTTCTGCAGAGGCCAGGGGGTATTTGGAAAATGTGCAGAGGAGCTTAGCTAATTGGAGAAAAACAAATGTACTGTTTGCTTGAAAAACAGATCCACATAGAGTCTCCCCACTGAAAACAACCCCATTGGTCAGTAAAAGACCCATTATGACCCATATTTACATTTATATTATTTATAGAGCTCTAGTGGCCATTGTTATATATATATATATATAGTTAGAGCAAAGAGGGAAGTCAGGTTAGGTATTTGAAAGAGCAATAACTATGCTTAAGGCAGAAGGGTTAGGAAGGCATAACCAAATTATGAAACCAAAAGTCACCGTTCAATTATTTTAAGGAACGTTCCATATTTGAGTCCGTTAGTTGAGTGACTTTAAACTTGAACCATGATCGTTTTTCTTAAAGGTCCCATGTCATGGCCATTTCTACTGATCATAATTCCATTGTTGAGGTCTACTACAATAGATTTACATTGTGCAATTTTCCAAACTCACATTGGTTTCTCATACAGCATCTCTGTATAGTATGTGTATTCTCTCTCTGTCCCCTCCCCCCCCCCCATAAAACATAAATTGGTAATTGATCTGGACATTGCTGTTTATTTGGTCAATAAAAAACTACCGTACTTTCCGGACTATAAGCCGCTACTTTTTCCCCAC
>CALSBZ010004052.1:1178709-1188972 GCA_943591055.1 Gobionotothen gibberifrons
CGGCTTATATTCAGGTGCGCTTAATAGTCCGGAATTTACGGTAGTTTGTTTTTTGGTGAATCTTTCCAGATCTTCAAAGACTTTGTAGTCGATGTCGTGGGGAAAGTACCTCATTGACTCCAGTCGGCACGGGCTGTAGGGTCATCTTGACTAGTTTTATGGATGTGGTCTCCATTTGACCATGCTCATAGAAACAAAGCTTGCATTCCTGAGGCAATTCTCATTTTTCATGGCTCCACTTAAAATAAAAACAACAATAAGACATACGTGCTACTCTTGGCCCACAGAGGGCCATGTCTTTCCAGCTTGTCCCTATCTGTCTCTCTGTCTGTATCTGTGCACTCATGGAGCCTCCTGCATCTTCCCCCCCCCCCCCTTCTTCTTGACCCTCTTCTATCCCAGGTGTGAAATCCTCATCTCTCTCATCATCTGAGAGCTCAACATCTGAATCTCCCTGAACTATCTGGTGCAGAAAATGTCTGCTTCAGTTCCGTCTCCTGCAACAATATTGAGTCATAAAGTCCATGAAGATGGTCCTGACGTCCACTAGGATGGACATTTATAAAAGGGCTGTTATTTGAAAACTTGAATTATTTAATTGCTTTCAGAACTAATTATATAGTTCCTCACGTGTTAATAAACAAGAACATATATGATTTTCATGGTAAAAATTACAATTATTCAACAATATTTGACTTCTCCTCCTGCTTCTATAACATTTTGTTTTTGGTATGCCAGCCATTTTGGATGAAAAGAAAGAGGAACTTCCCAGCATGCAATTTTAACCAATGACATATCACTGGAAAGACCAGGATGTCCTCTGTACAGTACATCAGGGACTGATAGAGTAGCTCAAAAGAGTCAAAGGAGATGCATGTTAACAAAATGTCCACTACAGAGGACATTTTCAATGGGCTGGGTCCCAGGAGGATATTATATAAAAAATGACGAAGTATATGTTTTACAGCACAAACTATGTCCTCTGATTTTAAAAAGCAATCTAGATGGATACATAGGTCTGTCCTTGAGAAAGCATCCCTCATATTCTTCATCAAAACAACTCTTATGGCAGCCGACTCAGGGGAATCCAGGGCAATATAAGAGACAATAGTCAACATCTCATACTGTCGCTGTCCTTCTGCGATGCTCTTCTTTGTTTGTTTTTCATTTGTCTTCTTTAATGACGAATACTGGAAGCTCAGGTGTGTAGTACCTCGATCTGTGCGGCTTTGTTGTCTTGTCAGTGTCATGACTTTGATGTCATATTTTACGTTGCACAATGCTCATTTGCTTTCTTTTTTTATATTTATATATTTGCCCATGGCAGTCCAATATCATTATTTCCTCCTTGAATGCCAACGAGAAAGAGATGACGGTGATATGAGAGAAAGAGAGAAAGTAATCTTACCGGTGCCAACTTTTCCACCCAATCTCGACTTGTCTGAAAACTCAGTTACTCTTTCAATTATTCTAAACTAGAAAGATCACTCCAAAGAAGTGACAACACTAACAAAGCTAGTGTAACATCTATCAGCTTGGAAATAATTTGATGTCAGTCACTTTTTATTTGTTGCATATGGAGAAAAGTGGTGGCAGGATTGATTCGCAGTGACACATTTTTAGGGAAAGAAACGCATAGACAGGAAATGAGGAAAGGTTGTGATTTACCACCCTTTATTCTGTCCCTCAACTTAATTGGAGAAGCCCAGCAGGCGCCATACGTAGCCCATCAGATCAGTAGCAATGACAACAGTGGCTTTCCATGTTGTTTCATTACGAGTTCTAACATATTTCTTCAAACCAACGCCTCATCTTTTGGTTGAATTCCAGAAAAAGTGTGCGACAATTCTTCGTTTTCGGTCCGACTGACAGAAATCCAGAGCATGTGGCATCGCAGCAGATTTGTTAACAGCGAGCTACCAATTTGTCTTGATGTAATCCTGTCCCACTTCGATGTGGGGATCTGGAGCTTATCTTTGTGTCTCTGCGCTGAGAGCTCAGTTGGCACCACAATCTGCTGTGAAGTATTCGAGCCACTGAGTCATAGACCTGAACGCAGATGCACGCTAACACCATAGACTCCAGGTGTGGTCCGACATGCCCACTTTCAGCCCCTGAAGGCACCACGGTACGTACCTCACTCTAATGACTTTCCTTCCCTGCTTATGGCTGTCCGACTCTGTCTTCTGCTAATGCCGCCACTGCTGTGTTAACAGCAGATAAATGGCGCCGCTTATTGTCGAGATTACATTAGATCTCCAATCAAGAGGTAATGAGCGTTGTCATGGCAACTGCATCCGACGGGGCAGGGGAGCGAGCAAGGTTGAAGACTCGAGAAATACTTTAAACATGTTAAGCGCAAATGAATCATATTTTTTGTCTACACTTTCGAATGTAATTCCTCCTTCTTTTGAATTGTACTTTTAGTAATGGGCTTTTTCTTCAAAGACCTTTTATTAGATTCAAAAAGTACAATTTAAACGATAATTCCTGCTTAATTCCACTTGCTAAAAGTGCTGATGCAAGAGTTGTAACCGTATACCCTGATCACCCAAGGGGGAATATAAAGTAGTAAACAGTCAAACATTTGACTCATTGGACGTGAAGGCCCACACATATTCTTGTATCTGGGGCAAGCTGTTAAGCATGGATCTCATTTCTTTTCATACTTTTTTATTTCTTTTGACAAACTTCCACCCCTCTGGATATACTTCACTGACAAACAAAACACATCTGAATAGCTCCTTTCAGGAAGAGCTTTTTTTATCTTTATTTCCACACTTGCACTAAAGCTCACAGATTGACTCCAGGACAAAGAAGATCCTGCGCACATCCAACTGACAGCGTGAAAGGCTCGATCATTTTTTTTGCCCCCCAGAAGATACTGATACATTTGATCGGATTGCTTTGTCTACCAAGACCTGATGTAATGTGACAGGAATGTGTGGTATGTGAAACAAGAAGTGTGTTTGTAATACAAATGAGGCGGGTTGCTTTCTTTTTCAGATTGGTGATGAAACGTTAATTTGAGGATTAACAGATTACCTTCTATTCCTATTTTAGAGATCTACACTTCAGAAAGGTCCCCTGTGGTTTGCTTCGCCTCATCATCACATTTAATTTACAACTATGTCCATTTACACCTGGATTTACAATATGAATATTCATTCAAGTATTGCATCTGATAACTAGAACTTAAAACATGCTTTTATTTATTGGTCTGCTAAAATAGTTGTTTTTTGTTTTTCATCCATTAGGTTTGATTTAGCTTCTACTAATGTTTCATTACAAACTGAAGAGACTGATACGCCAATAGGTCTTTTTCTTTTCTACTTTTATTCCATTTTACTGAAGAAAATAACAAGCCATAATGTCACATGACTTGTTCATACAAGATTCAAAAATGATAAAGATGTGTTCAGAGCTTACATATTAAGAGACACGCTATGGTAATAATTGTTTCATACATTGATCTGATTGGTGTCCCCAATTTATTTTAATATTTACATATTCACATTATTTGACACTATAGAACTTTCCATAAGTGATGGCACTGAACTTCCTCATATTTTGATATGGATTCTGGGACCTTTCCTAGCAGACACATGTCTTTTTTTAAAGAGAAATATCGTTATATCTTAAGCTAAGGCTATCCCACTGGTTTATAACCCTTACTTTAACCGCCTAGATGATCTGGGAAAAAAACTGATTTGCCATTAGTTTTGACTGATATTGCAATTCTTTATAAGTGGCGGCGATAGCAGAGGGAATTATCTTTTTTCAAACGTTATTCGCATTATCGTTGAACATATTATATTAAAATCATCATGTCTGCCTATGACAGCTGCTCTTTTCACAGTAATGATACATTTCTATATTGTATCATTTGATTGTCAGAATTAAGTATTTTACTCAATTTTGACCAGTAGTTAATGCATTTAGTCTTTGAATGCAACACGTCTTTGCATTTACACCCGGTATAACGTGTTTCAAACATTCACAATGTCCACATTCTTTCTGTATTGTGTTCTGAATATATTACAGTGAAATACTTTTTTGTATTTAAAGTGGACCTATCATGCTATATTTGAATAATATAGTGTACAGTAGGACCATACCTATATAAGGCATATTTATACTTTTTATTTTTCAAAATACCAAACAGATCATGCATTTTAGCCATTCCTCATTTCGCTCAATTTAACACTGTCTTTTCATGGGCTGATTCTGTGAGAACAGCACCATCTACAGGCCTGGCATATGTACTACAGCGTCTCCAGCGCTTTCGAACGGCAATGTCCGTGGCTGTCTCCTCCTGATTGGTGGAGTTGGCCCAATAGCCGTAGCACCACTTCTGTGACGTCATAGAAGTGTTCAAATCTGGATCAGTCTGTATCAGATCCGTTGCAGCCCCTTTTTAAGAGATTTGGGTATGGAGAAAAATAGAGAGGGTTGTGTTTTCTGACACTTGGTGAGTTCCCTGGAACACCGGGGACACATATTCATGTATAAAAGACGTACAAAAGTGCATTTTGCATGATAGGTCCCCTTTAAGTTCAGTGTAAACAATTCAGCTATTGTTCTCATTTGCCCTTCTGCTTCTCTATGAAGTAGCAAATTGACATGCCAATTGGAGTAAGAGAGCTTTCTGTGTGTTTTTGTATAATACTAAAATATATTTTCCTTTTCAGACTAACCAGAAAAACATAATAATTTAAAATACTACAACTCTGTTCTCTATTTCTATGATGAACACTATTCCAAACCTTTAAAAACCTTGACCTTCACTTTGCTGTTTTCACCGAACACACCTGGCTCTCTAAGGAATGAAATCAACTGTCGTTGTGAAACGCAGGCTGAGATTTGTAGTGCTGATGTGTCAAACTAAACTCCATCGCCGCGCTGAATTTTTCGTAATCCTTTTTTCCTCCCCGGCAGACAACAATGCACTTCTTCTTCTCAACCCCTCCCACGCAGTCGCAGTTCTCTTCGTGTCTTCTTCTATCACACTTGTGAGGAAAATATCACCTCAGGACTCACCTTTCAAATGCTGAAAAAAACACTCACAACCTTGACAGACGCTCTAAACATTTTGCCCCCCTGTAAATATGAAGCTTTGTGTGAGCGAGGAATCATGGAGGCAGCCACTAAAGAGCCTGAGGGCAAACATGCAAACCTTGATTAACTTGTGTAGCACCATCTCTTTTCTCCGGGAAAACCCACTCTGCTGGCTCGTACTGTAGATTTCTATACATAGATAGCACCTTGTTTGTTTCTTTTTTATTTTAGGAATTACTCTCACATCAATTTGTAACCGAATAGACAAGAAGGGTTTCAAAAGGAGAATGTAAGAATAAACATTGCAACATTATTGAGTGAAGGCGTGATTAGGGCTGCACGATTTGGCAAAATATAACAAATTGTGATTATTTTGACTATTGCAATTTGATATGATTTGCGCTATTAAAGGAAATGATCACTTTTTGAACATGATTCAGACTATCATTGAAAAATATGTTAAAATGATCATGCTGTGATGTTGTTGTTTTTGGAGGATTAATACCAAAGAATGATTTTTTTATTAATCTGTAGAAAACTACTTGCAGCACCAAAATACTTATTTTTTTACCATGTATATTTTTGTGTCCAGAAATGTACATTTCGTTTTGTATATGAAATCAGGACAGCAGAAAGCCTACACATCTTCCGGCGCAGACTGAAAACTCATCTCTTTCGACTCCACTTCGAGCGATAGAATTATTAACAAAGCACTTATATACTAATAAAGGACTGGCTTATCTAAAGCCAGTTGAGGAGCACTTGAAATGTTTTAGCTCTATGAAACCTGATGTACTTATGTGATTCTGTTTTCTTCAAGTTTGTATTTTGTTGGTCGAACGCACTTATTGTAAGTCGCTTTGGATAAAAGCGTCAGCTAAATGCAATGTAATATAATGTATATATCCATAGTCAGCTCTATTAAAACGTTTCTCTAGCTATTTGATGTTCCTTTTCCATCAAGCTGGTTGACTGAGACGTAAATAATAAGAATTACCAAGCTATCCTGACATTTAGTCCACAAGTAAGGGTCCCACTCTAAAATCACTGAATACCCAAATTCCATTAATGTTGGGGTATTCAATTACAATCTTAAAGTCATTTTGCTAACCATCAAGACAAAACAGGAGACACTTGTGTGACCGATTGTTGTCAATTAAGACTTATTTTCCTCCAGCTTTTCTGTAGACCGCAAACACCATGACTCCAGTTGCACTTATACATACTGACACTTTCTCACGTGATCCCTTTCCACCTACACATCACATGTGGCATGAACAGAGAATTCCTTATTATGGGCTGTTTTCAAAGCCTGCCTTATTACTCCTTAAGAAATATGGGTTCATATTGGAAGCCCTGCCTCTTTATCCCAATGGAAGGGAATAACACCTATCTTCATTAATTATGGCTTAATGGAATACAAAATTGCCCCAGGTGCTGTTTGATTGACAGGTCTTACAACATAGGAAAAGCCCCCATATAGGTATCTCAGTGCAATGTTACCCTCTAATTGGCAATTTACCACCCGCTCAATAGTCAGGATTGCCTTCTCAGTGTCTGTGGAGGTATTAGCAATAGTGTTTTTCAACATCCAGATTAATTTCTTAAAAGCCTGCCCTTAGAAGAAAAAAAAAGTGTCTGGCTTGCAAATAAAGGGATGTGATTTAAAGGGGGGAAAGTGCTTGTCTTGGAAGTATTGTGAAAGGGCTTCGAGGAAGTAACGGAGAGGGGGCTGACAGAAAGACGGAGAGTAGGAGAGATGGGGAAACAGAGGGAGAGGGGGGAGAGGCCGGGAGCATTAGACTGGAGTGAAATAAATTTGCTTAGCAGGTACTTCTGTTGGAGTCGCCTCCACTGAAAGAGGAGATCAGTCTTGCCTGTTCTGCATTGCCATTTCATCTAAATCCCTCTCTCCATTTCTTTTTTTTTCATAAACCTGAGAATCTGTCATTGACAGGCCATTCATTTTGACGCACTTGCCATTAATAGATGCTATAAATACTGGTATATGGTTTATACATCCAGCCAAATATGACTCATACGCTGCCAATAAGATGAAGACCAACAGAGTATAAGAGAATCAACAACAAATAGGGATTACAAACAATTCACTATCCATTTTAAATCGTATATTAAGGACATGTGGAGAATATTTTTTGGATTATTGACAGTTTTCTTAGTTAATAGGGATTTTTAAAAGGTTAGACAAAACCCCACATAAGCATATGTCACATTAGGTTCTCATTGGTGGTTTTTCATGATTTTATAGACCAAAGTAATCCAAAACATCCATAGGTTATTAACGTAATTAACGTAAGGTTGACAACAGAATTTTTAAACCTTATTTTTAAACTTTGATGAACTGAAATGAGAAAATAGACTTTTAAAATAGAGGTTTTTCCATATGTACAGTAGTACCCAAAGACCGCTAAAGAGCCTTTGAAGTGTAAAATAGCTTGAATTTGCCTTTTAATATAAATAAACAATGACTACAAGTTAGCAATGCATATCATATCAGTATCTGAAACGTTTGCCGTTAGGACTAGATTTTCAATTATGTCTCGGTTTCCTTGGGTTTTAAGTGGCATAAATTAGAAAAACACTTCTATCCATATTAATTATTATAAGTTGTTACATTTCAGTGAACCCTGTTGGTTTATATAGCTTGCGGACATGTTAATGCTAATGTGTTGTATTCAGGGTTTCACTAAAGTTGCTGTTTCTAAAGAATGCATCGATGAATAATCATTTAGATTATTAAGTAAAACGGAATATTATAGTTTGAAAGAAGCATCCTCTGAAGGAGGGTCGACAGATAATCAATGTAAACAGATATTGTGTCTATACTAATACTTGACCAAATCATTATTTATAATCTGACGTGTTTTCTGCTGCAGTAATTACGTTTGAAAGAAAATGGATGCCCTTTATTTTAAGACAAATCGCTAAAAATGCAAAGTCCTGCTTAGAAAATCCAGTATAACAAAAAGCGTCAGCCACCTCCTATTCCTCTGTTGTTGTTGCGGTAAAAAAAAAACGTTTTAATTTGGTAATTAAAGGAGGGGGATGTGGAAGTGCGCTGCTATATCCCCACTAAATTATCTGTAATGGTGAGGTGAGTCAGTTTCCTTAATTAGTTTAGTCCTTCTCTTCCTCTCTCTCGTGGAGTCATTAATGTTGACGTGAACATTTTTCTCTCATTTGAATAGGTAAATAATGAAAGCGGAGTGACAGTTAGGGGGTGAGCTAGTCACAACTTTTTAAAGCAGCAGGGAGGAAGTAATTAATAGGATTTGACAACCCGGAGGGACACACAAACACACGTTCCTGCATACACACTCAAATAAGTTCATACTAACGTACTGTTTGAAAACTGCAGACCAGCATAACCCTTGAAAAAGATTTTTAAATTATTCTCTTTGTGCTCCTGATTCATCTGCCGGACTTCTGTATTAAATAATAGAAAGCACACTTGCACAAAATCTATACTAAGCTCATTTTGATGCCACACAGTGTGCCATTGGGACCTTACTCTGGGCTTTTTGTCAAGGTGACACACCTCAAATAAAAACCGATTCCATCCCATCAGAGAGACAGATGGGCCGTCGTTGAAATTAGCGAATGAAAGCTTGCATTGTTTGGATGCTGCTCTCCTCAGCAAATTCAGCAGTGATAATGAATAGTAGCGAGTAAAAACACTCATCAGGGAGATGAACCATTAGAGAGTCAGGTAAACAAACCCTTATCCATTATGGGTGAGTGGCTGATAAGGATTGATGAGAAAAGTTAGATTTCCACCGCAAACTGAAAAAATGTAATCTGTAAAACTTTCATCTCACTTGATACAAATAAGAAGCATCTACCCGAGGATCGAAATCTGAATGAGTCTAATCAAGATTTTAATACATTGATAGAATTGTTTTTCTCTTTCTGTGGTTGATGGCTGTGTGCACATCATCAGTGAAAGATTAACCCTTTCATGCATGAATTATGAAAGCCTCAGTCAGGATTTTTTTTACCATGTGTTATTATTGCTCTTGGGGCATGAAAAACAAGATTTGAACTTTAGTTTTTTTGTATCTAGTTTTTTCAAAGAGATTTTTATATGTCCACTCAGGTGGACAGTATGCGTTCAGGGTTTGAACTGAAGAGATGTACATTTTGAAAAAATTATAAATAAAGATGTGCAAACTTAAAATTACATTATAATAACATAAGTATATTGATTTCCGGCCCAAAAAGATATTGCAGATGAAGTATTTTCAAGAATAACCAGGGCCAGGGGCCAATTTGAGGCCCCACGCACAGTTATTTGATGAGTGCTAGTGGAGCCTCGCAGCGGCGAAACCGTGCCGCGCCACCCTAATTGCGCCACATAAGTGCATAGGTGCGCCTCAGATGAGGCCCCCCTCTGCAAGGTGTGGCCCCCTCCACAAGGTGAGGCCCCACACAGTCTGCATGATCTGTCTGTAGGGAGGGACGGCCCTGGGTACAGCAGCAGCTGTACCAGTACGAATTGCAGTTGAAATATAGCCATTAATGCATGACGTCCACTGTAGTGGACAGGTAGTTAACCATGATTTCCTGCAAACATAAAATCAATACTTTGACAATTTATTAATTATATGATTCCTTAGTTGTTACTTGATGTCACCACATTTTTATACCTGCAGGGGACGCTTTCCATAAAAGGATTGGAAAGATATAGATGGGTCACTTGGTCCATGTGGCTTTCTGTCGTCCATCTTGGTTTAGAGACATGTATCATGCACTTACACTGACTTGGCACTGAGTGGCAGTGTATGGGATGATGCAATAGGGTCCTAGGTAGTGGCTGATGGTGCAACTATGCAACAAAAAAAATGCATATACAAGAAAACACCTTTTGAATAGCTGTCCACTGTAGTGACCTCTATGCATGAAAGGGTTAACATTATTGTTTTTACATATGTAAAGATGTATCCACTGGGTTGATTATACATACACAATAATAGTACTTTAAACAACCAAATGTGGACTTTTCTGAATGTAAAACTAATGTAAGTTGCAATCCATAAAATACCAAAACCTGATGCTATTTATCATCTGCAATATGTGGCAAAAATGTTAATGATGCTTAAAGTACACAGTTGTTCAGCAGGACAATCTCCACATATAACAATACTTTTATAATTGTTGAAACAGGACAATACAATACTTTAATAT
>CALSBZ010004052.1:1189372-1224427 GCA_943591055.1 Gobionotothen gibberifrons
TTTAGGATCCCAGCTTTAAGTAAAAGGTCGACTGAGGATACATTGATCAATGCTTCATATCTACTTACCATTTCTGTCACTGGGGCTACCTCCACTATCAGCAGTGTATCTCGGAGCTTAAGGTCACTGCTTCCTTGTCTAGGTCCTCCCACATTCATTATTCATTATGGACTTACCATAATGTAGCTAAGAACTGTGGGTGAGACTATTGCTTAACACATGCAAATGTGAAACCGCTGTAGTAAAATTAAATCGTTCTGCTCTGCAGCCCAGCCATGATGAGCAATTAGTACACAGGGTGTAATTTCTATCATCTTTCTTTTGTCTTGCACGCATTCAAATACAAGTAATAAAGTGTACCTATGATGTTCATACAGAGGCTTCTTTTAACAACAAAGCAATCATTTTTTCAACATGAGTCATCACTTGCCATTACACTCCCACTCCCTTAAGCCAATTATATGACAAGGCGTTAAATTAATGCATGCTCATTAGCCTCAACATAATATATGTTGGTGGGAATGAAATATTCAAGCGTCTCAAACTGACGCACCTCGGCAAAGTGTGTCAGCGAAGAAAGAAAGAGGGCGAGAAAGAAAGTTGAGTGAGTGAGCGATGGGTGGCAGAGCCAGAGGGAGGACAAAGCAGAGTGGCGAGGGAGGAAAAAATGGAGGAGTAGATGGAGACTGCCTGATTGGAAAATGGATCGGTGACAAAACGCCACAGCTTGGAGCTAAGATTAGGATTCCATCTGTCTTGAATGAAATATTCAAATACACGCTGGATAGAGGAGGCATATTACTAAAAGGATGGATGTGGAGAATATGTGAAACAATGACAGGTTCTCTACATCCAGAAGGGTCAGCGCTCACTCAGACTGCTGTTTCGCCTGGAGGAGGAGTGCTCTTACGCTCCTGCAGCAAATGTAGTATCTGTGAAGACTGATAGAAACAAATGTGTTTCGAACAAACAGAATGAAACAGTGAACAGTTTATTATTAACAAAGAACGGAAGTTAGACATTTGCTTAGTATGAGATAACTACATGGCAGTCACACCAAAAACAGCCATGTTTTGAAACGAAATCCAGTATATTATACCGGTATAGTAAAGGCTAATCATTAGTGAAAGAGATCTATAAGAGCGTTAATATGTTAGCAACGGTTAAGGTCAGGGGAGGTTGGGGTTGTTGGAAAAAAACTAGGGTTAATGGATGACTACTAGGTAGTAAAAAGACTTGCTTACTTTGTCAAAGGGTCAGTTAGCTTCATCAGAGCTGCTTGTCAGATGGTTAAATAGTCTTGAAAACGTGATGATGGCGCTTAGCTGTGTTGAGGCATTGAGGACGTCATTGTTTAAACTTCTCCCTAAAGTCCTCTTATCTTGATTCTTCACACATTTTGGGGGATTCTAAATCGGGAATAGTAACTAAAGGTAACAGGTGAGATGCCTTCGACCAATACGACCACACCCTTACTGTACGTCCAAAAGTATGTTTAACAGAAGGTCCAAAAGTAGTGTTGTAAGGCAGAAAGCCTACATAATGAAGTTTAAAATTGTCCAATATCTATATTACTATTAGGATACTGGACTGTATACATGGCAACTTCTACGAGGCAACATCCCTTAAAAGTCAAGGTTTAGTCCTATTTACCATGTGAACATAATGTATATGTGTTTCTTGCAGTACATTCTACAGCCCTTCTCAGTATGTCACTTGAATTTCCTGACAAAATGATTTGAGCTTTCGCCAAGTGCTGAGTAGCTAGATGAGCCTTCTGAATTTGCAGCCGAAAAATCTATTAAAGCCCTCATTAATAATTTCCACTGCAGCCGTCATACTTCTTGACATGAAGAAGGGGGAGGAGGGAGAAGGAAAAGCCAACTAGACTCATGGAAAAAGGTACAACCCAGAATTACTAAGGTGCTGATTCACACAAGTGTGATATCATCATGTGACCTCTGTTTGGCATTTGTGGTGGGCTGCAGGATTAATAATACAGAAGACCTCTGCAGTTATTACACGTTGGAGTATAAAAGGCCTGTATGAATAGGACTTTTGACTGGCAAATTGAAGGGCACCTCTTACAAGAGATTTCTCAGTCTCAGCATTAGCGTCATTGTACAAGATATCACTGCCAGCACTTGGAGAACTGTTTTGAAACTGACCTTCGACATCTCTATGGAGTATGACAGTCAATTTTCCTATGAGAGTAGCAGAAAGATTAGGGAAGGGATGTGAGAGAGTGCCAGTTAATTACTCCTCGATACAATGTATGAAATGACTCAAGATCACAGTGTTCCTCTCTTTTGTTTTTCCTCTGCTCAGCAAGCGTTAAAGGTGGACTGTGGATATAGTGATTTGCATGCTTTTAAAGTAATTTAAGAGTGACCTTCAAAGAGAAGACAAACAGCGAGAAACAAATAAGACAATCAAAATGTCAGGATTGTTACAGGAGATGGGATATTAGGAAAATGCACCATAGCAGATACACCTTAATTCCTAAGAACGGGAATCTTTCAAAAGCAAGGTGCGCTTCATTACAAAGCAATCGGATGAGATGCTTTGCCATCCAATCAGAAGACACTGTGAGATGTTTTTGTGATATTTAAATGTCATGACGTTGATAATTCTTAGACAAGGCTTTTTGCACTGGTTTGACGATCGAAGACCATAAGGATTATCTACAGAAAAATAATTGTATTTGTATTTATTTGTTGTGCCCTGGCTGGTGTTTGAGGATGTTTCTAAACCCACACACAAACAGATAGATAAGAAGAATCTTGATTTACAGATTACAAAGTACTGATAAAGACTGTTTACCCATTTATTTCAACTACAGAAGGATAAAAGTCCAACATCAAGCACTTGACACTACGCCATTTTGTTTTTCTGGCTCAAGAGATTAAGAATTGAAAACTCAGTGTCAGTTTCACAGTATGGAAATAGAGCAAACACTTGTATCATTTACTGAAAATGTGTGGTATCCAAAGCTTTTTAACCATCCAACATGCATTTCTGAAGAACATACTGGCAGCCTTAGAGTGTTCTTCTGAGAGCTTAGAGCTATTGGCTTGGGTTGGTTGTTGTGTTGGAACTATTGGAAAGTTGCAGGGAAATGGAACAAAATTAATGAGGATATATTATGCTCATTTTCAGGTTCATATTTGTATTTTGTGCCTTTTCCCGTGAAATCCAACATAACAGTACTTGATCAGATGGCTGTGTTACATTGCCCAACATTAAGCACGGATATTGTCACTAATTGGTGTATTTAGAAACTGGTCAGCAGAGACAAGTAATTAGCACTTTTGAAGGACTCCTTTTAAATTTGGAATGAAAACTTTCAACCCTTTGTTATTGTACTTCTTTGGTTATTTTTGGAAAAGGCTTTGTTTTCATTCCACTCGGTTAATGCAATTAAACCAATCTGCAGCAATGGATCACACGTAGTTGATTTATCTGAAGTTGAACAATTGTCATGTTCAGGTTAATTAATTAGAAGAATGTAATTATCAGCCGATATTGAGTAGATGCCAGCCCAAACTGGGGTATTTCAGAGTTGGAGATTTAATCATGGCTTGGGTTTTTATTGAAAGACCTTTGCTTTCATTGGTTGTGACAACTTGAGGAAAACTTGTAAGTGGGTGGAGCTTGTGGAACCAAGTCTTGGGCTGCAGTCGAGTAGTCCATTTAGCTTAGGAACCTTCCTAACCGAGTGAAATGACCCGGAAGTCCCTCAGTGGCAACCATGATAAGTGCCGTTCGAATTCTCTACATGATAGGAAAGGAGGTTTCAAACTTCCTTTATAGCCTCCTTTAGCTTAGGAACCACTGGACCTCCCTAATCGAATGGAGAGGAGAAAATGCTGCCCCACAATGCCTTGCAGCCGCAGCATTTGCCGTCACACAACAGTCGGCCGTTCACGGAAACAACCGATTATGACCGAGAAATGATATCATGAAAGTTACGGTGCTTATTAAGCCTTTTAAAACGTAGGTGGCAACTTGCCAAAGTGCTTTGTTTTGAACGTTCATCAGTATTATAATCAAAAATGAAATCAAATGAACGTTAGTTTTTACTGAAATTATCAAATAATGTCAACATTTCACAGTCTTTAAAGCCTTTTATTGTCATTATACACAGAGTATAACGAGATTCAGAGTGCAACTCTGTCCCGGTGTGCAAAAAATACAAACAAATACATAACACTAAAAAACACGGCAATAGGACAGACAACATAAACAATCATAAGGGGGAATAAATAGTTGGAAGACTCAACGCACGCCGCTGTGTGGACGGGCCGTTAACCCTGTGACGTTTCACTCAGTGGTCAAGGAATAGACGATAGGGTTAGAACTTAGGAGCTGATGTTTGGACTATCCGACCGCAGCCTTGGTGTCAGCCTGCTGGCCACAGAAACAGACCAGACAGCAATCACTTACATGTGTCCTCCTGACCGAGGTGAGATAAAGCGCCACGGAGCCAGCTCTAGGGAGAGTGTACGACAGGAACAGGGACTTCCATTACAACTTGTATCACCTGTGAGATAGAGGATGCAGATAACAGAGCTACATGTTCCTTCATTAATTGTTTTGCTTTCCTCATACTTTCATATTGGGATTTGAAAACAGCTTTCTCCCACAGCTTACTCTGGATGTTCGCACTTGTAATGTTTCTTAACCAAACCAAGCAAATACTTCTAAAAACAAAAAAGAGAAGGACGGCAAGTTAACAAACTAAATGTTCCTTATTTCTTCTAAGTGGCTCTTTTCTGTCTCTGATGGGATCCTTTTGTTCACGCTCTTCAGAGCCGAACTCCTTAATGTGAAAAGAAGCTGATATAAGTGTCACGAAACAAACAAGCTGATGCCTAATTTGATCAAACCATTTGTAGTCTGAATCCAACTATCTAATTAAGGTAGCTTTTCAGTTCCAATGAAAGAATCTGTGTCATTACACAGCAGCTTTGTGTAGTGAGTTGTAGTTCTTTATCCGTGCATAATGCAACATTTGTACCAATGGAGGGCTTAATACAATGCTTAAATTAAGGGATATTGTTTGATCACATTTTCCTTGATTGCCTTTATTACTTCCCACTGTGTTTTCTGGAGCAAACTGCGCCACTGAACAGGAAGTGCCTGAGTGTTAACAATGCTTTAAATGAAGCGAGCGAGATTCCTTTCACGGAGTTAATTTGAATATTCACAAACGCACAAAACTTGCTGACAAGTGGCTCCACTTGAATGACTGAAGTTGGCCGAGTGTAAAACACCTCAAATTGGTAAAAGACAGACATACATTTGACCAGGCATGTCGATTTATTTGTACGCGGCCGTCGAATAAGGACGGACGAGAAAGTTAAAAGATTGAGACGGAGTTACGTTTAAAGGGTCGGTTTGTCCTTGGAGAAAATACAACAAAGAATGTGGAAACAAGACATGAAATGAGAAAAAAGGGACTACCCGACATTCCCCCCAGGCCCAATGGAGCACTCTCTTCTGCCCATGATCATAAATCCAGATATGGGCTCTGCAGTCTGTGCCTACAGCCTCAAGATTACACCCCCCATCCCTTTTTATTTCTCTTCTCTACCTACACTATACCTGTTGGAGGAAGCAAAAATACGTCCTGCATATCAGCGAGGGAGAATAGAGGGGAGCGTCTCGGAGGCCAAGTCACCGCAGACTCAAAGGATGTTGATCACTTGTGTCTTATCGCGAGCAGAGCCAGGCCCACCCTTTGTGAATTAAAGGAGAAATAGTATCTCTCTCCCTCGTTTTTCACCACCCAGAGATGTTCCTTTCTTCCCACTCCTGTGCCGGAGAGATAATCTGGGCACATTCCGAGCAGTGGAATCCATCTTTCTCGGGGGCGTTGGACCACTAGTCCTTGGCTCCTCTGAGGTCATCTTTGTCCAAACTAAACAGAAGGTCTCCCATACAGAACCCTTCCTTTTTTGTAAGCGGATGATGTTGATATTTCTACTTTGTTTTAGCAAAAAGTTTGAGAACTCCTTCAACGAGGACAGCAAAATCTTTCCGCCCTGATTAATAGCTTGTCTTGTCTCCCACGTGTGCCTCTTCAGCTTTTTCTAAAACAAATTCTTCTTTTCACAAATGTCACACCTACATGCAAAGGCACTTTAGAAATTACTATACTTCAGAACTCATTTGACGACCACATTATTTCATTTGATTTAAGGATAAAAGCATCTTCACTGAAAAACTGGTGAAATATTCACAAAATCCCTATGGGTTTTATTCTAAGGGCAACTTTTACTACTGCCTTAGAAAGCTATAATTGTGTCTTAATTATAGCATATATATATAGTTAATTACTAGCAGATACATAGTATGTTACAGTCATGTGATTTTCCTTTAAAGGATCAATAAGGTAGCTTCCAGTCCAATCTCTAATTGAATCAGCTGTGGGAGGCTGCCACCGTCAGCTCAAAATGGTCAATGCAGGAATATATAAATGCGCACATTAAATTATTTCATTTCCTGTCTCTTATTTAAGGCTGAGTAACTGACATGGTGTTTTGTACAGGTGCAGAATATGTACTGTACTTGAAAGACTCTCATAAACAGTTGCATATACATCAAGGGAATACAAATCTTTTCCATTAGCATGACATTAGCATTCCACTTTAGGAGCGCAGTGACGTAAGCTGACCCATGGCCGACATTCCCCAGCATGAATCTGTGGCTTGTTCAACCCAATTTTACCTTCAATCATTTCACCACTTATATATGTATACATCATTGCGAGACTTGCCTTTATCCACACATATAAAGCATGTATTTGCTTGGTCTTGCTCAGTTGACCTGTTGCTTCCAGTTGCATGACTCCAATAGTTCAGTATTATTTATCTATTGTTGCTGTAGTGCACTAAGGTTTGTTTGTGAATGATATATGGCAAGCTGCAGGCTTTCGGCTGGTTATTGCTGTGTGACTAGCTAAGCCTCGTCCTTGCCTTCTCCTCTGACAGCAAATAAAAAAAAGTCCCAGAATCCTGGATATCAGCACCTACGAAGTAGATGAAAACCGCCAGGATTGTGTGGGCGAAGTGGGGGGGGGGGGGGGGGGGGGGGAAAAAAAAAAAGGAAGAGAAGTAAATAAATAGCTAAAGAAAGATATTTTCTTCTAAGATGTTCAGAGAGTCGACACACTTTCTTTGTGAGGGGGAATATTGGTGTGACTTGACAGGAGTTTAAAAGATTTATGAAACACACGGAGCCGGTTGTGTGTTCCTGTATGTGTACACTCCCGTAGCGAAGACGCTGATGAAATCTCACTTCCTCCCCACTCTGTATTCAAACTAAGATGCAAGTCTGAAAACTTACAACCGTAGCTGCTCAAACATGCAGGTACACAATTGTGAGCCAGATTACTCCCTACTTGTGTTTTTCCACTTTCTCTGCTTGGCTTCAGCCGAGTGCTTCCAGGCCACTAATTGGACAGCAGACCATGCATGCTGAATGGCATATGTTCCTTCCTCTAATGACCCTCCTGTAGTAGCTCAGCGACAGGACAGCAGGAGAAGAGGCGCCATCTGACATGTAAATATGCCAGAATCCCTCCTCTTTGCAACCCTTTGATCCAGCATTTTGTAGTCCAAATGCTGCCACAACACCTCCGAATGACGGAAATTGACAGAGTCCAGTATGGAAATGTGAGTTTTGATCCGTGGTAAAGCAAAGCATTTCACAGGGGAGGATCAACGGCCCTTGACGAAGAAGGGCTCTACCACGCGTCTCCGCTTAAGAATGTGACCCTAAATTAAAGAAGATATCCATCGTGAGAGTTTCATTGAAGCCCACTCCCTGCTGGGATTTAAATGTTAAGTGTGGATACATTACTGAAGGTCAAGAGAGTGCCCACAGCGAACATTTCCAAAGAAAAGGACAGAAAGAGGACGTGAATAAAGATCTTCAGGATCTGAAGGGTTTTCGTCTTGCAGCTCTCAGGCTGGCTCAAGGATGACGACGGCCGCTTCTTTAATTGGTGCTCCAGATGTTTGAAGATTTCTCCATTAGAGCAGTAAAAGACACTTCATAAGATTAGCTCAGCCTGAAAAGGACAGTGAATGACTGGAGGAATGATAATGAAGTGTGCTGATAAGGAGAGGACTTTCTAAAGTTACCACCAGTAGGTGCAAGTTTATTTAACAGCAGGGGTCCTTTCATTTATTGTAGACTTTCAATATAGAAGATTTGAACTCTGAAACAGATTCAAATGGCTGACTGCTGACTGAATCTCACGGCAGAACAATCCCATAGTGTCGTACACAGACAGCATCATCAATACACATTTCTGTTGAAGAGGAATGTAATAGAGTATATGGACTACTTACAAACTTCGTAAGCCAAACTCAAGCATACTTGTACATTATTTTCAGAGGCAAATATGTCCTTGTCTTTTGTTTTGCTTTCCTCATACTTTCATGTTGGCATTTGAAAAACTGCTTTCGCCCACATGTTTGGTCTTTTCCACAACACAGCTTACTCACCTGTAATGTTTGTTTATCAAACCAAGCAAAGACTTCTCCAAACAAAAACTAAAAGGAGAGGACAGCAAGTTAACAAACTCAATGTTCCCTTCCATTCACTTGATAACTTCACATAACTTCCCTATCAAGTGATAGCCACGTGTCTCTAAATGTGTTGATTAATTCACTTACAAAGCCTCTGGGATTACTTTGAAAACGTATTGTCACAAAGTTAAAAATGTTTTTTCTTTTTTTTATAAAAAACGTTGATTTTTTAAATATAATTGTCACAGGACAACAACAAAGCTACAAATATTTAAAGATCTTTAGAATACAATGATTTTTTATGTCGATAACATTACCTAGTATTATATACATAAATTAAAATGAGTAAAAACCTCAAACATTTCCAGAAGTAAAATGCTAAACAATAACGCATCAAGGATAATAATTGAAAAAACATCTTATTTAGTGGTTGAACACCCAAACAAGGAACATTTTACATCAGAATCAGTACTTAGTTTTGATACTTGAGAACATTTTGGAGATACATACTTTCAATCCATGACTTTAAAGGTTCGATGTCATGGCCATTTCCACTGATCATAATTCCATTGTTGAGGTATACTAAAATAGATGTATACTGTGCAATTTTCCAAACTCACATTGGTTTCTCATACAGCATCTCTGTAAAGTATGTGTATTCAGCAGTATTCACTTTCTCCACTAAACGGCTCGTTGCAGCTCCCCCCCCCCCTCCCTGTGAGCCCAGTGTGCTCCGATTGGTCGGGGCGTTGTGAATCGCGCTGAGCTCCGTGGAGGTGTGATTTCCTTGTTTAGCGATACACAGCCAAACACAGCCAAACTCATCCTGAGCACACACAAAGTCACAGCCGAAGTAAAAACAATAAGTGTGGCTTGATATTGAGTAAGAAAAAGGTTTATAGGTTGATAAACGCTGTGAGAATGGGTCTGCAGAGAGAATTTTGCACGATCCCAACTGTCTGTTATCAGCCTGCAGCCAGGGAGGAGAAATCAGCAGAGCTGCCTGCACTGAGTGTGTGTGTGGATTGGTCAATTTGGACCAATCAGCGGGGGCTTAACATAACGGCTCCGCGGACGTAACGTAACGGCTCCGCGGATTGGCCCATTTGCGGCCAATCCGGATACTGGCCATTCCTACGACACAGTACCCAGGAAGTATATAATGGACAATGACGTATCTCCAACGAGGCGTTTTGGGGAGGTATTTTCTGTGTTAGAGTTTTACTCGCTACAGGGTGTACTTTGAGGGTTTTGACTCTGCAGACCGTTTACATGCAGAAAAACCTTCATAACACACAAGGGGACGGGTAATAACCGGAAAAGCATGACATGGGACCTTTAACTTGCAGTAGAGTATCTTTACAGTGTGGTATTGCTCCAAAATAAAGGATCTGAATACGTCTTCCACCACTGCTTATCTGTATCAGCAAGCATGTTCCTACAAACAGCTCATGCATCACATGTAATCTGGAATGGGGACGTATCTCCCTGTCAGTCGGTAGTTGCTGCGACGCTGGTGTTGTGTTGGCGATTTGCTCTGGGGGTTTCGCTGCTGACAGAGCCGTGTTGTTTCTCGAAATCAGAAGTCCCAGACTGAGATAACACAAACAGATGTGGCGAGGGAGATGAGAGCCTGATGGGAAAGAGAAGCAGGCAGCAGCCAGACAGATTTGGGGGAGAATCCCTGATGCATTTATGAACCAACCAACATTCAAACAGCATGTACGTACAGCAAAGCCCACGATGATGATGATAGAGAACAATTGTATGCGATTGCTTTTAAATCTACAATGGATTTCAGTTTTTGAAATAAAAAAAGTGTTAATAACATAATAAATATCTTACTTTAGTGGACTAAGCCTCCATTTTAGGCCTACGAATGTTAGATATTCTCGAAATGTAAGTAAAAAATGGACGACCACAACTACTTTTAAATGGGAAAACAAAAGTTACAAATTGGTTTGTTCATCTACTGTAGTGTGCGCTAACTACCTATAATCCTATAAATCAGTGGTCCCCAAAGTGTGGGGCGCGCCCCCCTGGGGGGCGCAGAGGCATGACAGGGGAGGCGCGAGAGACCAGGAGGAAAAATGGTTATTAAAAAAAATATATATATCATAATTTCAAAAATTATTGATTAGAAAATAATATGATACAGTACTATTACGTCTGGGTCTCTGTGTTTCATTAAAGCTCGGCTCTGTGTGTGTGTGGAACAAGCCATTTTGTGGCACGAGTGAGAGAGAGAGAGAGCGCACCGGTACCGGAGATCGTAGTTGTTAGCTTCTGGTGCTAGCGAGCTACGCTAACGGATATAAAGAGTTTTTTCAACAACAGAGTGGAGGAGAGTCCTCTCCTGGCAGACTGAGAGACTCAGTGAACTAAAGGACTCTCTAAGTGTTTAGATAGTTAACTTTAGTCTAAGTTATCTCAGTGGGTCTCAAAAGTTTTGGTCACCATTAATGTAAACAATTATTTCCGAGGCACACGTTTATATGATCATTATAGTTATAAAGAAATAAGAGAATAAATGAAAAATAGGTATGAAATACTATATGACAGTAAAAAAAGAATAACGTTTAAAAGGGTGATTTGTAAAATATCCATAAAGAAAAAGTAAATCTGTTTACAGTTCTGTTTCATATGGGTGTTGAGAGAGGTATCCATAGATCTCTTAATGTTGCTCTCAAAGTGCACCAGATTGATGCATTTACCTTCAATATTTAAAAATAAATCTTCCCGGGGGAGCATGCCCCCGGACCCCCCTATGTGAGGTCCACATACCTCCTATAAAAATAGCACTTTACCCCTGCTTACACCTATATGCCTCGAGCCTTCATTGTAACTGTCACACTGTGTATTTGCGTGGGGATTGTTGCAGTAGAACATTCCACTGTAGCGCCCGGTACATTAATGGGAAACCCTAAATGTTTGAGCACCCTCTATGAAATGTCAAGCTACCCCGCAGCACCCCAAAATAAATATCTGGCGCCGCCACTGAGCCTGACTATTTGTGTTGGGGAGGCCCGACTTATTTTTTTCTCCAAGGGGGAGAGAAAAAGTTTGGGAACCCCTGCTATAAATGATATGACTCCATTTTTACATTAATATCCATCAATACTGAGAACAAGTGAGGAATGTGAGGCACAATACCACGGTATAACAAAACCTTTCTAAAACTGTTTAGAAAGGGCTTTACAAACTGACAAAAAATGGGCAAGGTTCACAGTAACAAACCTAATGTGACCAGGTTTCCATTCAGTGAACTTCAATACATTTCTATTTAATTTCAATCTCATATTTTTTATTTGTTTAGTTGGAAGGTTTAATCTGAGCAAAACTGAAAACAAGTGTCTTCTGCTTTTTTTTTAAAACCAAGGCCAAATAAAAGACTCCCAAGAACACTTTCAGTATGATCCGTAACCATCTTAGCCTCATAAATCTGTCTCTTCTCACAAAATACAATAGAAGTCTGCGCCTCAAAAAATTCACACGCCGATTGAACACTCTGCCAGATAGGCTGATACACTTGATGGTCAAAGGACACGGCTGTCATGTTAGCCGAGTGCGTGCCGTGATTGACAGCCAGATAGCCGAGTGGCAAACAGTCCGTTTGTCATTGTAGCATGTAATCAAGTCTTAACCTGGTGTTTGGCAGCATGTTGTTATAAAACCCCTCTTCTTCTTCTTCTCCATCCTCCCACCATTTACTTTTATTTATTTATTTTCACTATACTTTTTCATTTCAGAGCTGCCTCACATCGCAAGCATGAAAAAAACAACCTGCACATTCATCATCTTTCAATTTAGAGCCTTGAGATTCAGCCTACAAGATGCACTAATGCCCCAACAGGGAGAGAGATATTTGCATTTTGATTAGCGGGGGCCACCGCCTCTCTCACGTCTCCAATTCCACCCGGCAACACACGCGACAATCTAACCGCAACTGCACAGATTGAAACTATACAATTAAATAATGGGTCTAATGGGAGGCATGCTGGTTGGGGGGGGGGGGCTCTGTAGATCTCTTTGAATGCCATGCCTGATGATTACTTTGGAGTAGTGTTTCCCTGTTGCTTAGTGTCGAGAGAAAGCCTCAAAACCTGATCTTTTTTGTCATGATTTAGAATATGTTACACCTTTTTATTGTTCATTTTTCAAAATACGGGAAGGGATGTTTGAGCTGTCACTCGTAAAGATCGCACCATAGGGAAAGAACAGCTAAATTCAAACCATGTGGGAGTCGTTTATTTCTTGTATTAGTAAGAGCTTGCCTTTGATGTTCAATCTCCTACAAGAGCTTGCATGGGGAGAAAAGGGAAACAGCAGATGAAATAAAACAAAAGTTTCATCTCCCTCATGCCTCGGCGTAATTCAGCGTGCCAGAGGATCTCTGTGCCGTCTCCAAAATGTTTTGTTTGTGTTGCAATAATTTCACAGGGAATCTTGTGTAGGGAAAAAGAAAACGTCGTCCAATCAAATGCGCCTTACAAATCGGTTTGTTTGGGAGTGCACACATAGGAGTTTTCCTCACATTTATTTCCCAGCCAACGTTGGAGGAAAGAGCCATCCCAGTAGGTTGAATAAAAGGCTGACCATCCCCCGCAAGGTCACCTGGGAACACGTAGGAAATCAGACAGACAGGTGTCAATCAAAACTCCCGTGCAGACATCCTGCGAGTGTAATGGAAGCAGTGTATCCATAGATGCCGGAGATGGAAGTAATACATTACCATATGTTTGCATAACCTTGGGGCTCAGTCAACTTGAAAAAGACAGCTGTTTCTCAGCTTGGATGCTCAGTCATCATGAGATAAGATTTCAATTTAAGTAACAGGAGGTGTAACTGTGGAATGAATTTCACAGATAAGGCTTGGTGCCATTAACAACATTTATTTTTAATTTAAAAGCAAAGTTTCACAGCTCTCCTTCCCTCCCTCCCTCTTTCCCTCTCTTTCTCTCCCTGAGGCCTTTCCGGTTCCAGTTGCTGTTTGTCTTGGGGCATTGTTTTATTACCTTCAAAACTCTACTGGGAAAACCTTAAGACAGCCGTTGCCGAGCAACAAGGACCTGGCGGTTCCGCCACAGGAGCGGAGTGAAGAGCGCCCCAGAGCGAAAGGGAGGGAGAGGAGGGAGGGGAAGAGGTAACACTCAGACCGGAACAGCAGCAATATGGACACAGCTGGAGCCGCGGGTAAAGAGCTAGTGAAGCAGCAATAGCATGCTCACCTGTCCCTGTTGATCGCCATGGAGGCAGCGAGAGGTGATGAGATGAATGTGAATACGTTTATTTGAGGTTATTGTCTGTTTATCAAAGGGCATGTGCTTACAGATCACTGTGTTGAAGCTTTGAGTACAGACAAATAGGGTTTGACTGGCAGTTGTTAACCGTGACAATTTAACAATGACAAAAATCAACATAAGTGAGCTTTGGAGGTGCGGATTGGTGGGATTGGTGGGATTGGTGGGATTGCAGACAGAGCCAGGCTAGCTGTTCACCCAACTTCCAGTCTTTGTGCTAAGCTAAGCTTACCGGCTGTGTTCTTGTATTTACCAAGTAATATGAGAGTGGTATCAATCTTTTCATCCAACTCGTAGCAAGAAACTAACCAAGCCGACAATGTCAAAACCTTTCCTTGCAAATGTAAGACAATGGCAACAAATTCCCATCATTGTTCCCAAGAGCTCGAGGTCAAATTGTACAATTCAGATCTTCACGATGAATTGATGAAACTAAACATGCAGATTTGTCAATGTAAAAATCCAATGTTCTACCAATTATGCAAAGACGCTACAAAATATTTTCCAATACTGATACACTTTTTTGTAAATTGCATTTCAAGGGCAATGTATTTCCTTCAAGGTTATAGCCGGTTTTTAAATACTTGGTCCGTGTTGTTAATCGAAACAAGTTATGGAATTGATGGCAATAGTGTAAGTCCAATATAATATATATATTTTTCCTGCTTAGAAATGTAGGTGAAATGAGAGAATTGATGAGTTCCTATTCTGTTTGTCTGTGTCCCTATTTAGGCGATGCATTGTTTCAAACCAACACCTTCCTCCTCTTGACATTTGCATTATCAAAAGTGAGAATGCACATGCTGAAGTGGAGAGTACTTCGATGGCGCCACACCAGATATTTAATCATAATTAGCCAAACAATTACCGAGCTAATTGTTATTGGTGAGATATTGGAGCGCAGAGAGGAGAAATGTCAGCTTTATTGGCAGGGGATCTTCATCCTGTGGCATGTCTTTCTCTCACTTCACTTTTTGAGCATCAACCTCGGCCCGCTTCTCCTTCCAATTCCGGCAGCAACACAAACTCTCTGACATATCGCCACAAAAGACAAAACACACATCGGTCGAGCTTATTTATGACTTTTCTCTAAAGGAACGGAGAAAGGGAGTGAAAGGCCACTTAAAGGCCAACATGAATGGCAAGGCCTTTTGAGTTTCTTTATTGTGTTATACAAAAGAGGTCATGCTCCAAACTGCAAGACTGATAAGTGTGGATCTTTCCGACGGATGAAGTGAGGCTTTTGCTCTAGCTATTGATAGCTCGTCCAAAAACACCTCTCAGAAAGTGGAAATCGATGATATCTGGTGGCTGGGAACCTTCTCAACCATTGGCTCACTCTAGCTGAGTATTTCCAAAATGAACTTTTTACACACTCCACACTTAAAATCAAATAACTTATTTTGTGTAATTCATATGGCACATCAAAGCAGAAACTCACACAATGAATCAATGTGTTTTCCTGAACAACAGAAGACTTGAAACAGAAACTCTGGCATATCTGCATTGTTGTTTCCCCCCCCCTCGTAAATTCTGCTGAGCCCTTACAGTTTACACTCACTTTGATTCTGCCTCCATCTGCCATTCCCATGAAACCCACAATTGTTCATCTATTCATTTTGTCAACAGTCTCTTTAAAAAAAAAAACCTGTCTTTGTGAGACGATAAGCCAAAGCACAGCGACTCATGAGAGAATTAAAACATATGATTAATTTATCTCTTGTTGTTTTTGTCGAATGGAAGATGACAGGGCGTCAGAAGACACTTCGTTAGATAGATATCCTTCCTTTCAAATTACAGTCTCATTTTCAGCCTTTTGAAAAGTATTTTATTGGTCTTAAAACCAAATAACATAGTTCTCAGTTTCAGTATTTATGCTCTTTTGCTCTGATTTAAGTGGCAATTTATACCAAAAGCAGACTTGAGTGGCTAATGCAAACTGATGGAGGCCAAATGTCTATCTAAGTTGGAAATGTGATTTAATCTTGATTATGAGTTAATGCACCATATGCTTCTTGCAATTAGCTGTCCGTGGATGACCCTCCTATAATTTGTTAAGAGTTCAATGTAGCATAAAATCTAGGGCAGGTCGTTCCCAAGTGTTTAATCTGTTCTTGGGTAAGGTAGGAGGGTGGGGGTAGTGACGCTAGCCGCACATGGGTAATTAGCTGGGCGGTGCTAGCCTGCTAACACCTTTATCTCCCCTACACTATTCTCCTGTTATAGGCAGTTATTATTAGCTAGGCATAAAGAGAGCAGACTGTGTTAAGAAAGGAAGACGGAAAGTCAAAAGAAGCAAGAATGCACGCAATACAAGCCAAATTAATAATTTATGGAAAGTGCATTATGTGATAATATTAATTCTTGAACTTAGGTTGTTTTAATAAAATAGAATAATACAGTCCTAATGGTGACAAACATGGTTAATTCCAATTGTCAAATATTCACACTGCCGGATTTGATCACCCGACAGGGCCCTCCTGTGGTGAGAGTGTCTTGTGATAATGGCCGAAACACTCAAAGATCCCGAGGTCCACAACTGATGATGTTTCAAAAAAATGAAATCAATAATTTATGAATTTAAAAAATATTTAAATGTAATGAAAAATCAAGATTAGGATTAAAATCAAATTTGAATTAGATCAAACTTAATTAATTATTTAAACGTGGTGCCGACTGACCTCTGTTCTTTATGCTTGGTCCTAATGGTTACCCTAGTCTACAGGGAAAGCACTTTTTAGTGCATATTCCTGTTTCTCACTTCTTTTTCACCTTTTCCAACTATTTTAGGAGAGTGCATTTACGTAGTCACGTTGTGCCTCTTCACTTTTACATTCTGGGGGTCAGAGTTCATATGGTGAGGGATTCCATTGGCGGTATGCGCCGGCCTGTGCCTTTACCTTGGACTTCTGGTAGAACTGCTCGGGTCTTGATAGATTGAGTGGGGAAGTTCATGAGATATTTCAGTGAAATAAAAGACAGAAGATGTAGAAGAGATTCTCAGAAGACCAAAGGGACCACAGTCCATTCTTCTATCACAGCACAGGTGTTAGTTGTGATCCTGGGTATCAGATGAATTGTTGCCGTTTGGGTCTTTGCACCCGGTACATACAGCAAATAATGGCCATACATTTGTATCTAACAAGCAAGTGAACGTTGAAATGTTATGTGCCACAAATTCTATTTATAAGGCCTGAATGTTTCATTTTGTAAGCCATGCATCTGAGTCTTAGTCCAAACCCAATTGGGACATGTTGCTAACATGGTTTTCCAGCCTTGTTTTCAAAAAGAAATGCACATAAGCACAAGTTAAGAACATCTCCATCCACATAAAGGCAACATTTAAGTGCTTTAAGGTCAGCACTAACAGATGTTGGCAGCGGAATTCTCCTCTTTGACATTTTCAGTCGTCAAGTTGTGAAATCTTTATAAAAATACTTATACTGGAGATAAAGTACACAACTTATTTCAGTAGAAGTGTCACTTTTGAACTGAAAATGTTGGCTAAAATCTACTTACTTTAAATGTTTAGCTATTGCACTTTATGACTTGATTGGATTTTGTAGATCCAATCTATAAATAAATGAACCCTAAGAAAAACAGCTCACTGTAAGTTTTATAAAGGTTGGCATTCAATCAGTAGTGATTAGATTCACATGATTACATTTCAAATCTGTATGGCCCTTATTGGCTCCCGTATGTCTGCAGTGCCTTTCCTCTGAACACATCTGAAATGAGTGTCAGAAGGTCGGTGTAGTTCCTCTATCATCTCAAAATGCTGGATTGATTCTTACAATTACCGACCACAATGCACCACACTTAACTTTGCTAACCTCGTGAACGTCTCAGATGACTAAAATTAGCACAACACATGCCGAAATCTGCAGATATCACACTCCCAAACCTGTCTTAAAAGTGTCACACCGGCAGCTGAGCTCCCATCCTGCTCGCACACACACACACACACACACACCCTTAATCAAGGTAGGAAGATGCATTTGGTGAATTCAGAATTTCAAGCACCTCTCTACTCTGGCAGTGTCTTGACTTTGCCTGATTAAAATGATAGAGGGCCAGGAGAATGTTTGATCTCCAAATCTATTTAAATTTAAGATTCAATTTTGCACCTGCAAGACTTTGATTTTGGAACTTTACGCTTCCCCCAGTCTTGCAAGGATGGATATTAATTTACACCAGCTGTTGAAGGAAATATTGTTGATGTTTTTTTTTCATCTCTGCCCCCTTTTTTTACTCACAAATACATTCAAATGAATTCTCGCAGATGTATCACGCTGTGTGATGTATGAAGGAACTTTTTTTAACGATTAAAGACCTGGCTTGACAAATGTGTTATGCTGAGGTGCGCTATCTGAGACTATCTCTGCTGTTTACTGTTAATATGCACAGGGACACACAGGGAAGAGAACATGAAGACTCCCTCTCATAATGCTCAAAGAACAAACAGGAAATCCAGGTCCTTTGAAGCTTAGAGGGAGTTAGTTATTTAAAAAAAGTGGTGGGATGGAAATCGATGATGAAAGGTGAAGAGAGAGGAACTCTGGGTGCAACAAACAACAGCCTCAACACTAAATCACAGCTTACAGTCTTAATGTACACCTCCGGGGGGAAATATCCATTCTAAAACATTCTCAATGACTTATTGATCGGAGAATTAAATGACCCAATTCTCCTTTATAAACGCTCACAATATTAAGACATGTTTGATGTTCACATGCGTTTTGATTAAAACGGCTCTCAGGGGACGAAGCGCCAATGTTCTTTTTTAATCAAGGTTCACTTCATTGTGTCATGTTTGCAAAAATGATTAAAAAATGCAGAAGAAAAGCTGTTAACTGTAATCTGGTTTCCAGTAAGTCTTCCGTAACTGCAAGCCTATTTTGAATTGCTAAAAAGGGGGGAATCTGCTATTTCAATTCAACAAGTTCATTTTTCCTGGATGAAGATTTTAGGCGTTATTCATAGAAATAAGGGATCCAGGACAAATGGTGACATAATATATCACATAGTATATTAACCCAAGCTTCATTTCCAATCGAAGGAAAGCTTACTGGGAGAAATACTGTGCACAAATCCAACTATTTGACATTTATATTTAAGACAGCTTGGTCATGACATGGATATGATTTACCGATGTTCTTTACATGTATGTCAAGGATGTTTATGATTGATTTGTACATTCCCTGCCATCAGATTAAGCAGATTATAGTGAAAGGTTGCAGCAAATTCTGGAGTAAATATTCCTGTCAGGTTAGCTTGACAGCTATTTGATTTGCAGTTTCACTGGGAGATGGTGATGATTGTTTGTTGATAAAAAAACCTAGCAAGTTTCAAGGTATATCAAACTGTGTGCAATGCTAACATTAGCTATTGCATTAGAAACATGCAGACGTTTAGATATGTTGTAAAACACATTGAATTTCCATATGTGCTATATACTGTATATAAACTTGCCTTATCTTAAAGGTGGGGTAGGTACTTTTGGAGAAACCAGGTCGAGTGCACTAGAATTTGAAAATACACAGCCGGGAAAAATCTGCCACTTCCTTACAGAGCCCCTCCTCCAACACATACGAACGCGCACATGACCACTGAGGGCACGAGATAAGTTTGTGCACAGATGGAAGGCTGACAGGCAGGTAGGCCATCCAGTTACTTTAGCCGGGTCGGCTCAGATGATTGGTCGTGCCTTTTACAGCGCTACGGCTTCCACAGATGAAATGTTGTTATGGATTTTTTGTCAAAGCACTTAAGATATTCATTGCTATCGGGATGTTAACAGCATTCCATGGAATATAACAAAAAGTGTATCTCGAGCCGGTTTCTCAAACTTACCTACCCCACCTTTAAAGTTTAGTGTTAGCATGCTAAAAATTAGCTAATTAACACTAAACACAAAGGCAAGCTGAGGATGGGAACGTCATTAAAGTTGTAGCTATTTCGAGACCTAACCATCTTAAATGGATTTTAAAAAGCAACAAAAAGATTAAGGAAAATTAGACACTCAAAAAAATAAATGAGAAGAAAGAAATTGAGGAATAAAGGAAATGCAATTAAAAGTATTGATCATACATTCTACAAACCAAAGATTACCGCAGATGATATCACATGCTATTGTTTATTATTTGTTTATACAATCGGAAGTAGTTCTTCCAAATATTGGCTGTCCCGCTTATCTGAGCTAAAGAGACTTCCAGAGAAATCATGGCGAATATTGAGAGTCCATCGGGTCATCTGGAGTTTAGCCAACTAAACTTCTACATTTAGGTTTGAATCTGAATGCAGAAGCGTCCTCTGAAATGTGGTCAAACAGATTGATGGATCAGGATTTCAAAGTTTAGAAGAGGGGTAATTTTAAGTAGAATATGGGTTTCCAATCCTTAGGGGGTCTAGAAAGTTATTAAAATCAAATGTCTGAGAACCATGAATGAATGTATTAGATGTGGAGATATATGACAAGATAAGTGAAAACTTTCCCCCCCTGGTGATGCTAGAGGCCAGATGAGGTGATCACCAGAGTACTTAGGATGTATCCTGTGTCTAACTGCATTCTGAAAAGACAGAGATGTGTGAAGAGGACTGAGGTGGGAATAACGATCGCTGTAGAATTCCAAATAACTTTCAGTAAATCTATATAGGATCAAAAACAAATGGATGTTTCTGAACAAAAGGAAGCCCAACTGGACTGCTCTCTGTAGTTGAGCCTCAAAAGTAAAACCACTGTAAACAATCTCTGCAACTAATGGCCAAAGAGGAAATACGTACACAGTGCAGACCTCTAGCTAGGCCTGCTAATATCCCCAGTTAGCTGTTACCTTTAAAGACAAACATCGTACTGGGTAGATGACAGTGTTCGGTGGCCAAAGGGAAAAGCACAATATTGAGCGTTCATGATAAACAGGTCAGCAGATGCGTAGCAAAAAGTTGGCCGATATCGATGTATAGTAAAGAACATTGGGTCTCAAAATGAAACCCATTGGAGAACCAATGAACAGAAAGTACTGTTTTATGAGTTATTGATTGGGAAATAAATGTCTGACCATATCTTTATTTTCTTTCTTTCATGGGTGCCATGCAAACCTGACCATTGTTTCTTTATACAATAAACTGTAAAAAAAACACCTTTTATTGCCCACAAGGGTGAACAATAGTCTTTGGCTTACTAAACAAAAAAGAGAGATAAAATCACAGACGGATGAAATAAGATACTAAAACAGTTTCTGTAGATCTTCTCAATCATTTTGTTGAATTAAGAAAAGTGATTGATCTTGGGATGAAGGACTTGCATTTTGAGTTGCCAAAATGAGATTGAGATTGGCTTACTGACGGCACCATAGAATATAGATACACAACAATCAATAAAATGGGGGAATATGAACACAAAATGTCATGCTAATCAATTTTGAATCAAATGAGGGACTTGGGTGTAGACAGGCTGGTCTCAAGAATAGAAATTGAAATGATTGTTCCACAGTTACAACCTTCCCATTGTATCTCAAATGTTAAATGTTTTTGTTGCATTGCATTGCATGTTAACCATTAGCAAACCTTCAGAGTCTGGACACTGCACAAAAAGGCTCATGCTAATATATAAACAGTGAATATTGGCCCCTAGTGTAATCAATGAAATAGCTCCAATCAATTGAAACCTGTTCCTGTTTGCCACACTGCGAAACAACAGTGTTAGCAATGCAGCAATTTACATATTTGTTCTGAGGGCTTTTAGATTTCTATTTAATAAGGAGGATGATGAATGATAATGATGAATAACTAACTTGTGCATCCTAATTGATGAGATTCTGCAAAAGTTTATAATTTATTTCATATGTGAAGAACAATGAAACTTCTTTGTACACGCCATTTTATGTAGTGAATTGCTTTTCTAATTATATTACACATTCAGAAAGATGTTGAAGCAATATGCTCTGAGCCTGGGAGAGTATAATCCTTGGTAACACTGTGACGGTCGCACATTGATTTAAGTGTTTCTTATAAACTGTAGTGGCAGGAGAAAAGGTTTAAAGCATGTGGTTTGTATTGAAATGAAATGAACTATGATACATGTGTATTATCCTCGCAACTGCAGTTGTTCAAATGTACGGTTTGAGGGTGTGGTTCTGCCAGCCTCACCTGCATATTCGCGGCGCGCCCAGAGGCTTTTTAGTGGGCGCGTCACCGGGATGCGAGAGCGTGTGTGGCGATTGCTGGTATTCAGCAGGTTATTGAAGTTTTCCATCCATCCATCCATCTTCTCCCGCTTATCCGTGGTCGGGTAGCGGAGGTAGCAGTTCCAGCAGAGAGCCCCAAACTTTCTTTTCCCTGGCCACATCAACCAGCTCTGACTGGGGGATCCCAAGGCGCTCCCAGGCCAGCGAAGAGATATAATCCCTCCACCTGGTCCTAGGTCTACCCCTTGGTCTCTTCCCAGCTGGACGTGCCTGGAACAGGTGGCATCCTAACTAGGTGCCCGAACCACCTCAACTGGCTCCTTTCGACGCGAAGGAGGAGCGGTTCAACTCCGAGTCCCTCCCGGATGACTGAAATTCTCTCCTTATCCCTAAGGGAGACGCCAGCCACCCTGCGGAGAAAACCCATCTCGGCCGCTTGTATCCGCGATCTCGTTCGTTCGGTCCTGACCCATCCTTCATGACCATAGGTGAGGGTAGGAACGAAAATGGCCCGGTAGACAGAGAGCTTTGCCTTCTGGCTCAGCTCTCTTTTCGTCACAACGGTGCGGTAAAGCGACTGCAGTACCGCTCCCGCTGCTCCGATTCTCCGGCCCATCTCACGCTCCATTGTTCCCTCACTCGAGAACAAGACCCCGAGATACTTGAACTCCTTCACTTGGGGTAAGGACTCATTCCCTACTTGGAGTGGACAGTCCATCGGTGGCCTCAGATTTGGAGGTGCTGATCCTCATCCCAGCCGCTTCACACTCGGTTGCGAACCGATCCAGTGAGTGCTGAAGGTCGCAGACCGATGAAGCCATCAGAACCACATCATCTGCAAAAAGCAGTGGTGCAATCCTTAGTCCACCGAACTGCAGACCCCCTCCCCCCCGACTATGCCTCGAAATCCGATCCATGTATATTACAAACAGGATTGGTGACAAAGCGCAGCCCTGGCGGAGGCCAACCCTCACCGGAAATACGTCCGACTTACTGCCGAGGACCCGGACACAGCTCTCGCTTTGGGAGTACAGAGATTGGATGGTCCTGAGTAGGGACCCCCTCACCCCATACTCCTGCAGCACCTCCCACAGTATCTCCCTGGGAACCCGGTCATACGCCTTCTCCAAGTCTACAAAACACATGTAGACCGGATAAGCATACTCCCAGGCCCCCTCCAGGATCCTTGCGAGAGTAAAAAGCTGATCCGTTGTTCCACGACCAGGACGGAATCCGCATTGTTCCTCCTCAATCTGAGGTTCGACAATCGGCCTGACCCTCCTTTCGAGTACCTTAGAGTAAACTTTCCAGGGGAGGCTGAGTAGTGTGATGCCTCTGTAATTGGCACACACCCTCTGATCCCCCTTTTTGAAAAGGGGAACCACCACCCCGGTCTGCCACTCCTTTGGTACTGTTTCCGACTTCCACGCAACGTTGATGAGACGTGTCAACCATGACAGTCCCTCAACACCCAGAGCCTTCAGCATTTCTGGGCGGATCTCATCCACCCCCGGGGCTTTGCCACTGTGGAGTTGTTTGACTACCTCAGTGACCTCCCCCCGGGAGATTGGTGTTGATCCCCCGTCATACTCCAGCTCTGCCTCTAACATAGAGGGCGGAGTTGTCGGGTTCAGGAGTTCCTCAAAGTGTTCCTTCCAACGCCCTAACACTCCATCAGTTGAGGTCAACAACGTCCCATCCTTACTGTACACAGCTTGGATGGTTCCCTGCTTCCCCCTCCTGAGGTGTCGGACAGTTTTCCAGAACAACTTTGGTGCCGCCCGAAAGTCCTTTTCCATGTCTTCTCCGAACTTCTCCCACACCCGCTGCTTTGCCTCGGCCACGGCTGAGGCTGCTGCCCTTCGGGCCTGTCGGTACCTTGCAACTGCCTCGGGAGTCCCCCGGGATAACAAATCCCTGAAGGCCTCCTTCTTCAGTCGAACGGCTTCCCTGACCACCGGTGTCCACCAGGAGGTTCGAGGGTTACCGCCCCTTGAGGCACCTAAGACCTTGAGACCACAGCTCCCCGCCGCGGCTTCGGCAATAGAGGCTTTGAACACCGACCACTCTGGTTCAATGTCCCCAACCTCCACAGGAATGCCCGAAAAGCTCCACCGGAGGTGTGAGTTGAAGGCCTCCTGAACTTGGGCCTCCTCCAGACGTTCCCAGTTCACCCGAACTACACGTTTGGGCTTACCAGGTCTATCCAGAGGCTTCCCCCGCCACTAGACCCAACTCACCACCAGATGGTGATCAGTTGACAACTCCGCCCCTCTCTTTACCCGAGTGTCCAAAACATACGGCCTCAGGTCCGATGATACGATAACGAAATCGACCATGGACCTTCTGCCTAGGGTGCTCTGGTACCACGTACACTTATGAGCATCCTTATGTTCGAACATGGTGTTTGTTATGGCCAATCCATGACTAGCACAGAAGTCCAGTAACAAACCACCACTCCGGTTCAGATCAGGGGGGCCGTTCCTCCCAATCACGCCCCTCCAAGTGTCTCCATCGTTGCCCACATGTGCGTTGAAGTCTCCCAGCAAGATTAAAGAGTCCCCTTCAGGAGCCCCATACAGGACTCTTTCCAGGGTCTCCAAGAAGGCCGTATACTCTGAACTGCTGTTTGGTGCATAAGCACACACAACAGTCAGAGTTTTCCCCCCCATAACCCGCAGGCGTAGGGAGGCCACCCTCTCGTCCACTGGGGTAAACTCCAACAACGAAGCACCCAACCGGGGACTTGTGAGTATCCCCACACCCGCCCGGCGCCTCACACCTTGAGCAACTCCGGAGAAGAATAGAGTCCAACCCCTATCCAGAAGTAAGGTTCCAGAGCTGGCGCTGTGCGTAGAGGTGAGCCCAACCAGATCCAACTGGTACCGCTCCACCTCCCGCACAAGCTCCGGCTCCTTCCCCCCCAGAGAGGTGACGTTCCCAAAGCCAGCTTCTGTCGCCCGGGTCTGGTCCGTCGAGACCCTCTGCTTTCACTGCCACCCTTCTGGCATCGCTGTTTCCCGTAGGTGGTGATCCCGCGGGACGGAGAAGCGGAGGTGTTGCCCACGTTGCCTTTTCGGGCTGTGCCCGGCCGGGCTCCGTGGCAAGCCCGGCCACCAGACGCTCCCCGACGAGTCCTCCTTCTGGGCCTGGCTCCAGAAGGGGACCCCGGGCTTCCTCCGGGCCGGGTATCCTCACTTCTTGTGTCGTCTTTCATGAGGTTTTTTTTATTATTATTTTTTTTATTTTATTTTATTTTTTTTTTTTAGGACGTGCGATGTTAATTAACTCAAACACGTCATGTTACAATTATTTTGCTGCTTGCTACAAAAGGAAAACTTGCGCGGCTCTCATGTCAGGGGTACTTGAGTGAGTGACATGCAGGCTCTGCATGCACAGCAAACCACCAATCACAATCATTCTTGATCAGATCACAGCAGGCCCCACCCAGCTAGTTTGCAGACCATCAAAACACCGGTAAAAAATGAGCGAGGCACAGGAGGACAATACCGGCGAGAATGAAGATTTACTTCCAAAAAGAAAAGCAACATCTGCCATCTGGAACTATTTTGGATACAAAAAGGTTGTTCTCTTCTTCATTCACAGACCCTTATTTGAGGGTAAGCAACATGCATTATCATGACATGTTAGATCATGACTTAAGGTATGATGAGTCAACCAGTTAAGATCCAGACGTCCGTGACTAAAATCCTTCATCCGGTTGAATATAGTTAAAAAAAACGCAATATATATCGCAGGGGAAAAAAATATCGCACTGTCAGTTTTTTTCAATATTGTGCAGCCCTAGCATGTATATATGTGGTTAAATGCAACGGGGAAGTAAATGAAAATAACCGAAGGTGTGAATATTGCATCGACCGACCAAGAAGAGGTCGCGCTCAGATAGACAGATATTCTCTACAACGCAGGGTTTCCTTTTTTTGTGGATTACAGCCTGAATAGGCCTACAAACATTTCTGTTTTTGCTGCCGACGGGCGGAGGAGCAGCAGTTTGTTCCAATGAACAATAGTGGCCTGGATTAGGCACTAAAGACTTGTTTGGGTTTCACAGAGCGGACTTTTTGTTTAATTTTGATCGTGTTGTTTGACTGGAAAACTGTCAATATAATGGAATAACGCATAAAACCCGTCTCTGTTTATTTTGTGGAAAGAGTAGATTCGGCATTTATCAGTTCTGTTTTGCCTTTATAATATTATTTCATTCAAGAACCCCTTGTGCGTTTATTTAACACAACTATTTTAGATAGTTGATCGTTACATCACCATACCATAATAAACCCGACATAGTACATATAGTACATCAAGTGTATAGCTGATAGTACACAGCTGATGAAGAAAAGAGGTCAAACTAACTTTGGGACTTTAAATCCACTTCATCAGGCAGGTGAATGCTCACTTCAACATTCACTTTGACCCTGACTAATACAATACTTGACTTTAAATGTGAAACAATTATTATCTGCAGTCCAACCGTCAAATTGTTTCAGAGCAAAATTATCTATCGATTTTTTTTTTCTCCCGAAGTCACAGTATTTTTCAGCAGGGTATTTTTTAATGTCAATTTAATTTGACTGAAAGCAAATTGCCCCTTCCTTTTAAAGCAATCATTTCCAAATTGATGTGCAGTATTTCTGAAGCCTAGCAAGACAAATGACAATCAAGCGCTCAGCCTGAAGTGTTTTATTGTCACAATTATTTGTAAGCCAATTTTCAGGTAAAGAATGGCGGGTAGAAAAGGGGAAAGAGTGCACGAGGATACAGAATGCGATGCAACAATGATCATTAGTCAGACTTGGGTTTAAAAGGCCTCCTAGCACCTTGGGACCCACTTAAGTACATTAAGAGTTCCCGTAAGTGTTCCATAAATGTGTTTACCATAATTAGCTCTATAGATCAGGCTTTGAACTTCTTAAAACTGATTTAAATGTGGACATTTATCATGGAGTTCTATGGAGATTGCTCCCTTGTGTAGCCAGCCTCAAGTGGCCTTTAAAGGAACTGCAGTGTTGATGCACTTCCAGCATCGACGCTATTGTTTTACCCCAGAATTTGGTGCTTGATACATTTTTAAGAAATATTATATAGGAAGAAAGCCAGGCTAACTGTTTCTCCATTCTTCCAGACTGTATGCTAAGCTAGGCTAACCTCATCTTGGTTGAAGCTATGTACTTCAAAGATATTGAGATTGGTATTGATCATCTTATCTGACTGTTGTCAAGACACCGGATAAGGATATTTCCCAAAATGTTCAACTTTTTCTCAGCAACTTACCCAAATATTTATTCAACCTCATACCAACAATCATGTGACGCACGTTCAGGTTGACTCATCGTTACTACAAAGCCATGTTTCCCCCCTTTCTGCTGACATTGGCCAAAAATGTATTTCAGATGGGAGAGAGAAAGAGACTGTGAAGGATGAGAGGGAGTGTCAGTCTGCCAAGATCAATAGGTGAATCAAACCACTGCTTATGTTTCACAATTCAATATCTCCCCTTTATGTATTCACCTTCTTCTTTCTCCATCAAGTCTTTCTTCATCTGACGCTGCCAGAAAGGCACAATATGCTGACAAACATTCGTCTCGGCAATTCCAGCATCTTTGTTTGCACTCAATCCAAGAAAAAAGAAATTGCAACCTCTAGCAGCCCTTCACTCCCTCTTAAACACTTTGTCTCTCCCACACTCTCGCAAAGTTTGGCTCCATGGGCGAGCCTTTAGTGCTGCTGACCCTGAGCTGAAAGACCTTAATGCTATTTTCCTTTTTCAAACTTTCTATTTCAAACTAGCCTTGTCCTCCTACACTGTGAGCTGTGGAGCTTTTATTTAATGCTTTCAGAGGAATTCATTTCATGTGTCTACTGTATCCATATTGTTATTCCGATAATAAAAAAATCCCTTTATTCTCCTGTACTGTAGATACAAACTGTACCTACTGTACAACAGACTTAAATGGCATAAATATAGACCCATGCCGTTGTTGCTAGGTCTGTCTTGCCACTTCAGTTTGAAAGAATTAACACTCAGCTCCAAACCAAAGGTGTGTGGGAGACATTAACAATGCTCGATCTGATTTCCTCCGGGAAAGCAACACATGCCAGAGCCTCCCCCACTGGACTATTCAGGCTAATGTTGATGTTTTGACAAATGTGCAATAACAGCAAGTGAGCTTTTCAAAATTGAAATTGAATTTGTACAGAGACGAGTGGAACAAGGGTGTCGGCCCAGCACACATATCGTAACTCTGTCAGTTGCTCTTGGCGAGGCTGAATACATTTGAATCTATTAAAGAAGTGAGAAGAAGAAGAGAGGCACAAGGACAACACTCATACTTTATATGCCTCATAACGCCTATACAATGAAGGGCAACATTATTTTATACTCTTGTTCAAACTTTTTAAGATAAGTCTGGTAAAACTTTGCATATTCTAACAACCAGTGGTGGAAGAAGCAGTATATTTGACTCGGTTCTGCTATAGATACCGCACTCTGTTTCCAAATAATATAAAATATTTTATTAGATTGGTGCTATTGACACTCACATAGAGTAAAGGTGGGGCTTAACAACTTTATAAGGATTATCATTTTCCTTATACATGTGATGTTTTGGTGTTGTTTTTTGTTGTTTTGTTTCTTTCCGTTAACCGTCAAGTGGGAAATAAGTATTTTTTTGTGTGTTTCTCTTAGTATCCTAATATACTGTTATGTTTGGCTGTGAAAAAAAATTATTATTATGAAGGGCAGACCATCTATTTGTATTTATTACGTTTTTTTTAGAAAGGGGCAGGTCACATAAGATTGTATTCTTCTCCCTGCTCCTTTTCGCTCAATGGTGTTTTGGTAGAGTCATGTTTTGTTGGCAATTATTGTAAATTTTGGTTTTGCGTACCATGAGCGGGACAAATAAAAATGTAATTAAATTAAATGAATTTTCTTTTTAAATGAATTTAATTTATCTTTATGTCTGAATTAATCTATTTTGATATTTTTTTACCCATTGTATTTGTTGATTAGATTTGTATTACCAGTCTGAAAATAACTAGTTTTCAAAAGTGTTCTGATAAATGTAATTTGGGAAAAATGACATTATTTGCCTGAATTGTATTGGAGTTGAAACACAAAGTAGTATGAAATGAAAATACTAACTAAAGAACCACAACATTGTACTTAAAACCAGTGCTATAGTAAATACCTTTTAAACACAGGTAACTAACTACATCAAGTTAGTGATCAAAGCCAGGGTATACATTTGTTAAGCTTTATTTATTGTTGGCTATAACACGTCATAGGTATAGCAAACCCATCAGAAACATCAATACTGCACCACAAAGCACTTTGAATGAGGTATGACCCGGGGTAAATGCATCAAAGATTTAAAAAACATATCATTGCTTTGAGTAAAAAAACTTGAATTTCCACAATACTGCATTTGCAGACATTTTGAGTCAATATACATGGAATTATCCAGTAGATTTGGGAAAAATATTTAATATCTACAATATTGCTGCTCTTTCTAAACACAGATAAAAGTTCAACTCAGATAAAATATTTGTTCCAAAGTGGTGTTGAAGGGTGCACCACCATGACCCTCAACACTGAGTATTTTAGCCTTTTTTAAACACAATCTTTGAAAAGAATTACGCATTTCACATATCGGCTCATACATTTTTATTAAAAATGCAACATCTAAATGAATTATTCTGTATCTCATCATTCGAGAAGCCAGAGGTACAGGCGATGTGGTATAATGCTGCCCTCAAGCGCTCCGTATGCTCTTCTTCTCACAGAGGCTCTAAGTAGTAAATGAGACTTATTGTATGTTCAACTGCCTTTGGTGCTGACAAATACATTGGGGGTGGGGGGGGGAGGTTTATTCTGCTGTTGGAGATATACTCTGCTACTGTAAAGTAAGTGTTCACGGGAAACATGATATATTTACTGTATGTCTCCTATTACTGATGCCTGTCGATTGTTGTGGTTTAGTGTGGTGTTTCACAGGAAATGAAGGTCCTAAATGTTATGTATGGCGGCTTTTGTAACCCATTTCTACCACATGTTCAGGATAAGATAGCATAAATAGTATACTCTCATTTGCTCTTTAAATAACCAGGTTAAAGAAAGTTATCAGTACAATTTAAATGTTACTTTATTATTGTTTAGTAGAAACTACACGTAATTTTTTTTTTCTTGTGTCTTGTATTTTAATTTTTTCATTATTTTTAATTTTTATTTAATTTATTTGTTCTGTCTTTGTATACATGTATGTATGTAGGTACGTGTATGTATGTGCATGTGTACATATGTGTGGGTATGTACACACATGTATGTGTATGTGTATACAGTATGTGGGTATACATGTGAGTATATGGGTACATGTATTACTGTTACTATTCTTTATTCCCTTATCTATTCATTTTCTTTTAATATTATCTTCTACATTACTTTACTTTAACCTATACATGTATCTATTTATTTAGTTAGTTATTTAATTTACTAGCTAGGACCGGGAGGGGGGGAAAGGGGGAAACAAAATAATAAAAAATATTGACTGTATAAATGTACCAAAAAAAAGAAACTACACGTAATTAATGACTTTCAGCCTTTTGACTAGCTAAGTGTGCTTTCATGCTCCCTGCACATGTTGTGTTGTTGTTAGTTAGCTTTGCTAGACGTTTGAAGATGTTTGTGTTATTTATGACTGTATTCTAGTAAGATCACATCCAATTACAACGGAAAGCTGTCTTTAAATGGCTGATGACATAGTTACTTTTAATTAAAGAAACTATGTGTGTAACATCAGTGATATGAGTCATCCAGCCAAAGGAAATGTAAACAGAAGCCATTTTACTACAAAGTCAATTTTCACCACAACAAACAAAGCAAGTTTACAATCTAATTAGCTCCGGTATAAAAAATAATATAAACTGAGCTGGCCCTTAAAATCAAGGACACCAACTTTACTGCCATCATCACTGAACCATGCAACACATACCTTCCTCGTTCATGGATTTCATTGGCAAATATGTGCATGGCTTCAACCAGTAGACACATTTCGATATATAGCCTTCAAATCTGATCATTAATGTAAGGTTATAAAGAATGTTGCCCAACCTATTTACATTTTAAACACATCATTACATTCTTGTTATGGTTGCATACATTTCCATTGTTTTTCTGATGGTGGCACATTTATTTTCTCATTTCCTTTTCATGTCCATGACATTTGCATTTCAGAGACAGCACACTAACTTATCTCTTAGATCTGTTGCAATATTGCCCTTGTTCACGTTCACCAAGAGAGGAAATGAAATACCTTTAGGGTCAGTGTCTTTTTATTAACAGTATGTGTTTTTTTTATATAATTGGAAGTGAAAATGTATTAGATATATGTCCAGTGTAAGCTAAACATATAGCTAAAATGGAAATGTATAAAAATCATGAATAAATATAGAAAATAAATCAGTGGAAAACGAAGTGAAATGCATTTAAAGGTGAATTCTAAATGTATCGCAGAGGCACCTTCTCACACAGATGGTTTATCTCGAAGCAGCGGCATCATAATCCAATGAATGGATTATAGCGATTAAGTTCCAATTGTGGAGCTAAAAACAGACTGCACAGATTCCTCTTGACAAAAGTGTGTACTCCTGTGAGGCAGAGCAAAATCCTTGCCCCAGTTTAGCATTCTTATCCAATTTCGAAAAGCTTCACGTGTCGCTTCGAAGATCGCTCCTCCACGGTTTCGGCAGACGAGACCCGGATGGATTTCATCTTTGGACATTGTCACCAGTTCACACATGACCCGCTCTGACCTGAACCTCTGTCAACATAAGCTCTGTCTCTTCCAATCACCAATGTTGTCTCTGACAGACAGACGTGCCTCCAAGAATCATGGTCGCTGAAGCTGAGATGCATCTGCCAGTATTTGACCATGGATCATAAATGCTATGGTTGGTACAGAACGAAGCATTGCAATCTTGCTCCTGTCATGAAAAGTGACAGATTTCTTTGATCAAGGGCCAATAGGACTATCAAAACTCCTCGCTGGGGCAACAACTTTGCCTCCATCTTTGGAACACGGGGGTCCATGTGTGCTGTGAGCTGTCGGTTTGATGCCGCCCCGGGCCCTGCGCGGGACCCTGGGATCCACACGCTTTGCACAGAGTTGTCACTCTGTCAGACAAATGTACCGCAGACTCCTCATGAATGGCGCCTTCTGCGATATTACAATGTTTTTCATTAGACGCGGTTCATCTCACGCGGTTTGTGGAATACGTTCGGGGGAATGCTTGGGGGTCAAAGTTCACGATGGAAGTTGCTGTAGCTTATCTTGTAAGAACTCACTGAACATTGTCATCTCCCTTCTAAGTATTTCTCAAACTTCTTCATCATTGTTTACTCAATGGGACATCCTTAATAGATTAAGAAAAAGCAGAAATTAAATATACCTGCAGAGTGAAATAAACTATAAAAAGGGAGATCGAGGAGAGAGACTAAATATTGAGGAGAGGTGAGGAGGGGGAAAGTTATAAAAAAGCGCTTATAGGAGAATGTTCCCACCTCTTGGTGCCGCAGTGTGCTGTGTCAGATTCTTCACCCGGGGACTGTGGAGCACTTAACTCCGTGCTGTCGTGATTTCTCCAATTACGGGTGACAGCTTCCAATCCGCGTGGGAGGTGGATCACCTCTGGAAGTGCCAGGCAGAATACGAAGCGCACCACAACATTAATAATTCACCGGAGCTACATTCATATTCAGTCTAAGCGCTGCAGTTTGGGCTCCATTAGTGATAAAGGCGAGCAGACGCTCCCTTATACCTTTCAGCTTGATGTTCAGGTATAAAGCCCACATGTTTGATTTTTTTACGAGTTAAGGTGCTTTTATTTCATTGCCTCAATCTATGGGAACAAACTTCATGAATGTTGTTTGTTGTACCTTTGCTGGTAAGAAACACCCAGCAAATGTCTTTTCACTTAATGATTTGCAACTAGGGGAGAGTGCTAAGACATAGAGTCAAGAAAGTAAAGAAGTTTGAAAGACGCAGTGAAGGGAATCGGCCGCTGGTTGTGATAACTGCTTGCATCTATGCCAGACGGCAGCAGGGCTCAGCAAGCACATGGTTTAACCAACCAACTGCCTGGGCTCAGCAGGCTACAACACACACCGCTATCCCTGAAAGAACAACACACCTCTCCTCCAGAGGAGCAAAATAAAATGGGCTGAAACAATACAGAGCCGGCATGAAATATGGATTGTATGTGGGAGCGTGGAAAGCGAAAAAACTCTGCAATGGAGGTCATGGCAAAGCACTGAGGCTGGTTGTAGAGTTTTAAAACAGCTTTGAATAGTAAGTCTGAATTGTGGTAACAACACTTGTGAAGAATGTATTCTACACCTGGGAGTTAAACTGGGATTTAAGGGAGCCTTGATTCTTGAGGATTGGCAGGTGTGTGTGGGTGGTGGCAGCAATTACACGGCTGAGGATTATGTTTTATAAATGGTATATGTCAAGACGTTAATGATCTCCTTTATTCTGGCACTGAACATGGAAAAATAATTGGTGACTGCATCCGTCATATTCCACAGTTCTAACTTTGGGCGTATTTACTATTTAGGAGAAGTTTGGTTTGGTGTTATCACTGATGGCAAAGTTTCCTACTTTTGGTTACGAATTTTAAGTTGTTGCTCCGATGAACTTTGTGAGGCAGTTCTGCCAGGAACTCTGGGAAGTGACTACATTGCTCATTGCCTTCTGGCAAGTTGATCATTTCCCATGTTGGTTTTCATAAACAACTTCTATTGCTATTATTGGGATTTCATCACTAACTGTCCAATGCCATCACCAGCTTTCCAACAAACTTGACCGGTTGGGAAAACAGGCACCCTGAGGAAGCCTGAATTTACAGCTAGTTTTTCTAATGGGATGCTAATGTGTTCTTTATTACTCGGGACAACGGTTGTGGATATACATTTGCTCTATTTCCTTCACTTCATTGCTTTGGAAACTGTGAGCATATGACCTAGCCTGCCCACCATAATTAGCATTTAGGAAATGAGTAATGATTAGTAAACAGCTTGACATTTTAAATGTATCATCCATAAATGTTTTTCAGTTCCAAAAAAAAGCAGAAGTGACTGTTTTGAAGATTAGGGCGTGTGTGCCCCACATGCTTCATTTAAATCACACAGCTTAAAGAGTTAAACATGACATATTGTCATCCACTTCACACTTGAGGTGCATTGCAACAGATATGATCGCCTCAAAAGTATGTTCCACAGCAGCATGTGAATCCCAAGGCCGAAAAAAGCCACAAAGCTCCCTCACCACTGCCATTCATGACATAAGCTCATAGATACTTTCCCCTGAAACTGCAGGAGACCAAACAACTGTGATATCCTCATTCCTCAGACCCGAGAAATACAACTTTTGGGCACCCCTGAGTCACAGATAAGTGCATCCTGATACCTTGTTTTGCTGTGAACAAACAGAATCAGTCACCCAATCTGCTCTTGTTCCATATCAACGGAATCGTAGTCGTTTTTATGACAAATTCAACCCCACTGTGGGAGTATGAACACATTTGAAATGGGAAAGGGAGAGCTCTGACTCCAGAAGCTAAATGACAGTGTTTACAGTGTAAGTGCCTTTTTGCACCTATTGTTCCTGAAAAAGTCCTGTTCTAATTTAAAAACTGTCAACCTAAAATAGGTGAAATCAATAGATATCAAAGTGTGTTTTATTCAGCCCATGCAGTCACGCCTATTGGATAGACTACCTATACATTTGTGACACATATATCTCAGGAAAATATGTGCTGAACAATCACTTTCATCTAGTTATTAACTAAATATATTGAATAATTGGGTTTAAAACCAAATACCTAAAAAGTTGTACTATATTTGTATCTTGAGCTATTTGTTAGCATGCTTACATGCTGAACTAATATGTGGGAACAAAGTTAACAGCCTTCTAGCATTGCCATTGTGAGCATGTTACAGATGAAGCACTT
>CALSBZ010004052.1:1239251-1254597 GCA_943591055.1 Gobionotothen gibberifrons
TCGCTCATATCTCATATTGATATTTTCGTGCCCTATTTTTTCTCTCTACTCTTCCTTCATGCTCCTGAAGCTTCAACCCGTCAAAAGTTTCTCAGCTCTAATAACAGTGTTCTAACTTTTCAGCTGTAACGACTGCAGTTTTCCACTTCTTCTGTTTTTTGATAACCAAAAGGTTGCAGAGGACCATGTTTATTTATTTCGCCTGCATGTTTTGTCCCTCGTGTTTGATTTTCTCAGTTCAGTGGGGCAAAAAGCTTCCAATGTAGTTGAAAAAACGTCCACACCGCAATTAAATCACATCAGTTACACACATGGGCGTGTTTTAAAGACACACACTATCCGGCGCCACTGAGCTGCACCAGATAGAGCGTGTACCTCGGGGTAATAGACCAATTTATTCAGAGATATTACTTATTAATTTGCATAATGATTCAGATGATTCAGACATTTGTTAGAGGCGGGGTAGCGTGATTGATGGAAATGTAATTATGACACCTCTTAGTTATTAAACGGTAATCAGGCTAAGCCACTTATCTTTAACACTTACCTTTAGCTCACAAGGGCAGGCGGGAATGAATGGCAGTCAACGGTCCAAACCATTTTTCCTTATCACACTTTCAACTGAACTTTTATGGCCAAATCAAAGACAACCCAAAGTACTGTATATTCTAAAAATATGTGCATCTTTCTAACTTGAGCTTTCAAATGTGTTGGAAAATGCTAAGAGAATTAGCATTCTTTAACCTATGTTATGATGTAAAGGAGTGTTCTTTGACAGAATCTATTTAAAATCTTGTGTCGTTTGGCTTGTTTGAGATGAGGAACACCAAAACATAAATTGCTTTGACAAATCACAGTGGAGCTGGCAGGTATTTATCTCTCTGTGAGCAGCTAAACACGGCGCTTTTGGATATAGATACAACATCAGGACTTCAGAATGCACGCAACCAAAGATAAAAATGAGTCTCATAGATGCAGCAGCTGCTTTGAGCACTGAACTGAAAGTAATTATGCAGTAAAAAACGTTGAAAATGTCACATATCTCGGGTCTACATTCTTTCAGGGAGTTGTTGTGAAAGAACTGTCGGAAAGCTAAGACGGAATAAGCAGCTGTCTTAAGGCACAATGGGAAGACGTAGACCTTTTGTATGGCAGAATAAGTCCTGCTGAGAGCTTTCTGTTCCGGTGACACCAAGGTCTTACTGTGCATTAGCTCGGCTGAACCCAACTTTTCCCATTGTTTCCTTAATTCCTACCTTTAGCTTCTTTGCCACTGTTTCTCAGGGTGTCTGCTGAAGCCAGAAAGCAGGAGTTTCCAACTGCCAAGCAACATAAACCATCTCTACATTTATACTAACACCTTGTGCCAGTGTTTACTTGTAGCAGTTTAACAATGCACCATGGACATAGAAAATACTTGTTTCTAATCGTCCGGCCTTTAGAGTTCTGTTTCAGAACCGACCGATCAAATGCAGAAGCTTCTATCCGTTAACTTTCTTAAATAGCTGTGGCAGGATCGATTCTTGTGTCTCCAAATTGAAAGAAGGGTTGTGCGTAATGTCTGCATGCGGCACAGCAACTTGATTAATTATTCAAATCTTCTAATCTGATATTGTGATCTTGAGATAGTCTTATTGATTGGAATGCTTACATTACCAATGTAGTGGTAAGCTGTTGCTCAGAGATTCCATGTTTGAAAAAATATCCATGCTTAGGATGAGTACGCTGCCAGGATATCTTTGTGTGTTTGAAAAGTCAAAATATTTTTTCTGGAAAATCTCAATATTCCCTTCCGCAGTGTCAGGTGGGACTTTTCAGATGTGCTGCTGTGTTTGCAGCGTGGAATTTATCTGATCATTTAAAGCAAATAAAAACGGAGAAAATATAATATTTCCTATAATGGGAGGTGTGTGGTGCAGTGGGTTGTGCGTTGGTGTTCGGATCAGGGGGTCAAAGGTTCAAACCCCACTGCAGCCAGCATGTCGTTGAGTATGTAAGTCGCTTTGGATAAAGGTGTCTAACAAGTGACATGTAATGTAATAATTAGGGCCGGGACTTTAACGCGTTAATTAAGATTAATTAATTACAAAGCCTCTAATTAATTAGATTAATTTTTTTAATCGAGTCCCGGCCCTAGTAATAATGAAAACACTATTTATTTATTTTACTGGGCCTATAAGTTACCTTTAGATTGTTGAGCAGCATACAACAAATAAAATAAGTCTCTTGGCATTATTCCTTTTCAAAAAAACAGTTTTTACCGGAAGTACCTTCTACTGAAAATAATAGTCTCTATCAACACTGTGTGTTTTGCTGGAACAACCTCTATCCTCATTGGACTATCCCCCTCCTCAGAAATCCCAATGTAACCCCAGCAGTAACCCCAGCTAGATAAACATGTCATGACAACGAGATATGACTTAGCATACAGCTGTGGATTCAGCACCTTGACAATTTGTATTCACTGCCAGTACCATTATACCAGGTCTGAGAAAGATGAGCAGAGCCCCACACATACTCATAACAAATTCAGCCACATGCACGCAGACACATATAGCAGTAACCAGGAGGCAGCCCTAACTGGGCTCCCAACAGTGGGTTTCTGTATTAATGCTGAGGTAGAAGAAGGAACTGTACAACTCCCCTGCCAGGAAGTGGAAAAAAGATAAACTGTGAGTCTGGATTTTAGGGCTTCCGCAGAATTTGCTTCCCTAATCACACGGGGAGAGTCGATTCCAGAGATGGAGCACACTCTGCCGCCTGCTGACTTCCTCTCATGTCAGTCAGATAACCAGCAGACTGAGGGCACATGAGGACACACAGGAACAATGGGGTCAGATAATATGTTGCTGTAAGCCTGTGTAATGCCTTCTGTGATAACAGCCGCACTGAAGTCCTATGTCTGGGAGCCCTTGCTATATTTAACAATGCTTGGATTTATGCAACAGGGTCTTGAATTTTTTATGTGGTAGTGAAATGAGAGCATGGCAAGTGTAGTGTAAGAGTTACAGTCAGACAGTGCCTCATTTAAATGTCTCTGACACAAATAAGTTGTTTGCTCAAGCCAACTCTTTTTTGTTGTTTTTAACTGAAACTTGAATAACAATGTTCCCAGAAGTTTTCTTTTTTAAATGCTTATGAATTATAGTGAAGCAATATATGTAATGTTGTTATCATTTTATCACAAGCTTGGGAATATGAAAGTATTTATTTACCAGTTCTCCAAATATTTCTGGTGGAAAAGTAACTCTGGACCTCCTTGCATGTATTTCCTTCCCCTTTTTCTTTTTGTCTCTTCTTACGTAAGATTTACTTTCCTCTCCTTCCACCTCAAAAGGTGCGACTACTGCTCACCGTGTTTATTTACACCACGCCTCGTTTCCCTGCTCTCTGACAGCAGCTGTACGGAGTAAACATCGACGTGTCACCTACCCCACCATTTCCCCCATGCGTTTCGCCACCATAATTATATGTATCAGTTTCTGGGCTGAGAAATAACTACACAGCACACCGCGCTCCTCAGAAAATTGTGACAGAGCTCCCTCCTTCAGGGAGTGCAGAGTGTGCCGGGGTTGTGGAAGTTAACGTACAGTACACCGCTGATTTATGAGCAGGGAGATATCTGCTGTGTGGGTGACAGGACTCAGATGTGTCAGCAGTGCCACGAGTGGACAGGAGCGAGGTGTGTGGTTAAGCAATGTGTTAGAATCCTTATTCATAGTATGGCTCAGGGAAAAAATATCTTTGTGATCCTTTGTTGGATTTTTTCAACTTTAATCAATACTTTCTTTTACCAAAACTACGTATTTTGCATTTTTTTCTCAACACTGTTTGGGAAGCGCAGTCTTACATGTTCTTTAAATCGTCTTGACAACATTTCACAGGTGTCTATTTCAGAATCAGAATCAAAAACAGGTTTATTGCCGATTAGGTTAACACATACGAGGAATTTGTCTTGGTGTTTTTGGAGCATACATAAACATATACATACAAATAATTAAAACATTGATTAAAAAAAAAACGTAAAAAATATAGCAATATTTAGATCGAATATGGTTGAAATATAGGTTTATCCGTAGAAATAAAATAGAAATAAAATATATATTTAGTACAGTTTTCAACGTGTGAGGCGCGCCTCCCCGGAGGGGGCGCCGGAGAGCTTCAGGGGAGGCTCAGCGTGAGAAAAAAATAACGAGAAACAGTGAAATCTAGCTAGTTAACTTCAGCTAACTTTATGCGAGCGGCAACATGGATCAATTTTTTGTGAAGTTACCTAAAGTGAGAGAGGAGACAGACAGCGCAGAAAATGTCACTTGCACACTTTTGGCTGTCAGTGGAGACAGAGTTCCCCCACCTCGCCAATAAGGATGTAAAAGTGCTCATTCCCTTCACCTCCGCCTACCTGTGTGAGTGCGCGTTATCCGCATTGACTTTGATCAAAAGCAAGTACCGGTCAAGCAGGGGCGGATCTACCGGGGTGGCATGCGGTGGCAACTGTATAAAATAGCCTTGTCCCCCCAGCTGCCACCCCAGTTGGCAGCTTTGTTTTGAAATAAAAGTTGTGGCTCATCGGACATTTATGAGAGAAAATCTCTCATGTCCGAGTGCAAGTGAATGCAGCACAAGACGCAAGCCTTGTAACCCCTCACCCGGCCCTGGCGCGAGCGAGGAAATGTGATTGCCGGCGATTTCATTTGAACGGGGGGACGCCGCAAAACGAGAAGCTTTCGAACCGAAGTAGACGGAAGGAATGAGGTATTTGCGGTCTACAATGACAGAGAAGAGACTGTCAGTGTGGCTGTACTCAGCATTGAATCAAAACGCACTAAAGCTTTAGATCTTAATACGTTTGTGAGGCGTTTTGCTGAACAACATGGTAATCGCCGCATTCAGCTGTTATAGGCATGCCAACTTGATGCTCTGCTCACGGATGACTCGATGAGCATAATAAACTGTTAAGATGATGACCTTACGTGTGTAAATATATTTTTTTCTTTGTGGGGTCTGCCCCCAAAAAAAAGTCCTGAGAAAGTCAAATAAGACGGTGTGTAAAACTACACTGCCCAGCCAAAAAGAAGTAACCTATTTGATTTAACTAGGCCAGTAGGTAAGGGCTTTCCACTGGATAATAATACCCCTGCATTATAGCAACAACAATAATAATAATAATAATAGCAATAATAATTGGGAGGGGGGGCGCGGCTGTTCTTATGTTCTCTGAGGGGAGGCTCACCTTCCCACACTTTGAAAACCCCTGGTGTAGAAGATTGACAGCAACTACAAAATAATAAAATCCCCAAAAATAATAATACATGAGACTTGGATAGCGCTTTTCTAAAACCTCATGTCAGTAAATGTGGAAAGACATAATTATCCTACTTTGTAAAGTACTGTACATCGTGACTGGAACATTTTCAGCTTTTTCACTTTCAGTCAGTGAGCCTAAAATAACATTAGGTCCAATGTGCAGTCTCTGATATGAAAACAATCAATTTGGTCACAATGAGATCAAAAATAAAAGGGACGTTTGAACAAAGGCGAATGTTCTGTGATAGATTATCCAGCTCAGGAAATGTAAAAGCCTTGGTAGTAGCAGCAAGAAATAGCATCAAGCAGTTTCTTCTGAAGAAAAATAAAAACAAAGCCTGATTTCTCCAACTCTGCTGACTGAGTGGAGACAAACTGGAAACCACGACAACTTGAAAAAGCATCAGTATTATTCTTGTTATCCTTTGGTGGCCATGTAAGTGATTGACACGAGCAGACAGCAGAACCACCTCAGTTTGACGGACAGGAAGGCGAAACCACACCAGTTTGTCTCCTGAGGACTCATCCCCATCCCCACCTGAATATATCACACATTGTCATCACCTTCACCTGGTGTGTGTCAAAAAGACATACATACACAATATGTACAGCGCACAAACGGAGCTCATTTCATGGCAGAGCAGAGGCCCATCTGTGTGGCACAGCCTGCTGCTGCCGGGGTGAGGGGGGGGGCCGGATGGATGGCAGGGTGAGGGGCCGTAACGCTCGCATTGTGCTCCATCGAAGGAGGAATTGATTATGTTCACTTGGATGGTTGCTTGGCTTCTCGCTGGAGCGCCGGTCTGCATCTGATGGAGCTGTGTGATAGGGATGAGCAGGCACTGAGGAGGTCTGGAGGGAAGGGTACAGAGGGTGCTGCGGCGACAGATGGGTGCAGATTGATAGATATGAAAGACAGATGAAGCCTACCTTATGGCTAGGCATTTCTCTTGTTTCATCTCAATATAGATCATTAAAGGTATCCGGAAGATTACTAAAGCAGCAAAAACTTACTTGCTTTATTAACAACCAACTTAAATGGCCTTCTTTAAATGTAAGAAGACACACGCATTGGCTTCAGCTGATATTTAAATGCATTTATCTTAACTATCCCCCTTATTTAAAGCAGTATTTTGTACCCTACTCACCAAATCATCAAGTTAGACATTCTGTTCAGATTTATTTCTCTGTCCCCTGTGCAAACAAATTGATTGGCAGAAGAGCGTTCATGTTCAAAGCCCCAACAGACTGGAATACTTTACCTGCTGCTATTAGATCTCTTGCATCATTGGGTACAGTATGTTTAAACATGCATTATCGTCTCATTTTCAACTGGTCTGTACTTGTTATTAATGTAATTGATATTGATGAAACTGATTTGCTCAACTGTCTCAAATTGTGATTGTGTACTTTGCTGGATTTTTATTTAACAGACTGTATGTGGTTTGTCTTGTGTGTCATGTTTTGCATTTTGTCTTTTTGTTTATGTATGTTTGTAAGTTGTTGCTATTGTCGGGACCCCCTCGAAAACGAGATGGTGCATCTCAAGGGGTTTATCCCAATAAATAAATGTCTATATATATATATACATATAGTCGTGTTTTGGATAAGCAGATAATTCAGTCACACTTTCTCTGTGTTGTTATTCTTCTCTATACTTTGTTTACATAGCTGGTATGTTGTACAGCTGTTAGTGTTGACAACGTGGTATCGGAAGTGTAACGCCCACCCACCAGTTCCCTCTCAGGTTAACGTTGTGAGCTCAGAACCATTGTCGGTACTGTTCTTACTGTTTTGATTGTTAGCTGCTAGCTACCCTCTTGGCTATTACCATAATAACAGCTGTGTGAAAGCGATCCCTCATAAACATGCTCTGTAATCCTTGCACAGAACCTGGTCATATTTTACCATTTAAAAATGCTGTAAACATTTCTTCAAATTTGCCCCAAAAAATTCAAAATGTCGCGAAAATTTTCATTTTTAAAATATTTGTATTTCGCTATAGATCTTATTTAATTCTTTATCATTAGCAGATTCAAATGCATGAGTAAACAAATCGACATTTTGTGCAATTACATCTCGAAATCTTAGGTTTTCTTTTCCTGTGTTTCCATAGAACTTTGAATAGACACTGTCATTAACACATATTATTATTAATGCAGTGTGAATATGAAATGCACGGTGGTAAATCGAATAAGATTGATTACTGCTCAGCTCAAATTAAAAGCTGTTCTTGAAAAACAAGCGATACATTACATTTCTCCTGAGACACTCTGAAAGCATTGATACGGATACACTAATAGATGAGATATGTTGTACCATGGTGACCTGAAAATAAAAGTTTATATCTAGAAACTGAATTGCAAGGTCTTTTCTTATTCAGAATCATACATCAACATTGTTCCCAAAGTTAAATGTTCTATTTGTTAGATTAATTTTAATACGATCCTTTATCAGCGTGTTCCCTAGTCACTTTATTTTATCCCTTTTGCTGCTGCATCGACCCATTTTCCGACAGGAGTCATTAAAGTTTCATCTAATCTTAATAAATGGTTAGACTCCTAATAGAAAGATGAGGATTATGGATAGAAAAATGGAGCGATACTCGCACGGCGTCTGCAGAGAACCCTCGAGCAGCTCCCCTGTCTACAGGCTGTGAATGGAGAATGGATTTCCATCTCTCTGACTTTATCCTTTTGACTGTGTGCTTTTGTGTCCTTTGATTGAAGGTAGCATAGTTTGGGGGAGGCTGAAAGAAAGAGAAAGCCACCGCTGTGTCGGAGGCTTCTCCCCTCCCTGTGCGATCGGAGAGTGAGGGAAGAGTTTTAATAAACATACTGGGAGCAATGAAGACGGGGCACCTTCTTCTTCTTTTCCCTTTTCATTAGTACGTTTATCCATTTGTCAGCCCCTTCCCTAACCTCAGCATGGATGAGAGTTTCCTCTAATATTAAATATGCTTTTAGCTGGAGTGCAGAAATGTGTCTCCCCCCTCTGGCAAGGACAGTAAGTACATAGCAGTATCGACACGTGCTTATGACGATATGATATCTCCTTTTTTTTTTACCTAAGGCTTATAGTTACTTTTCTATCTGGAGCATCAACTGCATAGTGTTTTCTAGGAAGCTTTTAAAGATTGTGCACCTTCGCTTTTCCCAGATTCTGCTCGATTGCTATAGTCTCTCCCCGCTTTCTCCCCCCTTTAGCTCGTTGACGTAAAACACATCGATGTGGTAGAGTGGGGCATTTGCTAGAACGCCATTAAAATACTTTGAAATACAGAGAGCTTCCTATGCGGCGAAAGGTGAACTAAAAAAACATTCAGCGAGGGCTTGAATGGAACTGGATTCTATTTTATGTAAAAGTCCTCCAATCCAGATCTTAAAGAAAACAATACATCGCTTTCAACTACCCCACATGCTATCAGAAGCCTAAAACCTGTACCGTCGCTTTAGTGTGTCTGACAGAAGGAGGGATGAGACGAACAGCCTTTTAGTGTCCAGAGGAGAGCTGAGTGTGAGGCTTAGGGGGAGACAAAGAGGGTCAGTGTGCGTGACAAAATGCAATGGAGCAGAGCCTGTCTGCTGACAGCGAGGAGATAGCACTCTGACACCTGTGGGATCGTCACCTCTCTTCATGGCATTTCCGTGTGTGTGAGACTTCAAACATGTCTGCTTGCTCCTGAAATGCATTAAATGCTTGTCAGGTCGTTGCAAATTGCCTGCAGCGTTTATCATATACAAGCCCCCCCTGTCGAGCTGCCATAATTGTTTGGAATGCTATTTGTAAGTCATGTATTAACTTGTTTTATCATGTAGAAATAGTGTTGAAGGTAGGAGAAACCATTTCAGAATGTGATTTGCAATGCAACAACGGGTGCTAACCTTAACAACGCATCACTAATGAGCACCACACACTTAATTATTCAACATGTTTATCATCACATAATGATAACATCAAATACAAAAATATAAGTTTGGCTAATATAATATATATAAGACTTTGGCTGAACTAGATTTACTAAAATGTTCAAATTGTTCTAAAACGATACTAGCATATTTATTTTGTTGACCAAGATAAAAACTGAAATGCCAAGACTTTTAGATCTTGCTTTAAAAAAACAGGATACAGTTGACTATGAAAACTATTAAGGACATTTCACACGAGACTTATACTTATTTATAGAATAGAAAACAGCGAAAATGAACATAATACATTAAGGCTTCTGCTTTATTGCCTCCACCTTCATTCCTTCTGTGTGCTCTGTAAAGTGTGTTTGAAAAATGGCTTTAAATACAAACAAGCATGCTTTGATTGCTTTATATCCGACAGTGTACATAGTTACTATCGAAGCACAAGTAAAATCTGTGTTCTGTGAACTGTGTGTCTTCCTCCACACATGCAGTTATACTCAAACCTTTCCTCAGCCATGGAGAGAAACTGAGCTCTCCAAAGTAAATTCTCGGTGTCAGGTGTTAGCCGGGTGCCATAAATCCAGCCAGGCCGGCATGGGTGGGAGGAGAGGGGGAGCCCGGAGGTAATTTGTGGCCAAAAAATGGGGCATTTTTCCTGGCCGCTCATAAACTAAGAAGCCAAGCCTGGCACACTAATCCATGGACCGCCGAACTTTCCCCTCTCCGGCTGAAGGGTTGACATCGCCTTCGATCATGTGTAAACCATTACGAAGGAAAGGGCTGTCATTTATTTCCCATGATCCCGTGGGAGGCTGCAGGTGGGCAGGGCAAAGATTTGAAGGCAGGATCACACAGAATATGATGACCTTTTTCTCTCGCTCGCCCTTTCTCGGCGTGCACACACACGTGTTAGAGGGAGAGAAGAAGAAGGGCTGTGATTACGCCCAGTGTGTGTGAGATAAGAGAGTGGGGGGGGGGGGGGGGCAGTTGGAACAGGCAGTGGAAGTCAGTTTTTCTCATGAATCTAATAAACATTCACACACAACAAAGTATTTCATTTACAGCAGCTCAAATGAGAGCCCACCCTTTGATTGTGTGTGTTTCAGCAGTGGTGGAATGTCAGTTAGTACTTTTTGGTTATTTACTCATACACATTATGCTACTTTATACTTTCACATGAACACATTTACTTTATAGGGTTAACTATTTTGTTGATCAAGTAGATTTTTACAACCTATTATCTCTACCCAGAAGTGCATTATAGATATGCATCAATTCTATAACACAATTATATGACATATACATACAAAATGAGCCATATAACATCATGAATACTTTTCCTCTTGTTACTTTAAGTCAATTAAAACTAATACTTCTGTCCTTAAGTTCAATTTTGAATGCGTACCGAGTGCTCTAATCTGTGCAGTGAGCAGTAACACATGTGTATGCATGCAGCTTGCTCTTATGTTTGTACCCGTGTTTAACGCTCAGAATACAAACTCACACACCCTGTCCGGACGTTGTTTGCATGTAGACGTATGCACCTCTCCGGTCATCGCTATTACCACCTAATAGCTCGCTGGCTGTGGATTTATAGTCATGTGCGACTCTGTCTGTGCTGCCCGTCCCTTCATGGATCAATGCATTAAGGCCTTCTGCTTTGAATACCAAACCAGGCTTTGGCTTGCACCTCCAGCGGCACTGTGCTAAACAGATAGCACGTGGTCCCTCTCCTCCGACAGCAAGGCCTCTCTCTCTCTCTCCCCGAGCGGCCTGAGGAGCTGTGGTTCTGTTTAATAGCAGCCCCATCCTGCAGAGATCCCTCAGTAAGCGGCGCTCCCACATGCAAAATGTATGACTGCAGCGAAACACAAAAGAGGAGCAGGGATCCAGTTCTGTCTCGCAGAGCAGATATAGGTTTTAAAATCCCACACTCCTATACCCCAAGATATTGTGCAGCTGTGTGACAGTGGCAGAAGGAGAGAGGGAAAAGATTAAAGTGTTCCTGTCTAGCATGTGTCTATTTTCATCCTGCTCTACAGAGTGTAAGAGTTTCCGTCTTATTACAGTTGGAAGAGGGAGCAGACGGTGTACCCCAGAGAAGGCTCTGGGATTGGGTACAGGTGGAGGCTGGGCCCACTTTTCTGGAGCGATGAAAGCAATGTTCTCTGCTGGAGCTGACTATCTGAGGAAACAATGATTCATACTCAGTGCTGGAGACGAATGGTACAATCTCAATATTACTGGCTGTCTTTTTTACTACTGCTAACAGAGCACGCTGCAACTTTTCTGATAGAACACAGGAAACGGACAAACAAGAGTTACCTTCAAAATCACTTCTGGTTTCTTTGAACCCGCAACACTTTAATGGTAGTCTGTAGATAGTCAGATTCAACGGATAAATGACAATGTGTCCTTTAGACATACAAACTTATGATGGGGGCAATTTAAGGGGACAAAAAGGTTTTGGGTCTCCTAACTTTCATTTCATTAATTCTTAAATAATTTCTGTATTTTTTTCCAATGTAAAATTAGGACAAAAAGGTCAATTTCCAAAGACTGCTGAAAAATTCATTCACTTTTTTAACGGCCCGTCCACACGGCGGCGTGCGTGGAAGCTTCAACGCTTCTGCCCATTCACTTTGAATGGGGTGACGTCACGCTTTGCCGAACTGCATTGTGGTCGCGTCGCTTCGCTTTGCTGGCGTTGCTCGCTTCAAAAGTTGAGCAATGTTCAACTTTTGAAGCTTCGACGGAAGCGTCAGCCAATCAAATCATATGCCAGTACAAGCTCTAGCCAATCAAACCGCGTGCTTGTGTGTCCGGGGCGGGAGATTCATGTGATTGGTTGTTGGTCGAGTTTCAGACACGCCCACCGGCAAGCTTCAACGCACGCCGCCGTGTGGACGCTGCGTAACTACTAAATATGTATTTGTATTCACAATGTTATAATTTAAAATGCCCCTTTGGTTACCCCACTGTTTTTATCTGGAAAAACATAAAAATAAAGTCATCTATACTAAATGCAGCAGCTCTAAGCCTTGAGGGGGAATAGCATGATTGTATTCTCAGATTTGCCCCATAGGCCAGATCTGGTGGAAGGAAAGGCTGTAGATTGAAAGCCTGATATAATAGACTGTTTGATAATATACAGTAATGTGTGTGGGATCAAACCGTGTGTTTGAATAGGGACATGTTGGTCCTTTGGGGACTTTTTGTGTTTTGGCAGTTTATTAAACACTCTCACACTTGCCAATGTGTTATCCATTTGCATTAACACAGACAAAATGTTTGAAAATACCTCAAAAGCCCAAATGATCCCTAGCGAGGCACAAGGGTTAACGCAATTATACACACAATACATTCCTGCCAATAGTTTCATATTATTTTAATGTCGAATAATGTTTCATCTCCCAACTGTTTGAGCAACACTAATAACTAGCCGAGCACAGCAACGCCAGCTGACTCTTTTAATGTTATTTTCAAATACGTATCTGGCATGTACATGCTTGAAACAAGTGTCTAGAAACTATTTAAGCAGCATCCCTAATGAATGCAGTGTAAAGTATATCCGTTTAATGTGAATCATTTAGCCATCATAGCATGCAAACAAATAGGCTGTTTAGGTCCAGCCGACAGCCCATGACTGATTTAATGGTTATATATAACAGCTGACATTTCCTGACAATAATGCCCACTGAAAATGTTGACACATGGTAAATAAAGTTTGAAGGCTACTTGCACCGCCCACACACGCCACTGAATTTAAGGACACTCATTACATGCTTGACCTCTGTTTCTTTCGACACTCCTGTGCTCATTAATGTGTGTTCTCAAATGTCATTTTGCTCTTCCTCTTATATCGCCGTCCGCAGGAAGAAGTGATGAGACAGACGACGTGGGTGGATGAGCAGGTAATAGCTTGCCTGAGTTTGTGGTGTCTTGTGTTTCGCCGCCGTGCTGCACAATTGATTGGCCTTAATGATATTTCTAAAGGCGTGAAGCTCAAAGGAAACAAAGTTGAAGAAACAAAGCTGTCCTAATGGTCTTGTCTGCAGTTGTATCTATCAGTAATTATAAAGCAGATGTCTTTTTCTTTTACTGAAGAAACTTCAGACCTTTTTAAAAATAGTATTATTTTCTCTATCTCCTTGCTCTTGACAAAGGTTGAGTCATACTCGATAAACACTTCTGGGTCTATGTGTCCTTAACTGAAGCTTCTTCCTGTGGTTGGTTAGGAAAAGGCATGTCTCGCCTACATCTGCAGTCACCGAAGGGATATTATGGGCTTCTATTGATTCGATTTTATAGTTTTGGTTAAAAGTTTGTTAGGAGAGTTTCCATTTGGTACACAACAAATCATTTTCAGCCCTTGTGTGGCCAACAAAAAAAAAAACAGTATAACAAGGCCACTATTTCTTTGTTTGTGCACACTATTGAATTGTGAATAATTAAATCATTTTTTAAAGTTCAATACAATATAAATGTTTGCATTGCACAGGGCAAGGTCATTATTTCTTTCCATTGTAAATAGCTATGGATAAAGCTTCTTAAACTGAGCGTTATATACTTGGGGATAAGTTATTAAAGGGGCTCATTTGTAGATTCAGATTTGTATTTTCTGGCCCTGAAATAACTTAGTTGTGTTGCATTGGATGGATAATAGCAAATAAGATGCAGCAGTTTCTCATTTGCCCCTGATTTACTAAACTGAAAAGAAATGTTCATTTGAATTAGATCTAAAAAGTGAGTTGAATACTTTGTTTTAGAAATTATAATACATCTTAGATGTGTGAAGTTATGTAGAAAACTTTACACCTACACAGAAAAATCAAAGTCTGAAACAAAAGTTAACTTTCCTCAATATAGACCAGTTATGTAACACGGTTATTTATGATTCATTTGTATAGACTTCTTCGGAGAGGTTTCGAAGGTGGATGATAAAATGTAATTGCCAGCCATATTGATATTCACTTTATTAAATATTCTAATGATAACGAGGAAAGCATATGAAAAAGTCTGCACAACTCTGGATATTAATCCGAAGGACTATTATTTTCTGTGCTGCAAGCTCCAGCTCTGCATCATTACATGCTCGAACACACACCTTTGAAAAGTTTTACCCAAATTCTATTAATTATTGCCGTCTGTGACATTCCCTTTTCTATTTTAAATGTATCCCAAAAAAGATCTTCATAGTTTCTGGCAGGCTTCCTAAAATGCCCATTAATCTTAATCTGGAGTTATATGAGTCTCGCTTTCCTCCCAGAGTGATAGTTAGTATTTCCACTGGCGGGGAAAATAGCTTTTTAAGATTGCCATGATGTGGCAACAAATCACATTCTGACATCACGGGAAAAAGGGGTCAAAATCAATCAGCCGCCCAGTGGCCTTTGACATTCAATAAACGTCAGTGGGTATTTATATGCATCCCAAAACGATGGCTAAAATAACAGGCCGCAGATGACAAAAAATTATAACAATTAGACAGGCCTCAGCGTGGGGGGGGGGCTCACATCTGCATGGATCACTGGCTGTATCACAGTCATGGTGGGAAATGGAAAGAGGGCAGAGATAGGAAGAGGAAGGAGGGGGTAAGACAGAGAGAGGAATCATCACTTTAATGTGGTCATTTACCAGAAAGCATCATTCAGCCCACACAAACCCAAATGCCAGCATCTAAATCCATCTTTAATTAGGCCTTCGCTGTGTGGAGAGGACAGAAGGCTGAGGGGACTAACAATATCAGTTGTTTACAATAACATCAACCGCCTTGTTATGGCGAATGTGTGACAGGGTGATAAGGTCACACATGGGACTCCATTACAGCAAGCTGCTTTATCTGGGAGCATTGATCCCACAGAGTGAAGCTTAAAGGTATTCCAGTAAACCGTACTTAAACGTCAATTCTTACCTCATTGTTTTGCTTATTAAAAAATGGCAACATATGGTGAGAATTCTCCTAAGATATGGATACGAAAAAAGAAAGCCTGCGATGAGCTATTGCGCATTATTCATGATGTATGTCTTCAGCTTGACTATCGCAGTGAGTGGAGACATTTACTGCTGTGTGTGTGTGTGTGTGTGTGTGTGTGTGTGTGTGTGTGTGTGTGTGTGTGTGTGCG
>CALSBZ010004068.1:8553-20831 GCA_943591055.1 Gobionotothen gibberifrons
GTGTGTGTGTGTGTGTGTGTGTGTGTGTGTGTGTGTGTGTGTGTGTGCTATTCCAGCGCCACAGTGCTCCCCTATATATAAACGCGGACAGATTTTTGAGAACGTGCCAGTAAAGCTTTTTCGCCAAGGCTTTTTGACAGCTCAGGTATACTAAGTGCTCTCTCCCTCTCTTCATTACTTTCACTCAGCGCTGCTCGGTCCCCAGCCCCTTCACGCCGCCCCAACCCCCCACTCCACCCCACCCCACCTCCTCCTCTTCCTCCTCGGCCTTCACCACAAGCAACCCCTCCTCTTCTCCACCTCCTCTTGGCATTTATTTTCATCCTGCCCTCTGTCCTTGTAGCATTATCAGAGACGCTTCATCGCCACCAAACCTCTCCTGATCTCCCTTTAACTTGTCTCTGTCGGTTTTCTCCCACTTTTATCCATTATTAACTTCTCCTTGCTTTTTCACGTCTTCCCTCTTTCCTTTTGCCTTCCCTTCCATCTGCCTGTCTTTTTCTTCCGTCCTTGCTCCTTCTAAGTGTTCCCTTAAGGACATCACACCCTTTTTCTTTCCTTTTCATCCTCTCTTTCTCCTAACTTCAGTCCGTCTTCCTCCTCCTTTCATCATCCTCACATCCTTCCTGCTATAGCCTTTGATTAATCCCATCCCTCTCATTCCCTTCAACCTTCCTTCCTTCCCTTAAATTGTCCCCTTGCTTTCCGTTTTTACCTTCACTTTCTTTTATGTGTTCATGCTTCCTTAATTCCACCATCATTCTTTTTCATTGCCTCTTTCCTACCCGGCCCCCTCCCTCTTTATCTCCCTCATCCCATCTTTCCTTCAACTTTCTATCCTTTTTTTCATCTTTTTCTCCTTCTTTCACATCATTGTCCTAATTCCTTATGCCTTCCATTTTAATACCTTCCTTCCTCCTGTCCTCACCTGCTCCCTTGTTCTCCATGTAATCAACATACTTGATGGGCTTGTGGTAAAGGCAGTGATATCAAATGTCAAATCAAATGATATGTTTCTGGTGGCTCTCTCTCTCGTCCCAGGCCCACTTGTGATTTTTTGCATTTCATTTTTATCTATACTATATTGCATTTATTCACGATTGTTCCCTCTGTTACTTTGTCACGTTCTTCTTCTCTTTACCAATTTCTCTGTCATCCATCACTTTAACCTTTGGTCTTTTCTCCTCCTTCTGTTTTCCAGACTGGCAGGTTGCTACGCTGGCCCTGTTGCTAGGGGGTGGAGCCCTGGTGCTGATGTCATTCCTGGTCGCTCTGGTTGCCGTGTGCATCGGCACGAGGCGACGATTCTACGCACCCGTCGCTTCCATGCTTTTCGCTGCAGGTCAGCACACACACACAATGAACTGCTGTCAATACACACTCAGCAGGTCTGGGTCTGAGGCCACACACACATTATATACACACACCTGATGACACAACACACACTTACACACTTAATTAGCCAATTTAGACAAGGTGATAGGAAGGTTGAAGGTATCACATTGAAAACTGACATGCATTTAAATGATAATCCTTACTTATTAAATGTGCACACAGACCACATTACACACACTCAGGCTTACACACACTTTTTTCTTCTCTCGCTCAAACTCATTTCGAGAAAATCCTATTTTTATAAGTCGGGTCAGAGCGGAGAGTCATGCCTGTCCCTTTAATTTCCCCCGCCAGCCCAAATCTCAAGTTGGACGACTGACAAGTTTCCTCCTTTTTCCGCGTTCTAACCTCCCGGAATAATTGGAAATTGTATTTATTTTTAGGCGTGAAATGTTTATTTTCCAAAGCTGGATGTGTTGCCTTCTGAATGTCACTGAAGTGAAAAAAACAAGGAGACAATGTTATTTAAAGGGCTGGTGTTGGAGAATTCAGAAGCTGTGTGATTTCTCATAGAGTCTTCTTCTCCTGGAAATACTTTCAATGCATCTATACAAAGTAAAAAAGCGTAAAACAGATTGGATATAAACATATTTATATTTGTTACTTAGGATTGATATGTTAAAAAGTCCCTATTGTGACTTTTGGGGTTTCCATTTCCTTATATTGTTGAATATTCAGGGTTGAAGGTGGGAAAAACAAGAGCCAAAAAACACAAAAATAAGATAAGTTGTTGTAGCTGGATTTTGTTTTGCATAATTATAACAGCACATCATAAAACTTTAGAGAAGGATTTGAATTAGCATTAACTTTGATGCAATTAAATCAATATTTAAAGCTTTCAGCTTCATTTTAGAGGGAGCACAACAGGGATAGAATCTATGAATATTAACAAACAAACGCACAAAAAACCCTAGCTGTCAAAATGAAGTTGTTTTTGCCGTGATGGAACACAAACAACATCTGTAAAAGATATTTAAAAAGCGGAGCACATGAGGCAAAGTGTGTTAAATGTACTTTAAAGAGACCCCTGGGGGAAAGATGGATCACATACACTTTTCTTGACAACTAACTACTTCTTTAAAGCTGCATTGCACACAATCTGTGGGAATGTTCGCGTGTTTTTGGATGTTACGTATCCCGTGTTAGTTTTTTTGTTTGCGCTCCCACAACAATTCCAAACAACAATTGATGTGTTCTCCTTTGTTCCACTGCCATCCAACCCCCCCTCCCTTTTTATATATCTATCTCTCACCCCCATCTTTTCCCTCATCTCTTCATCAAACTTGTCCTGTGTCCTTGGAGCCTGTAGTCCACCTCTGTCTCTTCCTCCCTCCTCCCTCCTCCCTCCTCCCTCCTCCCTCCTCCCTCCTCCCTCAGCCCTGCTCCTTGCCTCCTGCCTGATCCAGTTTGATTTATTTTGTTTTTCAAAGCTGTGCTAAATGAACTAAACAGAGCTAAATGACATTCCCCCGAGGCTCTTCACGACTCAGTCGATGCTAATTTCTGCTATTTCTCTAGAATTTCTCAAGTGTTTGTACGTGACTGCTAACAAATGTGAAGTAAAGTACAGCTGACCAATCAGAAGTGGTCTTTTTCAGGAGGGGCCTTAGACACAGGGGCTAAAACACAGTGTTTCTGACAGAAGGTCAAGACAGATAGAAAGTATGAGAAAAATAATGTGTTTCTTTTAACATTACAGTATGTAAACATAGTCTTGTTCTGTCCATTATATATCTCCTTTAATAAATGACACTTATCCTGTCCCCTCCAGTGGTCCTGCAGGCCTTCAGCTTGGTCCTCTACCCCATCAAGTTCGTCCAGAGCATCAACCTGAGAATCTACCACGAGTTCAACTGGGGCTACGGCCTGGCCTGGGGGGGGACCATCTTCTCCTTCGGCGGGGGAATCCTCTACTGCCTGAACCCCAAGAACTACGAGGAGTATTACTAGCTCCAAATCAAGCTGAGAACACATGGTATTCGAGGGGGACAACGGCTCATCTCCCATGAACTGTAAAGAGTACTATAAACCATTTTTGAGCCGATAACTGTGTTTCAATGAACCCTGGGGGCAATTGAAGGGGTTAAGCTGGTTGTCAAGGATTTATTTTCTTGCCTCGGTGAACAGAAGTGAGGCTGCATATTGGAATCATGTCACCAGATGTATCATGGGGAGGGGTCATACTACACCTGCAGTAACAAAGGATAGCAACTATCAGCCCCACTTATTGATTCTGTCGTTGAGGAAACATGAGTGGCTTTTTCCGCACGTTTACGCGCACATGCACATGCAACGGAACGTGTACCTTCACCTGTCATCATCCAATCCTCCAGGGGCCCATCAGTGCATCATTAGCTTAGCACTTTTTCTTCATCTGGAAACTTTCACAAGGACACGGAAGAGGATCTACAGTTATAACATTTCATAAGACAGATTGGTGGAGGATAAAACAAAGACACTGGCTCAATATTCTGTCATCGACCGTCGTCTGTAACCAAGGCAACCGACACGGAGCTGTCATGATTGATTAGCCTCGGCCCGGAGGTGTGAGACGGGCCTGCGTAAAGCCGCCTCCAAGCGACTGCTGAAAGTTCGATTCCCAATGAGGCCAGTTTGTCCACACCGTGACTTTGGGAGCATCCGCCCTCCTCGGTCCAGCTCCACTGCGTCCGCTACACCACCATCAGATCTCCTTAATGAGTGCACATCAATAGTTTAAGAAAGTGGAATAATGTGATTATGCATTGAGCTGAAGAGAATTCACAAAAACACCTAATTTCATAAATGTAAGTTGCCAGCTTAGATAGAAAATGTGGCCTTTAGCTTTTAGTCAACATGGTGGCATTTGAGTTTAGAGCAGAATCCAAAATCACTTCCTTTTTATTACCAACTGCAGTCTGAGTCAACTATGTGAGTGTGTGGCTCTGAACTCATTGTTAAAAACACACATTATAATTGTATGGGTTATGCTTTCTGCTCCAACAAGCTGCAATTGTGTGTTACTGTTGAGTCAAAATGCACTAACCCAACTGAAAATCACATTCATAGAAAACTGATAACATTGTTAATGTAATTGTTGGAGTGTAAATATGGATGGAGAAGTAAACACTGTACTTCTATACACATTTCATTTCCCAAAGAAGCAGGTGATAACGCATATTTTAGCTTTCACTGTGCAAAAACCTATTTCCATTTCCTGTGGAACCCGTGACCTCCATTCTTCATTCATTCTGTCATTTAAAAAGCGCACAGGGAGCCGAATGCAAAACAAGACTCCTCCAGGTGACATTTCGGAGATTCAAGCGGCATTTTGTCTGCGCTCTCCATTGTGGCATATTCTTCCGAGGAGCTGTCTAGAAACCATGACCCAAAAATAGGATCCAGGCCGCCTCCCCCGCCACTTTAACAAATGAAGAGCTGTCCATTTATTCCATATAAATGCCACAATAATGTCGGTTGTCCCTGGTTGATGAGTTCTGCCTGTCACCACAACAGCATCTAATTTGAGCAACAACTGATTTGCCAAAAGGATGTGTTGAAGCCCCTTACTCTCACTTTAAAAGCCTGTTCAGACTCCCATAGACCTCATGCTGTAAATTCACAGTGTATATTCTAGTACATAGTATTAAACTGGTGGATGTAATATGAAAGTAGGGTCTTCTGGGAAGAAAAAACTCCTGCTTGTAAGTGGATTTTTTTTTTAGCACTGAGTAAAACAGAAGCAATTGTTCCTTACGTTATAACAGCTTTTCAGCATGAGACCCTGCTCTTCAGTATTTCAGCAGTTGATCAGTATTGAACACTGAATGATCACAGATTAGTGACGGTGTTTTTGCTACCTAGAAACGTCTCTGTGCTTTGGTGGAGTAGAGAAGCATTCGGCATTAACACTGTAACAGACCTGGGTTCAAATATACACTAACACTTTTAACACGTTTACAATATCCACATATGTGACAGTAATGGAAGGACTTCGCATTTTAAACGTTCAAATGTCAAACTCACGCTGGTTTAACAGAAGAGAATTGGGGCCACGTGTTAATTTGTTTTAGATCTGAACAAAACAAACCAAAAAATCACTATTGTTCAGATCTCAATGAGAATGTGGCCCTCTTCCATGGGTACAACACTGATATGTGATGTACTGAAACAGCTATTGATTTAGTCTGATGCTACAGCACTTTTATTCTCACTTTAGACACAGTCAAAGGGAAAGAAATCCCCAGACAGAGTTAAGATGTACAGTTTTATTTTGCCAGGCAGTTTAATATTAGACATCTGCTGTTATTAATACATCTTTTATCCAAGATTCAAAGTGACAGTACTACAGCACTTACATAAAACAAACATACCATAACTTCTCAAAGCTGCATGTTTTGAGTCTCTGATTCTAAATGACAAAGCAAATATGTTTGCACCAGTTTCAAAAATGACCTACATGCTTTGATTTTGAATGAAGCACTTCCATGTGGTTCAGGGTGAAAATAATATCCAGGCTGGTATGTTCATGTGGAACAAACACAGAATTAGCATTTAATATGTTCTACGCATTATTAGATTGTATGTTTTAGCCCAGGTCTGACTTGTAGTTATTAGCATTTGTTTGGTTATTCATTTACTGATGAAAAGTACATGCTCATCTCCCAGTATAATGGAGAAAAACACTGTCTAATGATGTGCATAGGGATTTAGGAAGTGTGTGTGAATGACTGAAAGAGTGTGTGTGTGCATGTGTGTTGGCATGTTTTAGATGCCATTGTAGCGATGTCAGTAATCAGCATTTATCTCTTTGTACGTTGGCACATTAAAGCACTAACCAGAATGTCTCCGCATCACTCTGTGTCTCATTTTGTTGTCACATCCTGTGAGCGTTGAAACGATTATTTAACTTTTGGTATTATTTACAGAACCAGGATTGTTGTAAGCTAAATTCAACACAATAAACCCTTTCATAATGGACTGTAGTTCAGGTATAAGACTTCTCAGAAAAAAGGAAAACCACCACTAAGATAGACATTTTTAAATATGTTGTATTGTTTTTTACCATGAGTATAAATGCTTATTAATATGGTGATGTACCTGGTGCATTCAATGTCCAAAGTCAACACTAGTTTCCCTCCAAATTAGCAAAATACATTTTAAATTTATGTATATTTCTAAGTATTCCTGTTGTTTGATGGATTTGCTTGCATTCAAAATAAACCGGTGGTGGTATTCATTCTTCAGTTGGGTGCCAGCAGAAGAAGTGGGTGCAAGGATATAAAGTAAGTAGACTGTGTTACCTTGTCACATCGATATATTACCTTTTTCACTTTTTAAAAGGTGGAGGGAAACTTGTTATTGATGCCATGGCGTACTGAGAGCTCAGGGGACACCTGTACATCACTGCAAGGATGTAAGACTTGAGATAAAAATGATATCAAGGAGTGTTGAATCTTTCCAAGATTCAATGGCCTAGTTAAGACTTGTAATGTAACATCTGTGCTTATACTGCCCTCTGCTGTCCACACTCTGACATGACCACCCAGAAAAACAGATTTTCAGAATGCAGCAGTGTGCAACCACTAAATTAAGTTTACTTAAAAACGTCAGGATACAAACACTATTTTCCCATAATGCAACACTTAAAGTAAATGGCAGAAGATTGACAGCTCAGAAACAAAAAACTAATTAATGTATCTTCTTTTTGTGATCTTTTATTGACATTTAAAAGTGCCAGTGATACACTAATTATATTTTCAAAAGCAGTTAGACCATCAGATTTCAGGTTGCTGTTGTAGTGGAAGCTCCCTGGCAATGTACATTATGATGACATCACAGAAGTGGGTGTGGTTACAGGTGCACCAGGCTTTGAGTGAGTGAAAAAAAGGTAATTATCCATCAGAATATGAAAGTGAAGGCAATGTCAACAAAGCACAAGTGTTCCTCTAAATATATCTCCTCCCCAAGCCCAGCAGGGGCAGCCCCCCCACCCCAGACAGCAGTCAGGGGGCCCAGCCGGCTGCTCGGGATGCCAGTCAGTGCCGGGCCTTCTGTTTCTGGAACATTCTCTCACAGCTCCCTGCAGGCTGAGTGTATCTGGGAGTGTGTGGATCATTCTCTGCATCGTCTCTAATAATAGCAGCACCAATGTGCGTAATGGAGCCATTACAGTAACCAAGTCCTACTTTTGAAAAGCCAGGAAACCCAAAGTGGGTATATCAGTTTATCAGCAAATCTAATATTAGTACATGTGTAACGGTGCTGCCATGTAACCACTGTACACCCCCCCCCCCACCCAAAATCACTACCAGGGATGGAAAGTAACTAAGTACAGTACTTAAGCACAATATTGAGTTACTTATTTCCAGTTTTGCTACTTCATACCCTTTACAAACTCCTATGTTTGACTTTTTACTCAACTACATGTATCCGACAGTCTTAGTTACTTTCTAAATGTTGTTTATAGCTAATACAAAATATAAATTAACTAGTAAATAAACATATTGACATATATAGGCTAAATATAGGTTAATATATGCAACAGCAGTATACAAAGTACCTAAAGTTAGCATTTTTAATAATCATAGTCCAGTCACTTATTCTTGTAAGATTGGCCATTACTTTTAACCCATGAGGACCCACCGTGACACAGGTGTTACATGATACTTTTGGTAGGCCTACTTAAAATATATTTTTGTATTTTTTTTTTAAATGTTGAATCCAGGACTCCAACAATTGAGTATTTCTAACATAAAGTTAAAGCTGGATTCCGTGGTGTTTTGATATACATGTGTTCACGCTGGTTGCCACGCCCACCTGAGGTCAGAGGTCACCCAAGGTCGGTTCACTCCGATCTTTAGCATGTAGCTCATCTTCCGGAAACAAGCGTCAGCGGCAATGTGTCCGCAGGGTGTCGGGTTTTACGCCTGGCGTCCTCTGAACCAGTCTGGGCCCCGAGGAGACCACCTCCTAGCATCCTACTATTTAGAGGTGGGAATGCTGCGACCCCCAGCCCCCCCCACACCCCCCCGAACACCTGCTCTGCCCCGTCCACCCGCCTGTCAGAGAGACCCAGCCTTCGTCCTCCACCGGAGCTCCTGTCTTCACATCGGGCAACTTTTGGCTGTTTGTTCTGGATTTAAACTTTGGATCTTTCCCCCGTCTCCTGGTGGATTTACCTGTGGGTTAATAACCCCCCCACCTTGTAACTTTTAACACCCGGTGCCCTGTGATCCATGGCGGAGGGTGTGCGTCCCGAGGACTACTGCAACGAGCCGGTGGAGGACGAGTTTGGAGAGATCATCAAGTGTCGATCAGGTAGAACAGCTTCATTGTGTGTGTCAGTGTGTGTGTGTGTGTGTGTGTGTGTGTGTGTGTGTGTGAGAGAAACTATGTAATATCAAAGAGCCTGCTGAGGATGCTCTGACAACTCCTTAAACACACACTTTGACACACTGTCACCATCACACTGACAGCTGTCACAGGAAGTGGAGTTATGAAATATGGATGAGGATGATGATGAGACAAACATGTTTTATCCACTTTTTGAGATTGCTGTGGCAAATGTTGAACTACATTTCCCAGGAGCACTATGTCTTTCCTTCTAAAGAGGATGTTGACACAGGGTTTTGTCAAATCTAAAAACAGCTGATGCCTGTGACCTTGCTAGCATTTCATTGGTAGTCCCTGTGCGTGCGTGTGTGTGTGTGCACTCAGTGCTCTGTGTCTGAGGTTTTAAATTATGGAATGTTAGAAGTAAGGCACTGCCCCCCATAGAGGACATGGGTTAACATATGTACTTCGAAAGACTACACTCCTGATGAAGAACAGGAACCATACATCTCGTTTAATATGATCACTTACTAGACATTGGGTGTAGCTCTCTTATATTTTGTAAGTGACACCCCCATGTGTGTTACATCACTAGAATGCTATGCTTTATACAGTACATTAGGATTGAAATAGACTGCACGCCTGGTGTTTGAGATGCAGGCCTCAGTGGCAGACCCTAATATGAATTGTCCTGTCTCAGGAGAGTAAACCGTTGGGCTTTGGTCCCAACATAGGGGTTGGGCCCCTTTAAGTTGGATATAATGTTGTGGGGTCGGGCAGTGATTGTTATATTGTAGAATGGATAACTTTACCACTTTGGGACAAACTGTTTCTGTCTTTATTGAGTTGAAAGCATGTGTTTCGACTAGAAATGTGTGTTTGGTTGAACAGCTAATATGCATCTGAATTCAGGCCTTGTTTGGATACATTTTGGTGTGCAAAGATTACAATACTTTTTCCTGAAAAGGAGTGAAGTTTCAAGAAATGGAAGCGTCCTTTTGACTTCAGAATGTCCCTTTTTAGTTTAGCGAAGTCCTCTCTGTCCTTGCTTCTTTGTAAAAAAATCAGGACCCAATAGTTCCCTGGCTCCTGTCAGCTCCACCTCGCCCAGGCTGAATGTGCTCTGGGTGAAAGTGCTGTTTGTGTGGCCGTGACACTGAATGTCTCGCTGCGTGCTGAGATGAGTTAGAGGCCGCAGAGGTTTGATTTCCCAATATAGCGCTTGTAAATACTGTATGTCCTGGAATGGTCCACCGGGTGGTGAGACACAGAGACCAACAGACTGACAGACAGACAGGCTGACAGAGACAGACAGATGGACAGTGGGGTCAAGGATCTTTTTATACAAATAGAGTAGTGCAAGGATGAATGGATTAGAAAAGAAACTGTGGCGGACAAACATGAATGATGCTTACAAGTTTAGTTTTGAAGGATAATCCTAACATATTTACTTTAATAACTCATTCCTGCACCACTCAGTGTGACTGGGACAGGAGCTGCTCCCTCACTCATTCCCTCTCTTCTTGAGTGTCCTGCCTGCTCAACAAAAAGGGTTAATTAATAAATAAAGCCCCCCCTTCGCTTTCGCACTATTTCTTGTCTCTGTGTGTGTCTCCCCCCCCCATGTACAGCTGCCGCCTGCCGGGTCACCTCATGCTGTAAATAGCGGTCAGCTGGCCTGATGGAGGTTGTTGTGCGGTGTCAGATAGCCTGGCCTGGGGGGTTACTGTGCCCCTCCACCTCTCACTTTCTTTCTTTCTTTCTTTCTTACTGTCCCCTTCCAAACTGCTCTTCCATTGCTTCTCCCTCACCCTCTCCCTCTTCTTGTTACCCCTTTGCCTCCCATTGTATCTCCTCTCTCTGATTTACTTCTCAGTATATCTCACATTTGGTCTTTTTTATGCCCCCCACTCCTCATGTCCCTCCCTGTGTCATATTTGACCACCCACTGTGCTCTACGTATGGTCTGTCTGTCAGCAGCTAAATCTGTCTGTCTGTCTCTGGTCTGCACAGGCAACACCTCAAACATGCCGTAGTCAAGTGTGTGGTGTAATGCATAAACACGTCACTTCATTTAACTGGTGCATAATGTTATTATTGGTACAAATAATTCCATTATACTATAAGCTAGTATCAGAATAGTAAGTCGGATTTTACACGTCTAAATAAGCATTTGATTATTTCTTGATAAATCCTGATTTAAAAGACAATATGTTACTTTACCTGTTCCTTATCTTTTGTCTCCATAAAGATTCCCACGCATTTTTCATTATGATTTGCAATTTATACCAAAAAGCATTCTATCTTCAGCCAATGACACTTGATTTATCCGTCCTCCAGGCTGTGTGTGTGTGTGTGTGTCGGAGTGTGTGTGTGCATTAAAGTGAGTGTGTGTGAGGCTGTGGGGGGCTAGATTGGTTTTAAAATTGTAGAATTCATCAACACTGACAACCCTTTATCGTGCGTGTGTGTTTGTGTGTCATGTCTTCCTTGTTATCACGCCCCACAGGTCCATTACCACTTCACGATTACCCATCATACCTTGGGTATTTTCTCTTTACTAAACCTCCCGCTCTTCGCCTTTTTTCTTCGCCCTCCTTCCTTCTCTGTTTCTTTCCTCCCTCCTCTCCATGTCTCCTCATTTCATTTCACTTCACTCCTGTGCTCTTCACCTCCTTTGATTTCTCTCCTGTCGTCAGGAAGGGAGGGACTCGGAGAAAAAGTTGCAATTTCACATCTGTCTGCTTCTTCAGCACCAAGGACAGCGTCATAGATTTATCAGTACACATATACATTGAGCGGGTTTCTTTTTCTCAGCAACTTTTAAACATATTTTTTTCCAATTAGGACAGAGCGTGTGCTGCAAAAAAAATGAAGAGTATGAATGAAATACAATTCTTTATTTCCAATGGAGCCGTCATCAGCCGTCTAAACATCAGTCAGAGTAATGATCAGTGAATCAGACACCTCAACACTGCCCCTTCAATCTCTCTGTAGCTAGGGGAGGGGGAGGGGTTGGCAGTTTAACAATGGGGAAAGTATTTTGGTGAATCTACTAACAAGGGTATGGCACCCCCCTTCATACAGTATTACAGTACTGCTGGGATTAAAGTTGTCCTTTGGCCTTTCAAATCTGTCAGCAGCATGGGTGGGGTGGGGTGGGGTGGGGTGGGGGGGTCGTCTGGGGGACAATGTAGTGAAAACAAGGTGGATGCATTCTTTATAACAATTGAATCATTATGTTATCCTGCTGTCTCCATATGTTTACAAGACATGAAGATCTCAACCATGCACCTCTCTAACCAACCTGTGTCTGGCTGACAGGAGAACAGCTGTACCGTGTTCCTGTCATGTTAAATCCAGACCAGTGACATGATGGGAATGAGCAATGCTAATTTCTCAAGGCTGAATGAGAAATGGCTTCTGGGAAATAGAATTTTGAAGTGCTTGGTTTAATAGGATTCTAACCAAAGTTGTGCCAAACGCTTAGAGAACACAGGATCAGTTATAGCTCAGAAGTCAAATATTTAACTGGAGAAAAGGGAAGCATCATGAAACAAGATGGAGTT
>CALSBZ010004068.1:25831-36098 GCA_943591055.1 Gobionotothen gibberifrons
GTGTGTGTGTGTGTTTGTGTCACGTCAGCTGCTGGGGATATTGCACTGAGTTGTACGATTTTGTTTTGCTCTTACAATATTGGCAGGCAGGAAGTTGGCAAGCAGGCCCAACATTGAATTATGATATTCCCAGGTGCTTCTGAGGGATACTGAGAGTACAGTAAGGGAAATACACATCAGGCAAGCAGCAATTACACTACTAGAATACTACACATGAATACAGAGATCCTGGGGTGGGCCGAGCAGATGAGAGACCAGACGCTCTCCGGTCCCCAGATCACAGCTGGAACACAGGCAGCAGAGATCAGTCCAGCTGCCCTCCGGTTATGGCTGATCCCCCCCCCCCCCCCCCCACTTCGGGGCCTGACCTGTCTCCTGGAGGACGTTTAAACGTGTTTCCTGTCACTTCCCATCACGCAGCACAATGCTTCACCGTGGAGCTGCAGGAAACCCTGAGAATGTGAAATGAGAGGAGCCATGCACACTTGGTGTAATGAAGCTATCCGTGATATCATGCTCAGGAATATGTCATTTCCAAACTCTCCATTGGAACCTGATGGAAACAAGACTACAATTTCTATTTCAAATTCACATATTGCACATATGTGGCTTATTATCACTTGTATTTCACTACTTTATCCTGATACTCTCTTAAAATAGTTGCACCTTGGTAAATGTTGTTGTTAGGCCATAGGCGGAGATACTCAGATGGTTGGCAACTTATTATAATGAGAAATAATAGGGAAAATAAATCTTAACAGCTTGTTTTACTGACCATGACACCATAAAAAACTTACATTGTTCACTTATTTTATTTGTATTTTAAGTTTATGGATTGGTAGGCTTGACAGATGCCCACAAGTAAGGAACAAGTGTAATACTGTAATATGTGAATAAGAGTCAGGTTTTAAGTAAACGATCAAATCTCAGTCTGTCACTCCATATCAAATATCATCAATATTAGAAGCGGCAATGCCAAACTACCTTGACATTGGTTGAGATCTCCACTTATAGTCTTCTCCTGTTGTTAATAGGTTGAAAGTCCAACTTGCTGTCTTCCTCCAAACACGCTCAGCATTCTTATTCCTTTTATAATTAGCCTCCTGACGCTGACTGCTCTCGTATCTGCTGCCGACCTGCCAGCTTTATTTTTAGAGTAGCACTTCAGCGGAGAAGAACTCTAAACGCTGTCGATGCGCGGCGCAGAATATTCAGCAACAAGTCAATCAAGCAGGAAATAGGCTACAGGTGGAAGTCACTGTCATGGGGTATACGTGTCTTCATCGTTGATTTAGAATAAACCTGGGAGGACAGGTGTTTTAGGAGGACACACTTTTTAATTCTACTTCCTGTTTTCGTTTGGTTTGCTGCATGGAAGCTTATTCATTGTGACCCTTCCTTTACCTTTGCTTGGGTCCAGCTCTCATTTAAAGTTCTTTGGAGAAACCCAGTGATTATCCCCAGAATGCTTTTTATTTAAAAAAAAAAAAAGGGATTTGTGATTCATTGTATTCAATGGATGTTATGTGGAGGACACGTTCTGTGTGATGGAATCGTAAAAATGTGACCTCAGTCCTCATAGAGGGATTGTGCTCGAGAAATACTTTTCAACTTTGCTGCATTGAACATATTTAAAGAATGTAAGGCCACAGAAAAACTCTTATGTAAAATCTGGATGAATGAAGTGCAGTTATAGGGGGAGGTTAGTTCCCATCAAGGACGCGTCTTCACATTAAAACACCTGTGCCGTACTTCCCGCACTAATAATTGCCCCCCTGGAGAGCTGTACTCACTGTCCTCTCAATTTCCTAATCTGCCACAGAAATCTTACTTCCCCTTTTTACAAACTAACGCCACCAGTTTTAGACTGTTGTGTCCCTGTGGGGTTTATTAAAGTTCAAACTCTACTTTCTTTCCCTCTTTGTGTCTTTTTCTATTTCATTAGGAAGTAGTTAAAGCCTGAAATCCTGTTACTAAAGAGTCAGCAGAGTCTCGGTTTGCTCAAACGGTCTACATCTCTTACAGGTCTCTCTAATTGCAACTATAAATCTGAAAAAGTGTCAGTTGGAACAGGAAAGAAATACATACTCAACTTCTGTCAGCAAAAGTTCTTCATTCTCAACACTTGCACTAAACAATATGTGTATGTCTTTTTTTGACATAATTGAATGTTCTCATTCTGCTGACCCCCCCCAAAAAAACTAAAACGTTTTAATAGCAAGATAAACTTGAAGTATCAAAATACACCTCCACAGAGGAAGGATATATTATTTATTAACAAAAGATAAATGTGCAAAAAAGGCAATGTTTACTCGGAAATGTAGTTAAGTAGAACAAATGGAAAACGTTCACCCTCGTTCCTGGACTAATGTCAGTTCCTGTGAGCTAGAAACATCTGGTCAGTAACAGCCGAGAGAAGCACTCTGTCTTTGATAACCTTGAAAACGCCCCTGGAACCTAACAGTGGTTATCCTGGGCGTCTCCCAGGTGTGTATGAGTGTAACCTTCTCTCTCCTTGCCACTGCTGTAAACAATGTGCTTATCTACAGGTCCTTCTAACTTTGCTCCAGTGTTTCTCATGATGTGTCCGGGGACGCTGGCTGTCACGCACGCTGCACAGTCGCTGCATTATCCTGCCACTAGCATTTCATGTTGAGTAGATAAGGCTGCACTTGACAGAACTAGTTTTATATGAAGGATCGCCTTATTTTCTAACCATGGCTTTCATTACGGTGTGTGAATAATGAGCGCTCCTCCTGCTCTAAAGCAGGGAGGATACACATTAATACTGCTTTCACATTAAGAGGAATTATCCACAGGTGCAATGCAAATGTATGCATTCCAACTTAATTTATTTGTAGTGTACTGTAAGGTTTTGCCTGCACTATCAGATTTATACAAATTGCTAGACCGCAATATGAATAAAAAAGGAAACCACTAGGTTAAATTCAGGAATTACATTTATCAAAGCATTTTTTTCTCTCCTGACTGTAATATTATCCTAAATGAAAAGCAAAGAAATCTAATAATTGGTTGCTAATGGTCCCTTTTTTATTTCCTCTTGTCAATACTGCCAGCTGAGAAAGAAAGTCAATGAGACTGCCCCACTGTTTTAATTGTAAAGAGTCTTGCAGTGCAATTTAAACCAATGATTAACTACACACTTGGCAGCACAAGCGTTTTACTGTAGAGCAGCTTTTTCATTGCTTAACCCCCCAAAGCCCAATAACATGTGATACTCAGAAATGTAAGAAATAGTATATTCAGGAATGTAATGCTATCAATTCTCCCCTCAATGGCTCTGGTTAACAAAAACACTGATATGAGCTTAACGCCTGAGCTGTGGATTGGGATATATGTCAAATTGCATCTATTACTGGTCTCTTTGAGAACATGTACGTACACATTCAAATCTAAACATCACATATAACTCACTGCTTTCCTACAGTCTTTTTCCAGCTGTGATACATGCAGTCCATTGATTGGTCATGTGACTAAAAGACAACCATTGAGACTCTCTGACCTTTGCAAACGTGAGAGGAAGAATGTTATTTTTTAAACGAATGACTTTGACAATGTATTGAAGTAATGCATTACTTAAAACAATTGTCAATGAACATTTTTTGATGCGGAATGTTTATTTTATACCTTTTTTAGAATTGATTTACTGTCAAAAAGAAACAACCATGACTTTCCGTGCAGGCATGTTTTTGATGAATTGTAGTTGGCTGTGCCGTCTTCTGTGACAAATACACTTCTCAGTAAAAAACACAGTGTTTCTCAAGTTCATTTTTGTCAACAGCAGTAGAAATGTTGGGATAACATTAGCAGTAACTCAATCCATCTAGGAGGCTGAACAGTAAACATAGAGATACAAAAACTAACTTTAAATTACACATTGATGGGCTCAGATTGTATTTGCAACAGAATTATTCTTTATTTGTAATGTTTAAGACCTTTAAATGCCTTTAACGTGCCACATAGACAGTGCTTTCCCCAATGTTGGATGTGTTCAGCATGCTCTCAGCCATTCCACCAATCACCCCGGCAGCAGATGACCCAGGAAATGAGCTGATATTCTATTCATGAGAAGAAAAATACACTTTGCAGAGCTAGAGCGGAGATCAAGTCACCCCGGTGCAGATCCTCACGCTTGATAATTGTCCCCTCATTTAAGTTTGATCTCATTTAGATATTCCAAAATCAAATTCCGTTTGGTGGAATGGTCCAAGTGTTGGGTTTGATGAATGTTGCAGAGCAGTGAGAGCTGCAGGGCTTCTCACAGAGCCCGTCTGAGGTGCTTACAAGTCAATAAACAACAGTAAGCGCATCAATCAGGAATTAAGGGAAGGAGGGACGAGCTGTGAAAACAACAGCTTCTATTTGACCGGCTGCAATTTGTTCCAAACGAGACCTTCATCTTTAAAAAACACTGTGTAAAGAAAGTGATTATTAAAGCTGTGTGATTACAAAATATCTCTTCATCTGTATTTGAGGAATGCTGAGATATCAACACCATCAATCAAAGCCAGCTAGCAACCAGCTTAGCTTTTTACTAACAACATTGGATAAAAGGAAACTGGAAATGATTATTATTTTTCATTAAAGCTAATGCATCATCAGTCAAGCGGATGGGCTGCAGTAATATTGATATCAAATCCTGTCCAAAAAAAGCCCATAAGGCTGATTGATGAAGCATTCATGTAGGTGAACAATTATTCTGGTTGCTAAGAGAAACTGGCTACTTCCTGTCTTCTATAGGGAGAACAAATCCTATTACTCCAATTAGTAAAAGGGGCACTCCACATCCTGTACACACACATCATACACACATCTGCGGCTCTGGAGGAACTTTGAGACCTGATGATGGCGTAGTGATGTCACTAGGGTCCTCTCATGTTGGGTTTAAGACTTGTTGGCAGAAAGCCTGCGGTATATATAGTTTATGGTTATAATGACTCTTGGGTGAACCCCTACTTCCAGGAACCCTTTACTGTAGGTACATATTACGATGATGTTTCAGAGTAAAACGTATGTGATCCTGGAATTTGTTTTGCACAATTACGTTTCTGCAGCCGTCCTTGGGCAAGATATTGACTCCTACATTTCTTCCAATGGCCAACAGTGTGTGTGAACATTAGTCTCGACAACTTGTCTGGCCAGAATTCTACAATTACAAGAAATCTTTCATTCCATCACCCGTGATCATTCTCAGTAACAGCCTGTGTAAATAATCCTCCTCTCCCCCCCCCCCGCCCCACTCTCACACACATCCCATGTCAACCTTAAGCCCCATTTACAAGCCTCAAGGTTGCTTCTAAGGACAACCATCATTTTTATGTTTATTTGCTGTAGTATCATGCTCTGTTGTGATATTTTAATGGACTATACACTAAGGAAGAACAATCCACTAAGCACTTTAGTCACTTTTAGACTTTTAATATGCAACATTTTGTGAACTGTATGTTGTGCTGCGTAATTTCTAAAGACACTTTTCCATTGTATGTGCATTTAACGGACAATAAGGTCATCTGAATCTGACACGTGTCCCATGTGAAACCTAGTTTTTTGTATGATGTTATTTTTACTTGTGAGTACTTTACATTTATCATTTCAGCACGTTACAAAGAGATGCAACCACAAACAGCTGATGAATAAAATGGGTGTCATCACACAACCCCCAAACAAACATCCCCCCCCATCCTTTGTTTTTCAGTGTACCTCAAAACTTTATTGACAGTTCAGTTGTATGGGATAGTTAGAAAAGGTTGCATTAGTGCAGGACTTGTAGAGTTGTACCCTCACTGCCACAGCTTCTATAACAGCACTGACACACTCTCATAGAGGGAGGGGAGGGGGGAGATAGGGGGGGAGAGATAGAGAGACTTTGCGTGTTGAACACCGGACCACGGCAGACGGTGAGAGCGCTGCCGGAGCAGAGGAGGAGTCTCGGCCGCTGTGAGCGCGGCACCGGGAGTAACACCGGGAGAAACACCGGGAGTATTTGTGATTGACAGCATCGGATAACCCGCTCACACACACACTTGAGTGAACCCCCTTCCTTACGCGTTTCACACACACACATACACACACCTTCATCAGCAGTGCCTGCGCGTTCACCTGGATAAGCAGCAGCGCGGTTACGCACAGTTTGGGGATTTTGGAGCACACCTCCAGGCTTTCACCTGTTCAGCTGCGCCGAGCTGCGGAGATCTCAGCACGGCTCGGCTCGGCTCTGCTCGGGATTAAAGGCGGCTGAGATGTCAAGCGGCTAGAATGGCACGTTTTCAGGTAAGACCCTGGAAAGCAGGCTGGATAAACCAGCGCACCAAACACTTGGACATCATTTCATCTGCCTTGCAAATGATTTTTTTAGTCAAACAAGTCCGGTTGACGTGCCTGTCACGAGAGCAGCTGCTCAGACAGGAAACGGGAATTTGGGGGATTAGTCCTGGAGCGAGTTTGGTGAATTCTGCTGCCTGTTATCCTCATGTTGTTCAGTAATAAACTCTGTGTGACAACAGGCAGGCATGTCGCTGTTCTGCAGGAGATAAGACATTCCTCAGCATTAACATGCACGTGCGTGTTTCTGAGGGATTATTGCAAGTCATCTGATGATGCTATAATAAGACATGCATTGATTAGAGGCAACACGTGTGATGTCATTCTGATAAAGTGTCATTCATAGGGACACCCAGTGTTTATGTCTGGCCAACACTATCTACTCCCTTTATCTCTTGTTGTGTTTACCCTCCACAATGACAGCTCGCTCTTTATAATTAAAGATTGAGCTGGATTTAATAAACTCCACAAGTTTTAATATCCTGAAATAATTACAAGCAGCTCCATTTTTGCTCAGAAAATGTGTTCTCCCACTTGGAATGACAGCCAATTAAACATTATGATCGGGACACACAGGGGGGATGCAAACACAAGGATGCTTGATGAACTCAGTATTTAATATAACTCACAAACTACGTAAACAAAGGCATACTAGGCCTATATTTGAAAGTGATTGAAAATACTTTAAAGGCTGTAAAAGCACTATTGAGCGTCTACACTGTAAGCCCATTAAGGTATATTGATGCCAAACAGTGTGAGACAGAAATCGTTTGAAGTACAATCAGGTAACTATAAACCAATGTGCAAAAAAGAACTGTAAAGGGACCCTACAGAGACACACACATAGTGTTTTTGAGAACTGTGGTAGGGGGTAAACATAGCATTTGTTGTTAAATCACTATCTAGTCACAAGGGAAACGCACACGAAACAAATAAATAACCAATCAAAAGAGCTATAAGAGTAAACAAATGAAGAACTTTTATTATTCTGTAGATTTCAGTGTTCATTTAAAATAGAACGGTTGGAAACACGATCTCCTATTTCACTGTTTAGTCCATGTTAAGTGTCGGCTCAATCCTCTCCATCACAGTAACATACTGCAGCCTGATTGGCTCCAGGCTAGTTGTGATGTCATAAATCCTGCAGGTAAGCCCATGTGTAACAGTGAGATTTAAGGTGAGCACAGAGAAGGTTCCCCTGCAGCAGACGAATGTTAGAGCAGACTGCACATACATCACTCTGCACAGCGAGGAGCAAAACACATTTTTGACCGCAGGGGGATTTAAAATAAATGCTATAATATAAGACTTAGGTATTATAAAACCGTGCAAATAATGTACAACGATTAAGTCAAATTACTTCCTGATAGAATCCAAGAGTTGTTGAAATTAGACTTTATTGGTATAGGAATAGTGTTACTTTTTGACGTGACGTAGGCTTAACAACCTGATCTGATATGTAGAAATGCTTTGGCAGTTTTGTTCTTATTTATCTCCTATTTTTTTTACTTTTTGCTCAGCAGGAGACACATATATTTACAGCACAGTCCCGCAGTGGTATCATAGCGATATCATAGTGATTTTTCCCAGGCTGCCAGCTAATCGGTCCACCCCGACTCGTGTGCCTGGCAGTCGGGCAGCTGAGACTCCATCGGTAGCCGTGTGGCCGTGAGCCAAACGTGACTAGTAAACAAACAACACTTCCTGCCTGTGTGTAGCCCCCCCCCCCCCCTCCTCCAAAGGCTGTCCGTGCACACACATCTCTGGAGGGTCTGGCGACACTACGCAACCAGCTGAGCCTGGTCCTTTTAGGTGAGGCTTATTAGTGTGCATGGCTGAGGGATGCAAAATCACTTTCACGCCCTATGATAACATGCAGGAGGGATGTTGGATCAAGGGTCTAGTGAGAAAAGGGAGGGAAAAGTGAGCCCCACTGCTGAGTGTGTGTGTGTGTGTGTGTGTGTGTGTGTGTTTGAGTCCCTACATGTGATTTGTCTGGAATAAAAGGACACCAAAGTACTTCACAATGAGATCCAGAGCTGAGCTGTGTGTGACAGAGGAAGATGTTAGTGTTCTTATAGTGAGTGATTTCCACTGTGTTAAATCCAATCCATTGTGTGCACTGACATGTACACAGTGTATCTCCTTGTTTGTGTGAGAGGAATACGCACTATAGGGCAACATTTGAATCAACTGGTAGTTATCCTGCACTTATCCCATTAAATCAATGTGGTATGTTTTTACACCGCTGCATAGAAGCAGCTATTATAAAGGGTGCACTTCCATTTCACCCACTGACCTCTGTGTTTAAGCACTTACTGTGAGTGTGTATACCTGTGTTTGTTTGCTATTTTTAAGAACTCAACCAGAAATATAAAATGACTAGTCAGTTTGACCATTTTCAAAAATCACAGTGAGCATGGAGTGATGGAAAACATCCAGAAATGTGCGTCGTAATCAGATGCTAAAGAGTCATTTTATTCCATGAGTCACTCTTGATCCAGTCAGTGAGGTCAGCAGTTTATCATACTGACCTTATCCCCGCAGCGGCCATTTCAAATTCAGATCACAAAGTGGATTTGGAGTGGAACCTCGACCAGACGGAGCAAACATGACCCAGCTACTGTAACATTCACATCAATCAATATGTTATTTATTGACAAATCTCTTGATGCCTCATCTTGCATCTTCAGGCACCATGAGTTCAACTATTGCCATTGGCTAAAATCAAACTAATGATTAGTAAGATGGAGATAATTGGGCAGGAAAAATATCTAATGATATTATAATTTGTAAAAGATACTTAGTCATGAAGGTAATAACAATTAAGGATATAATTGAAAGACTGCAGAATCTAAATAAATCTTCCACCACTCACCCTGAGCAGGCCCTAAGCTTAGGTTGTAAGGTCACTGAGTCCTTAAAAAGTGATTAAACCCATCCAAACTCTGAGTATTATTAGCATGCAATGTTGCCGAACACTATTCATATTCTTCCAAATGAAAGCATGACTTTAACACCCAGTGACGGAGCATCCCTCAGTACAGTCTACCAGTGTGTGTCAGGCTGTGTTTATCTTAACCATGCGTCCCAGGCACCAGGTGCACGCTGGGATTTGCGACACTGGGTCAGCTCAGCTCCACTCACCTCATTATCCTCTTTGGACAAGGACGGACATAATCTCCCTCTTCTTTTCCCCCTCTGTCTGTCTCTCTGTTGCATCATGTACCTTTCTCTTTACCTGTGCTATTTCCGTCCTCTGTTTTCTTTATGTTCTCTATGTCTCCCTGTGTCCTGCACCTCTGTCTCAGGTGTGGATGGATTAGTCTAGTCTGCGGCCCACCCGTCACGCTTGCTTTGGCGGGTTAGAGTAGCTTACGGTAACATGGAATGGGTTGGCGGGGAAGGTGAGATCGGAGGGCAGTTAAAAGCAAAATGTCGCCATCCGTTAAACTGCGGCGCATGATTCTTGCTCTGTCACCCTTGGCGGTCTACCTCTCACCGCCTAATACGCCCCTGTCACGTCCCGGGGGGGCTGCCGTGACTGAGAGAGCAAGGTTTAAAACTGTGTGTGTTAAAAGTGGGAGAGACAGAGGAGGGTGAGGGAACAAAGGTTTCTTTTTCATAGCTCGAAGCAAATGTGAACCAAAGTTATGGAGGGGCTTTTAGGTAGAATTAGAGCCACACAATTCAGTTGTATTATAAATAACACAAATTATGAGTGTTGTATAGTATTGCAGTTTTCATAAATGCACTTAAAGGAGCAGTAGGTAAGTTTGAGAAACCGGCTCGAGGGCACAAAAATTCCAAAGTACACAACCGAAAAGAATCCGCCCCTTCCTTCAGACTTCCTACAGAGCACCGCCTCCAACACACATGAACGCGCACAAGATCATGATAATGAATGTAAAACAAATGTATAACA
>CALSBZ010004068.1:83444-97639 GCA_943591055.1 Gobionotothen gibberifrons
GAAAATGAAAAGACAACATTTGGTTAGTTAGTGCCAGCTAGCAATTAGTGATGCACTGCTACAGGAAGCCAACTCCAAGAATGTCATGCTCTTTGTTTAAACCTAATCAGTTGAGAAAGCTTTATATTTCAGCCAGTGAGAATATATATACTTTATATCTAGCAACATGACATATCTGCTGCAGTAAATGCGTAAAGAATGAAGAAATAGATGCATCAGTAATTGGATAATAGATGAAAGCCGGATGAATTGATGGAAGAATGGTTTAGCACAGGTGAAACGGTGTTGATATATTTCTCTGGACGCCCCTGAGAGTCTGGGTCTCAGGCCTGGACTCGTGTCATAATGAATTAAATCATGGCTAGCCAGCATGAGCATCTGTTCGCTGTGTCCTTACAGGAATACAGAGTGCGAGATCACACACTCCAAAGCCATCACCCTGCAGACCGTCCGCTCCGTGCCAACAGCATTCTGTTTACGGATAGTTGATTTCACAGAACAATGTTTAAATCAAACGGCTTTGAATTATTATGGTCTACTTTCACTATTTTCTGTAGAGTGTGTACGGCTCAAACCACTGACTGCCTGGTAGATGAATATATTGTTGCTGACTTAAAGTAGTTCCAAAAATACAAATGATTGCATCAGCTCAAGTAAGATCACACAGTGTATTTAATTTTTAAGACTATACACTCAAAATATGTATTTGTTAAATTCGATGTCAGTTTTTACTTTGAATTACGCCTTTTATCTCCTTTAAGTTAACATATGCTAAAGAAGGTAAGTGTAACTGAGAAAGCATCTACCAGGTAATTGAAGACGCTAAATAGTTGGATTTTCCTCTTTATTTAGATGGATTTAAAATAAAGATGCAGTGGTCACATGATCCCTGATAACTTCCCTTTTACCTCCACAGACCCGAGCTTTTTGATTGGGCCTCAGTGGAGAAGAAGACGTCTGCGATCGACAGACTGGAACACGCCTTTAATAAGGCAGAACAACACATGGGGATAGACAGACTGCTGGACCCTGAGGGTAACTAACACACACACACACACACACACACACACACACACACACACACACACACACACACACACACACACACACACACACCCCAATAATTCCAGCGGAGTATTTTCAAGGTGAGCTTCAACGCTCATCGTATTTCACGCCTTCCAATCATGCACCTTAATTGGCCCAGTTCAATGCGATGTGTCATGCTGTGATTGGGTGTTGTCGTGGTGATAACTGTTCACCTTGGTGGAAGGACTTCATAAACTTACTGATAGTTTGGGAAAAAAGTGTCTTTCATTTTCAGCAACATGTTTCTAAATATAAACTATATGAACTGTGATTATATGGAAGATTTAATACGACTATAACATTGTTTTCTGAATCTCACTATGTGTATATTTAGGCATTTTGGAATCAACTGGGAATAAGAATTGTAGCAGTATCCTTCTGCACCCCCCCTCCTGTGAGTGCTGTGTTCAGGCTCTGAGCCAGAGAGATAGGCTATGTAATCCCTCACAGCCCGCTTAAGCCTTGAAATGACACATCTCGGGAGATGAATATACATTGATCTGACACAAAACAATTACTTGCTTTTGAAAAGTGGGGCAAACGTCTTTTTTGTTATGCTGTGAACCAGCGCTCAAAACACAATTTCCCCCCCCCCCCCCCCCCACCTAAGCTTTTTGAACAGTTTCTCATGCTTTCTAAACTTGAAAATGACGCTTTTCAAGTTGTGCTTTTCAGATATTCATGTCTGCTTTATAAAGAAGCTGGATTTTGGAAGTTGGACGCTTGTTTGATGTTTTAAAACAACACATGCAAGGCGTCAAACCATGGTTCTTCGCTGTACATAAACCCTGTGTTCTTTTTCTTCAGTCTGTTCTTTCTGTGAAATCTCTTATTAGAAATGTTTAGAAGAGGGATTATCAGGAGAGCTCCACATTCACAAAAGCGTGTTGCGTGCACAACACTGAAGCCAAAACACATTTACAAACGTCCATATCCCAATCATAATGCAATCATTTATCATTTAATGGGATGCCAACATCACAATCCTTATTTGATACCCTATACTGTGCATTCAGTGGAGTTGGAACACTGAGCGCTGCAATATGAGGGATCAGAAGAGGTCTGACCATTTGCATTTCTATATTTTAGATACAATTTGACATGTCCATGTGTATTTTTCTCCCTGGCTACTCCATGAAATGAATTTATTTGTCTTTGCTTTGTTTCTCCAAAGCCTTTTGTTTGCTTTTTTAGCCTGCGATCAAAGCTGACATCCAATGTCTCAAACTTCTTTTTGTTCTATGTTCTTCACATAGTCATCGAACACATCAGCAAACTGTGGAATATCATTTAGACATGTTTCTACTGAGCTGCTAAAAGCTTTAATATAGTTTGTTGTCAGATTATATATCCCGGTCATACAGTAGGTCGAACATCACGGTGGAAACCAGATATTTTCTAAGGAACCATTTGATTAACTATTTATAATCGAAACTAATGACATTTCCACAGTGCATGTTTACAAAGACAGATGTAATCACTGCAGGGCACACACACACACACACACATCCCTCACTTGTTTGGTCCAATCTGTTTCTCTATTCCATCATCTCCATTTTAATCATCACACACACACACGCACACGCACACACCCAGACATCTGCAGAGCCTCATAGGTATGCACACACATGGATTCTTGGCGAAATGATTAAAATGGAGATGATGGAATAGAGAAACAGATTGGACCAAACAAGTGAGGGATGTGCACACACTCAGACACACACTCAGACACACACTCAGACACACACACAGACACACACTTGCAGATGGTGGCATTATTTACGGGGGTGTTTGTCTTCCTCAGACGAACAATAACATCCTTAGATTTCCCTGTGATGCTGATAAATCAGGATACCAACGCCAGAAATATGACTCCAGCTTTATCTATCCCTCCTCTGACGCACATATTTATCTATGCCCAGACGCCGCTACTTTGCTATTTCTCTCTTCTATGTCTTTGTTTCTTTTCGTCATCCTCTCCTGCTCTCATTATTCTCGTGAACTTGCTCCGTTAGAAAAACCCACCACTATGAGTTCATTAGCTCTGCCTTCCTTTCTTCCCCTTCTGCTCCCTTGTTCACCCTCTTCCTCCCATCCTCTCTTTTGACCTCATGGCGTTCATCTATCCGCTGTGTCCCGGCCGCGCTGTGATCCGTCTCTGTTAGTTCTGCCCCGGGCCGAGCTGCCAGGCCACAGACTCCTGAGTACTTTCCCTGAAATCATCACTCTGTCATATCTCTCCTCCAACCTGTTGGAAAACTTTCTCCAACTTCATTTGGCTCTAAGACACACAGTGGAATCTCTTGTTGGTGTCTTTTAAGTGGCCTTGTCAACATAGAAACAACACGGGGGGGCATTAAAAAAAGGCAGTTAAGAGTTGATCCTTAAGTTTTGAAAATAACTTTATTTCTCTTTCTCCCCGCTCTTCAGATGTGGCCGTGCCTCACCCGGACAAGAAGAGTGTCCTCATGTACGTGACGTCGCTCTTCCAGGTGCTCCCCCAAATCATTTCCATGGAATCCATTAAGGAGGTGGAGACGTTGCCGCGGGCGACCGCATCCGGCGCTGCCCGGATAGCGACGGAGGAGCACTACCAGATCCAGACCCAGCAGCGCTTCTCCCAGCAGGTCAGACACACACACACACTGACAATGGTCACGTGACACTGTTATGGCTCATCAGCAATGCAATACTTTTGAATCACATTCGGTAAAGAATCATCTTAAGCCTCTAGGAAAGGAAAGGAAGGAAGGGACCTAGACACCTTTAAAGAAGCATGGCATCCTGTTTCCTAACTCACGTGCCATCCCTTTCTTCATGGGAACTAGTGACAGTGGCATCTTCACTCCAATGACTCTTGTCTTTGTGCTGTGATGATGCCATGATTCATTTCCCATGAGCCTTTGCTCTGCATGCATTGCATCTGTGCTCAGCGCCACTTGCTTTGAGAGCTTCACATTTACATTTCATTGCTTTGTTATTGTGTCAGCGCCCACACTAGGTAATAACACTCAAGTACACTCTATAGTATTGCATATTAAACCACTAAATGACTGCGGTTGTTTGTACACCGCATATTATCAGCTCCAGAACCGGATTATCTCACCCTGTTGTGAAATTAGTTTGAACTCCTTCTAAGCATCAACACAATCATCCTGCCAACCTTTATCGGGGTGAGTAAGTGGGCTTGTGAAATTCCCAGCAGGAATGTACTATTGGAGGGATAGTAAAGGGATGAAAATGTCTTTGTATTTGCCTTAAACCATCGTTATATAGTGGTGACACCGAGAACAGAATTAATCAAAAACAGAAACGCGTGATTTTCAAGAATGAATTTTAAAGCAGCATTACTGTGGAGCGCTTCATTTTCACAAAAGCAGTGAAATAAAAACATCGGAAGGAGGTTTGAAACTCCCTCTCTCCCTGAAGTTCTGTGAAATAAAATAAAGATGCTAATCAGCTGCCACACAGGTTCACAAGCATACTTAGTTTGCATTCTACTTTTTAATGATAAATTGGATAATGAACAGTTGGAGGGCATATTCACTTCTCAGTGGTACCACACACTGAGAGTGTGGAGGAGCATGATAATCACAAACATTTCCATCATGATTAAGAAGAGAAAAGGTTGCACATTTACAGTAAATACTGTGATTATATCAGCAGACAAAAAAATAAAAAGATCACAAGACAATAACCTTTGAGCTTTTCTGCCACGTTTTTGATGGAAAACACAATTTTTATTTTTGTGTGGGCGTATTTTGGAAGATATATGATTTTATATTTGCCAAAATCTACGGCATTTTTTAAAAGCTCTGATCTATTTGCTGCTGAAGGCTGATAAAGCTAAATCAATTATAAGCTCTTTATAGTGATACTTTATCAGTAAACTAAATGTGGTGATAACATATCATATAGTTTACCTAATAGTAATAAGATTGCATTTTCTGTCCTGAAAAGTCCCTCAGTAAAATAATTAAATAGGCCCTATTATAAATAGGACCTTAACATTAAAGCATGTCACAGTAGGGGCACAGCATACCAATAGGACTCTGAAAGTGAGCATAATATGTCTTTTTTTAAATAACTGTCAATCTTGCTCACACAAAGCAGTTACTGTTACAATTACCCAATTCAATAAATGAATATATAAATAATTCCGCATCTATATTATAATCACCATCCACGTCACATGATCAGGTTCGAGTCTCAGAGCAGGGAGGCAAGCAGATGTTCTTTTCCTGGATAACTTAGCGCAGCCAGGCATGCTGGGAGTTGTAGTCACCTTTTCAGTGAGGAGTAGAGAAATCTCACTTTTACAGTCATTATATCTGTGAGCTTCGGAGTGAGAATTGACTGCTAAATTGAGACAGGGACTCCGAAAGAAAGTGCTGTAAAAGCCTGACAGAGCCACAAATGAGATCCACCGGCGCTGACCTTTAGAGCCGAGTTAAGAAGAGGTCAGTGTGGCGCCGAATCGCAGCAGGATGGAGCGAGCTTCCTGGACTAATGGCTGCTAATATCATTATCTCACTTAGTTTAATGGCCACATCAAGCCCTTCCTCAGAGTGGAGAGAAAATACTTTCCCTTCTGGGAACCAGACAGACTGGCGCATGTTGAGAAGAAAAGATAAGAGGGCAAAGAGGAAGTAGGGAGATGTATAAAGGTGTACAGTAAGATGGAGGGGGGGAATGAAGAGTGAGATGGAGCAGACAAATAGGGAGTGCAGGAGCAAGTCGGATGGCAATAAAACAAGAGAGGGAGTCAGGAAGAAAAGAGCTACTGACAGCGGCTATTATCTGCCTCCTCCCTCATCTGTCACCATCAAAGCGGCGCTGTCAACACCTCCATACATCAACACCGCCCGACCCCCACCTGGGACTCAGGGATGATAGTTCATGGAAATGAAAGTAAGGAAATAAAGTAGCCAAAGTTTTTGCTGGAAACGACATAAAGTCAGCTTTTCTGTGACATTTTGCCCGCGCAGTTAAACCCCGCCCGTCTGGTGCTCGGAGCGGGTGAAAACAAACACCCTGCAAGGGAGCGCTTGATCCAGGGCCGGGTCGCCTCTGGCTGTCTGCTCTTTACAGAAAGAAGAACACCTAATCCACCTTGAAATGGAGTGAAGGGGAAACAGTGAGGGGCGAAACAGAAAGGAAGACAGACAGATAGATGATGACAGGTGAAGAAGAGAAGAAGAAGAAAAGGAGATTCAGGGGATGGAGGTGAAAGGAGAGATTGATAGCTGGGGAGAAAGCTCCAAGACAGCAAGAGATTACACTTTTATGGTGTCTGTGGTGGAACGGTTGACTCGGTTTTAGCGATGCAGCAGATCACCCGGCTGTCAAAGGAAAGGCAGCTTGGAAATGTCAATCAAGAGGGAGAATCTGTCATCAATTAGGAGTTATTTGTGCCTTCAAAATAAGAGCTTATTTCAGTGTACCCCCCCTAATGAGAACTTGTGAAATCAAAAGTCAGTTGCTGCCAGCCAGGGACTGATGGATGGTGGTGAGTTGCTGACTGCAGCCGTTCAGAGCGGCTGCTCGTTTGGGATAAATGGAGCAGAGTGAGTGTAGAGCCACACAGGCCAGTGATCTCTTTCCCTGGAGAGGAAACCAAGTGTTAAACTGATGACTTCTACACATCAGCAGGCAGAAAGAGAGTGTGTGTGGTTGGGTTGTTGAATAGGAGCTGCTCACAACATCTGCTTTGACTCTGCGCTGCTGTCTGTCAGTCATTGTGCACATCTGCATTAACACATCTGTTCTCTCTCTGTCTACTTCTGCCCTCTCTCATGTCAGCATAAACGGCACCCGGGTTTCCATCCAAGACACTTTTCAGGATTCTAGTTAGAAAACGATGTGCTTCATAAGATTAGGTGCCTTTGAATATATATATATTAAAACAACATCATAAGCACCAGAAAGTGTTTGATTTTCTGCATTTGATTTTTCTACAAATCTTCTTCAATTATGCTACTTTCCCATGAATGCATCATTAACAAATATCCAATGTAGCGTTTGCAGAATAGGATAAGTGCTTTGTAACAGGAAGTAGCAATTCCAAGATAATATAAAATGCTAAATATGTCTGACGTTTGCTAACATCAGCCCTAGACACAGTCTGTGCAGTATTTCATCTCCAGAGAACATTAAAAACCACAACATCCATAACGTTTGCTGAAGTGCGAGTAATAACTGCTACCCAATATCAGTTTTGGAGACTTTCCATTTGTCTTGTAAATGTGTTTCTTGACACTCTGCTTAGGGCTGCTCGATTATGGCAACAATCATAATCTCGATTTTTGGGTCAATAATTTATATCACGATTATCCATTTACTTTGAAAACATCAAAGTGAACAGTATGTTTTTAACAGTTGATTACCCTGAACTTTAAGTATAATTCAACTGAAAAACCAATACAAAAAATTATAATAAAAAATAATAACAATTATAATAATACAAAAATAATCGTTTTTTTCCGATTACATTGTTTTCGTAATCGTTGCAAGCCAAAATCGTAATTGCGATTAAAATACGATTAATTGAGCAGCCCTAACTCGCTGATGGAAAAACACGTTTAATTTTTACATTCAAAAGTTCACGTAAAATTAGCTTGACATTTGGATGGAAACGGAGCTTATGTGTATTCATGTTTCTTTTTTCTCCTGTTTTCTGCTCTTTCTCATCTGTCCTCATCCTCATTTCCCATCATCACTCGCTCCTTGTCCCTTTTCCCCGCCTGCTGCATCTCTTCCTCTTCATTTAAATTTGGCTTTCGGATCCTTTTCGCTCGATGTTTTTGCATTCTTTCGACTCTCTTTTCTGGTCTCTCTTGCCAACTCTCCCTCCCTCCTGCTCTGTCTCTCCATCTCTCTCTCAGATCACATTGAGTGTGGCTCAGGGCCGAGTGCAGAGTCCTTCCTCTCAGCCTCGCTATAAAAGCTATGCCTACACCCAGGCTGCATATGTCAAGTCTCCCGAGCAAAAGAGGAGGCGTTGTACTGATCAGGTCCGTGTCCTGCAGCTCTAACACTCCACGCCACACGTCCATCTGTCTGTCTGTGCACGATCCGGCTGCCACTGTTTGTCTGCGTCATTCACTACAAATGTCCATCTTAGCAAGTCCATGGTTTTATATATAGGCAATTGTATTTGTAAAGGTGGTCTTGCCAAATAAAAGTAAGTAAAAACACTTTAAAAGTACTTTCAAATATTCCTAGTCTAAATGTGTAAATACCTGGCTTAGTTTGAAAAGATATATATACTGTGAAAATATGAATTTACTTCAAATATCTAAGTATGTACATGAAACCACGGGACTTGTTAAGTTGGACTATTTGATGCTTAGGCAATAATTCACGGTTGAAATGTTTTGATGTGTTAGTGTTTATTATATAAGTAATTCTAACTAAGAGGTTTTTTTTAACAACCCTTTTTCTCAATCTAGCAATATTAGGAATCATAATTCGGCAAACTATACCTGTTTATAATAAGATAATAATATCGATATTGAGGCTACAACCTGGAAAGAGTGGAAACCTTGTACAACTGAAGGTCCTCTGTATATCACTCCCTTTGAAAACCAACACAAATTAACACAACATGACATTTCAAAATGTTCCCATGCCTTATCACAAAATGGGGCTCATTATTCGCTGGAATGTGTTCAGAGACTGTGTCAGATATTTACTGTAACAGCAGGGGGCTCAATTTGTCTAGTAAGCTTTATTGAAGCTCACCCGCTGTTCTTTTTAAAGTGGAATGTAAGGCAGAACACGGCATTAAAAACCCTGCCTTATCTCCACAATGTTGCTTACATTTGAGATAAGAGAAACCGATTGTCTAGTTTTCTCTGTCAAACACGTTTTTGAGGACAATTTAGTACCTGCTAGTAGAATTAAAAAAGACCATGTTTAAGAGACATGAATATCAAGCTTTTATTTGAACATTTGATTCCTTTACAGTCTGTACAGTCATTTCTGAGTCTCAATACAAAACAAGTGACGAAGGCTGGACAGTTATCAGCCTGGTGTATCTGTTCAGGAGCAGAGAGAAGAATAGAGGGAGAGGAGGAGCCCAGATAAACAGTTGTTAGTGTCCAGATCAGCACACAAAGACAGATAGGGGGAAGAGAGATAGAAAGAGGACAAGTTGTTGAGGTTGGAGCGAGGCCAGAGCGGCTTGTCAGCGACGGTAATGGCTTCCACTAACAGGCCTCTCCTCGTCTCTCTCTATCTTCTCTGTACTGCGTGTTTCCCCTCTGAACCCTTTGTCCTAACATTCCCTCTGCTTCTCAACCCTTTTTTCCCATCTTACCCACAAACCCAACACTTATTTCCCTCTCCACAATCATCTCTGTCCGTCACCTCCCATCCGCCCCCTCCCCTCTCTAGTTCCTGAGTCCGGGTCACGAGGAGCTGCAGCGGGGCCTCAGTCCTCTGCCTCCAGGCTCCACCAGCCTGGAGAGCTACCAGGCCGCACTGGAGGAGGTATGGTGGTCATCAAGACATTTTTCATATCTTCTATTTCATGTATTCTTCTGTTTTATGCTTTTCTATTTCTGATAGTCAACAGATCCAAAGTACTGTGTGTGTATCAAAGCCTCATATATCGGCTCAGAGCTCAGTTATTTTGGTCCATAAAGCGTTACAAATACATCAACATGCCACACTTTTGCACTGGCTGATGTATAACTTTATAACCGTGATAATCACTGTAGTTTTGTTTTAAGTCAATCTCACATTTGCCAGCCTGAAAATGGTCCCCAAAGAATGACCTATTTCCTCCTGTTTAAGAAAAACGACAGTTAGCAGCTGTTACTGAGCTCTTTTTGTATTTATTCATCAATAGCAACCTCTTCTCCAGACTTATACTTCGAGTGTGTTGTGTTATTTTGAATCTGAAGGTGTTGACCTGGCTGCTGTCGGCTGAAGACGGGCTCCAGGGCCAGCCTCCCATCTCCGACAATGTGGAGGAGGTGAAGGAGCAGTTCCACACGCACGAGGTGAGAGCCAGAGCCGTGCAATCTGCTGTAACTAGTGATCCTATCAGAACAGCTTTTTCAACTGGTAACAACAATTCAGAGTACTTTGCACTTAACAGAAAAACCTCATTACAAATAAGGTATCTAGTGTTCTTAAAGGAGCGGTGTTAAGGATGAAGTGATATCCAACGGTTAATGTCTTTATTCCCGTAAAAAGAAATGATGTGAATTATTTTTCCTAACAGAGCATCAGTTTGATACTAGAAAGATGTGCTCAGCAGGGTACACACATGAATGATACTACAGCCAGATGTTCATTGCATGAGATGTTAAATATTTTACATCATGGTTTCTGACAGTGTTAACAGAGCAGCAGTAATGTGCCCCTGTTGTTGGCTAAAAACTAAATAATATTCAGAGAAAAAGAAGAACAAGTCTACAAATACTGGTCTCCGGATTTTGGATTGATCTGTAATTTGTGTAATGTGTCTCCTCCTACAGAGCTGCAGCTGTTTTAAAGCTAACTGAGAGTGTTGAATTAACTCTAAGAGATGTGGACTTGGCCGGCTCGCTTACCACTTTTATGCTTTCAAAATGAAATTAACCCTGACCATTTTGCTGTGTGAGGATCATATAGGAGTTAAGTACTCAGAGGAAATAGAGTTAGCTCTGAGTTGAGAGGGTGAAATGTATTTTGAAAGCAGTTAAAGTGAATGAGGGTAATTCAGTGGGATTAGTGACGTGAAGTGCTCCTAATTATGCAAAATGAGAGGAACCGGTGTGAGTGTGGGATGTCCTCTCTGTCTCCAGGGCTACATGGTGGAGCTGACCACCCATCAAGGCAGCGTGGGGCGGGTCCTCCGGGCCGGCGCCGCCCTGCTGGGGGAGAGGAACCTGAGTGAAGACGAGGACTCGGAAGTCAGGGAGCAGATGAACCTCCTGAACGCCCGGTGGGAACACCTGAGAGTGGCAAGCATGGAGAGACAGACCAGGTACACACACTTGTAGGAATGACACCACAACAAGTGCCAGGTTGTATTCAAACCCAGGTCCTTTGCAGCTGGAACGGATCCCCAGTACTGCAAGAACTTTGGTCATCGTGTCTCAGTTTATAATTTTACAATCCTAGAGCTTATGGCCAAATACCATCAAATAAAGACATACTTTTCATATTCTAAATTGTGTTTTAAAGTGCTTTGAGTGGTTGCTAAGACTAGAAAACCACCATATATAAAGCAATCCATTAACGTGAAGTCAAATAAGCAAGTGAAAGTACCAAAGAATGCATATTTGAATACATAACAACCTCATTGAAAAAGATTGAAAGTGTTGAGGGGTGTGAAAGAATGCAAAGCCTAATGAAAAATGATACCCACTCGGAGACACATTCATATGGTTTCAAAGGATTTATTTATTGCTTTGAATAAAGTTTTTCTCTTCTCACACAATGAAGAGGACCACAGTAGCCGGCATTGTTGGATACAAAGGCCTTTCTAATTATGGTGCATTCAATGATAACTGACACCGAGCCAAATTTAATTAACTGCTCAGCTATCTGCTTTGATAATCTTGTTGCTTCACAAAGCCGTGCAGACATGGCCTGGACTACCAAACAGCACTTAGACAAAACAGCAGGGGGTCAGTATAAGAACAGGAGAGGTAGCTCTTTTCATGTCTACCAATTAAATCAGCTGCTTGAGGCCTCAGAGTCTTTAACCACACCTTCATCTGACCTTGTGGACTCCTCGTGAGCTGGACTCTTTCTGATGAGCACTGACGCCCACCATATCAACGTTTGATTGACAGCTCATTGAACTGTCTCTCACCCCCCCAGACTCCACGAGGTGCTGATGGGCCTGCAGCACCAGCAGCTGCAGCAGCTCACCGACTGGCTGGATGTGACGGAGGCGCGGATTAAAAGGATGGGGGCCCAAGCGATGGGTCCTGACCTGGAGGACGTCAAGCACCAAGTGGAAGAGCACAAGGTGGGTGGCTGCCGTCGAATAGTAACACAAATCTGGTCCTGTGTCTTTCTGAACCACTATAGCCTATACTTCAGCAACCGAGCCCATACATGTGTCATACTCCTGCAGATTATGAGACAACGATGCATAAAAGCCCTCTCATTGTACAGTATACCAGCCCCCCCTCCTTCTGCTGGTCTTTTACTCATATCCTGCAAAATGTAAAATAAATCGTACTGGTAGAAATGAATTCACACGTACTTCAGATTTATATTATGTTTAAGAAGAGAGCCAGTTCTCATCCTTTCTAAAGCATCTTTGTTTCCGTGACGACTGGGACTGAAAGTTACTAAATGGAGCTTTTGTTGTTCTGCCGACCGCTATTTCCAAGATCAAGATGGAATTATCACTTTCAACCATGGCAATCATTGATCGCAGTGTGTTTTATAGTAAGTGGCTTTTGAAGTTGTAAAGATCTCCAACAACTAAAGCATGAAATAAGCCGACCATGACTGCATTTCAGGTTATGCTTTTGTTTTCTGCCACTTTTAAACATAGGGGTATTGGCCTCTGAAACAAAACTGCTGTACAACTTTACCCCAAGAGTGAGGACTGACAGCAGACATCCCGACATCCACTTAGAAATCATAGGTCTGCAACAGAAACTAAAATCAGCAGACCCTGGTTTTGTTTATTTTGTGTGTGTGTGTGTGTGTGTCCTACTTCTTTTATGTTGTTTTTCATAACCAATTCCCCTGCTGCACACTGGAATCTCATTCCGACTGGGAGTGCAGAATCATCTGGAGAAAATGGGAGCTCTCAGAGAAGATTTGGAAATGGAATCCTGTTACCAGCAGTGGAGGCTTTACACATTATGAAAAATGCAACTTTAAGATTTGTTGTTGAGATTTGCTCTATTTTGTTGCAAGGTTTTGGTATCAATATGTGTACAGATTGAATAATGTCAGATATAGAAAGGTGACTCTTACTGAAAGCCTTGAATGTTTACAGCATGTGAAGCTTCCTGAACACAACACAACAGCTTCAGAAGTGTTCCTGACTAAACAATCAATCAATTATAATAAGAAATCTACTCTTTGAATACAAATAAACACAACAAATAATGCTTTTTTAAAGAAATCTTGTGTGTGTGATGCTGAAAATGCAATTAGAATACGTAAAGACGTTAAAGTGGCAATTTAATTTGAAATAAATTGGCAGTAAAAGGTTTTTTTGGATTTGATGGAAGTGTCGATTTCATTGTGAACCTTTTAGAAGTAAAACCATCCATTTAAATAAGTGCAGAGAGAAGGAATTATAGGTTAGGCTGAAGCATTGACATTTGTCTTGAGGGCTCAGTTGAACGTCTAATTTAAATTAGTGAAAGGAGTTAGAATGCGGTTAATGTGAACGTATTTTAAATAGCTGAAGTTAAGGCGTAGATTTGAACATTCTGTGCACTAGACAACAATATAACACTTTAAAACTCCTAAAAAAAAAGACTTCAAACGAGATACATTTAAAAAGTTTGACTCTCACATGTCCAAAATGACCAGAAGATTTCTAAATGTTAACGATAACAGTTTTAAAAATCTACCCCAAAAATAGAACCTTACATCCAAAGTGAACTGTTCTGTTTGCCTGTGTCTGTGCTGGAGCAATCCAATTGAGTCCTTGCTCTGTGGTCTCTTCGATCTCACAGTAATAATAATAATAAATGGAGTTTATAAAGCGCCTTTCACGGGACCCAAGGTCGCTGTACATGGTGGACAGACAAAACAAAACAGACAATGAGGAGCGAACAAACAAGAATCAAATAAAGGAAGCCAGGGGACCAGGAAAGGACTAGGGTCTGAAGGCCATGGTGAACAGGTGCGTTTTTAGTGAGGATTTGAAGATGTCGAGTGAGGCAGCGTTCCGGATCTCAACATTGTTCAGCTCTCCTGCCATTAACCCTCTTTCACATGGTGTGTGTTCCTGTTGCAGCTGCTGCAGGAGGACCTGGAGCTGGAGCAGGTGAGGGTGAACTCTCTGACCCACATGGTGGTGGTGGTGGACGAGACCAGCGGAGACAGCGCCACGGCGGCTTTGGAGAGCAAACTCCAGGTAACCACACACACACACACACACACACACACACACACACACACACACACAC
>CALSBZ010004068.1:143510-177733 GCA_943591055.1 Gobionotothen gibberifrons
TCAATTCAATTCAATTAAAAGCTAACATATGAGCACAGTGCACACAATGTCACAATGCTTGTCTAGTTAAAAAAGGGCAAATGGATTGTTGCTCAGAGATTTAGAGAACAGGACAAAAAAAAAGGATTATAAAACAAAAGGGATAAACAAGTTCATGACTCCAGTGAACAGGGAACAGAGTCTTTGCATGAACCACAGCCTGCAAAGGATCCCTAACAGCTGCAGAGATGCTGCTGGAAATCTTCTACTAAGACACACACACACATGAGGTGGACCATCTCATCTTATGTAGCCCTAAAATTGCTTGAGTTAGCTTAGCATCATCCCAGCTGCTGAGGCAGTATGCATGTGGGCGTGAGACAGAAAGAGGGAGGGGGGGGGGGGGGGGGCAATTCCATGGAAACTCCCAAACCCCGGAGTTCCCAGAGCCCCTGCTGAGGGGAGAGCGGTGGATGAAGCCAACATGTTGTCTCTGGGTATTTTCCCCCGTCTGTCCAACTCTTTTATTTATAACAAGAGAGTGTTTTTAACAGTCATCATGAAATGGTTTATTTGCTTGGGACTATTTTCAGCGGCGTATTTATCAATATTTGGTTCTCTTGTTAATATTTCTGGCACAGGAAGTCGTATCTAGGATTGAGTCAAATGTGTGTGTTCAAAGGGGATAAAGGAATGGGTTTTTAACTGTTTGAGAAAAATTCAACTTGATTACAGAGACTAAGGAGATATCAAGCTCGGATACAGACTGAATACCCATTACTAGTATACAATCAGGTCATGTTTTGATTGATTTACACACTATGCTCACCATGACTTCTTCTTGTCCAGGCCAACAACAAGCCAGAGCTGGAAGCGGCCATGTTCCTGGACTGGATGCGCCTGGAGCCTCAGTCCATGGTGTGGTTACCCGTCCTGCATCGCGTGGCCGCTGCAGAGACCGCCAAGCACCAGGCCAAGTGTAACATCTGCAAGGAGTGTCCCATCATCGGGTTCAGGTGCGTACAACCATAAAGCATCACCACTCTTCATGCACAGCGCAAATATGCCTTAAGGCAGTGTTTTTCAAAGTGGGGGCCCTGACCCCCCGGAGGGCCACCCGGGGGGTCACGCAAAGTTTGAGGGAAAGGGGGATTTAAAAAAAAATGTAAGTTATATTTTTTTTGGATGTTATTAATAACTGCATATCTATCAATCTATGTGTCCTTTGATGCCAATCTTTTAATATTTTTTGTTTTTAAATCACACGACTGCCCTTCAAGCCAATCAGAATCGAGCTGCCGCTATTGAGAGTGAAACTGAGTATCTGCTCAGCTTTTGGAGCAAGTGAATACTTCGCTCTGCAGCTGGATGAGAGCACGGATGTAGCAAATGTCGCAGAATTGCTTGCATACATCAGATTTATTTCAGAAGACAACTTTGTTGAGGAAATATTGTTTTGCAAAGCACTGGAAGGTACGACCACATGAAGAGACATTTTCCAAGTTTTAGATGAGTACATCAAATGGACTTCACTGGTCTCGTTGTGTGGGTGTTAATATTACTGTTGAATATCATATATAATATTAAAAAGGCATAAATAGCTTTCAAAAATGCTAAAAATATATGTTAATTGTTCATATTACTGTTCAAAATTATATAATATTATAAAGACAGAAATCACTTTAAAAATGCTTTAAAAATATGTTTACTGTTTAATATTGTGTTAAGAATGTTTATAACATAAGACACAATGAATGTAATGAATGACAAACAAAAGATAAATACACTTTTTTGTGTGAAGAATAACTGATTATTAATTATTAATACAAATATATATTAAGAAAATGTATTAAGCTGTATGATTCATTTGTCATATTTTCCATCATAATGTATAATAATAATAAAAAATGCCAACAGGGGGGTCCCCGCCAGAGGATAATGCTATATGGGGGTCCTTGGCATGGCAACGTTTGGGAACCCCTGCCTTAAGGAACACATGTAATCTGCAGAATTGAAGCCATTTTGCCCCAAAATATTATTTTACAAATCAAAAGCAATGAACAATATTTCTATAAACATGAGAAGTAGCAGAGCAGTAGAGCAGCCCATGAGTACGTATAACTGATTGATGGTGTGATCATACTGGCTGTTATATGTGTAGCCTCAGCCCTTTAATGCTCAGGAAGCTTTCCGTCCTGGTTGAGCCCTGTAAGGAGGTGTGTCTGTGCTATTCTTGACAGTGATACATTTTAATGAAGGGAATAAATATGTCCTTTAGTTACTTGGCTGAAAGAACTTTAACTACTCCTACCCTGGAGAAAACACAGCCATAAATCCCCCTTTTATTCCCTGTCCTCATTTTATTTCCTCCTTCTCCCTTTTTCTCCTTGCTCTCTTTTCTTTTCCCTCCCACATCTCTCCTACCCTCCTCCTTTTGTCTGGGCTTTCTTGACCTCCCCTGCTTTCCGTCCCCAGATATCGGAGTCTGAAGCATTTCAACTATGACATTTGCCAAAGCTGCTTCTTCTCCGGTCGCGTCGCCAAGGGACATAAGATGCAGTACCCCATGGTCGAGTACTGCACTCCGGTATGAATGTATTTATATTCCTGCTCTGCATTGTGTGTAGGAACATTGGGATCATGGAAATGTTAGGGTGCCAGACTTCTTGAATAATGTTGTTGCGCTGGTTATGAAGTGAAAACCATATTCTAGGCCTCTGCACTTCAGAGTCTTCATATAAAGGACTCACTTTAGACTCCAAAGCTAACTTCACTCGCTAGATGTGTGAATAAGAGCAAAAGGGCTTGAAATAACAGAGACGTGTTCTACAAGGTGCGTGTGTGTGTGTGTGTGTGTGTGTGTTTGCCCCACTTCCATGAATGAACAATGCCCCCTTTGTGCCCTGTCTCTCTGCAGACTACGTCAGGGGAGGATGTCAGGGATTTTGCCAAGGTGCTGAAGAACAAGTTCAGGACCAAGCGCTACTTCGCCAAACACCCCCGCATGGGCTACCTGCCCGTGCAGACCATCCTGGAGGGGGACAACATGGAGACGTGGGTCTCACACACTCAGATCATGCTAAGACAAAAAGAACATTACACTGAAACACCATGAAGAGATAAGCATCTTAAGAGGATGAATACTTAAGATTATGGAAATCCACATCATACTAGTGTTGGCTCTAAATACACATAAGGATGCTTTTGGCTCATAATGACCAATGATGACTCTGCCCTTCATGATTCAGCTCCCATCATGCCTTGCTGTGATGTGTCATCATCTGTGTTTTTTTGTCTTTCAGTCCTGTTACCCTGATCAACTTCTGGCCTGTAGACCATGCGTGAGTACCTTACTCACACACACACACACGCTCAAACATTCACAACAATACTTGATAACATTGAATTATTTAAAAACACAACTCCACCTCCCTGCAGACCTGTGATTCAGGATGAGTCTCTCCTCGGATTCTGACTCTGAACAGATCGACAGTCTGTGTGTAATAGCTACATTTGTTATCTAGCTCATTTTAGTAACCTGAAAAACAAATACCACAAGCATGTGCGTCATCATCATTCCTCTGCAGAACACACACATTTACACAGAAAGAAACACCAGTTGCATTCAGAATGAAAAATTAGAAGTGCTTGAAGAGTCTGGCATACATCATGTTCAAGTGTAATTGGATTATCCTGACATTTGTCGTACTCATCCACCTTTACTTCGTGGTGAAAACTTGGCTTTTAACAGACAAACGTTTACATGAAAAAGTGTCAAAGCTTAGTTTTCCATTCTCTCTCTGTGTCGCAGGCCTGGATCGTCCCCTCAGCTCTCTCACGACGACACACACACTCGGATCGAGCACTACGCCAACCGGTAACACACTCTTTGCATTCACAGCAGCTCCTCGCAGCGTACACTCACTGAAGTCACCTTCCCTGTGATTCCAGACACCAGAAACATTTGGATTGATGTGACGGAGAATAGAAAAAGCTAAATCCCAGCACACTTCTTCCCCTCGCTGTGTTCATGCAGCCGTTAACTCACAGGGGATCGGCTGCCCTCATTTCTTGCTGACGTGTTTCAGGGGAACTCAGGGTTCAGCATTTCCTTTGTATTACACTTAATAGATGCTAAAGCTGATTATTAAAGAGCTTTTTGAATTCTTTAATCACATATGAGCGCTGTGTAAAGTCACATCATTCTCATGTACCTACTCAGGCATGTTTGAGACACTTAAAGACACAGTGAGTCTATATAAGTCATCTTAACATTACAGATGTGAACCAACGGTCAAGCACCTGTCATACACAGCCAGTCCAATGGTAATCTATGTTTAATATATAAGCCAATTGTGTCGTGTAATATATTTCACTGATGGGTTAAAGGTACAGGAAACTCCCATTTGTGTGCCTTGCATCTAAATTAAGGTCTATAGCAACTGATACACTTATAATATATAATATAATATAATCAGTGGTGCATTCGAGTACCTTTTAAGAGCTACAACAACTCATTCTAGATCAGGGGTGTCAAATCCGGCCCGCGACTTCATTTTCTGTGGCCCCATAAGAGCTTGCAACAAATATGATATGTTTATTATAGGGTTACATGCTACTTCAGAAGCACGTTGCCCATAAACTACATGTCCCACAATGCATCTGAAATTTGACTTTTTTCTCAGAATTTGTCTTTTTCTTTTTAAATCATTTTGTGGCATTCTCACTGAAGAGACTTGCAATTATTTGCCCCAGACTTCTGCTTTCAGACGTAGTTAATTATGAAGTTATTACCCAATCATGTAATATAATACATACGTTTATATATATTACATATTTGTATATGTATTTTTATATAGTCTTAAAGTTACAACTGGCCCTTTGAGTGCAACCATAATGCGAATGTGGCCCGTGATGAAATTGAGTTTGACACCCCTGCTCTAGATGAATATTCGACATATGAATGGCTGTATATGTGAGTGTGTTTTGAAAGTAGTTTATGCATGATTGTTGAATCTTTTTGGGATACCTTGATAAACTATATTATAATGTGGTATCACCAGGCACTTTATGTGACGTCTAGTAAGGTCGTATGAAGTGTCATAGTCAATGTTTAACCTGCAGTCGATGAGGGTTTATCAAAGCAGACAGGAGTAGCCTCAGGATGCTAAGCTATGTGCTGCTGAGGACCCCCCACCTCAAAACAATATCAGTTTGACTGCTTTACCATTCTGTTGAGCTGAGCACTCTTTAATCCTGCCAGACCAGCAGTCCTGTGTCCTGCAGGTAAATCATGTTTTTTCTGTCAAAGGAGTCTGTCGGCTTTGAAGAGAACATAAAGGGTTCAGTTCCCCCTGTCTGACAGCAAAGTAAAGCAGTGAAAATATTCTAAATATAGCGTGCACTTAAGATGATATTGATTTTTCTTAGCTTCCTGCAGGTGCTCCTGTCTGTGCTGAACGCTATCTACTGTAGGAGAAGTGCCTTATAAAAGCCCACTTCAAACTATCCCTTTTTAAAGTGAAATCACGCCAGGGGTTTTCGCATAAAAGAAAACTGTACTTACATATGCTTTTAAATGTGCTACAATTGTTTTACTAGCCGGGTAATACTGTCAAGATACCCCTTTGCATATATTAGAATCTGTTAACATGATAAAGTGATGCATTGGCTTTATGGTGAATGATCCATAATAGCATATGCTAATGCTCCTGAGATGCTGCCTGTGCCATCCAGTTCACCAGCATGTGCTTTAAAACGTCATTACTGATGAACTCAGAGGAGAGACATCCCTCAATGCAAAACATACTGCTCCCAGAATGCACCACTGAGGAACTAGAAGCAACATCAACCCCAGTGAGTCAATCAAGCAGGCAATCAATCCCTTATTGAATCAGTCAGTTACTTTGCACCACTGGAAACCCCCCCCCCCCCCCTGTATTTGTATTGGTACTTTTACTCAAGTCAAGGATGTAAATACTTATTTCCCCTCCGTGCATTCCTCAGTGGAGTCAGTGTGAGGCTGAACCTCTGACCCCTGCCAGAGTGTTTGACACGACTCACTGTTGCCTTCGGGATAACACACACTCACACACACGTATAAATACACTGACACAAACACATGCTGAGTCACACTCCCCCTGTCGCGCATAGATCTGTTGGGTTCCAGATAGCACGATTAAAGGGAGGTGGTAGGGCGGAGAAGTAACATCATTAAGCCCGGAGTGATCCTCCGAACCACGAGGTTATCTTGTTTCTGTAGTGCAGCAGATTATGAGCACAAACACACACCGGCCTGTCACACTCCATCTGCCTAAACACTCAGTGCCAAGCACCAAGCTTCTTTTTCTACCCAAGCTGATAAAGCCCCGAAATCTCTTTACGCTCTGGGCACACACTCCAAACACCGGCAACTGATCGCGTGGAGATAGCGACACGGCGATTTGAATCTCTGGCTTTTTGCTTCATCGTGATAGAAGAACAGAACAGAGTGTGTTCACAGGGCTTTAGTTAGTTTACCCTTTTTGTGATTCAACTATATTACGTAACACATGACTTATTTCTAGTGCCACCCATATAGCTATTCTCCCCCCTTGCCCCTATACAAAAAAGTAGAGATAAATGGACATATAAAAAACATACCATTCAGAGACATATCTCAAAATATAGACAAATAAAAACCCAAATGTCAAAGTATTTTCGATTCCCACATGACGTACATTACTATTGCAGTGTTTGTGACTAATGAGACGGCTGTAAATCAATGTTTTAAAGGCTGTCGGACAATTAAGTCAAGACAAACCGCAGTGTTGTGTTAGTTGTCTGCCAGTTGCCACTTTCACAAGGGTCCTTTAGCCAACTTGTAAAAAAGGTGCAACTTGAGTTTATAGTGCATCAGTTGTAAACGCTACCAAATAAAATGCATCAGAGTGACGCTTGCAGAGGGATGCACACAGGGTGAAATGATTACAGCATATACCGGAGCAAAGGAAATCCTAACTCTGCTCTGAGGGGTCCGCTCCCCTCAGAACGTGCTGCGTGTGGTTCTGGTACTGACTGCTCTGTTTCTCCCCCCCCCCTCCGCAGGTTAGCAGAAATGGAGAATCGTAATGGCACTTATCTGAATGACAGTATCTCACCCAATGAGAGCATGTGAGAACCGCTTTTCTGTTTGATTGCTTTGACCTCACTCACTGATTGGCTGTGTGTCAACTGGCTCCGCCTTCTTTGTTTACATTGGCTCATTGTGATGAATGTTACATATGCTCAATGTTCTGGACACAACCCCATGTTGTGGTTTTTATTGTGTTTCTATCATCACATATTTAGATTCAGGGGAATTTGATCAATCTATTGATAGTCTTAGAAGATACAATTCTTGATTCTTATTTGAATAGATGTTTCCCTCACTGTCCCTGGAGTACAACTGTCCATGAACTATGTTATATATGGTATATCCTAAGTCTGTGCGTTCTATATTTAGTCTAGCTGCAAGCAAATGTCCCATCAGGGGCAAAAAAGATCAAAGTTTGTACTTTTAAAGTGCTAGGAGTCTGACATGAAAACGTAACCCTGTAATTAAAGTAGTAAAAATATAAATATATCCACATAACTTACAAGTGGAATGATGAAGAGAAAAAGATGAGCAGGGAGCATCTAGAGACAGAGCTTAACACTGCTCCCATAATGAGATACTTTCATGTGAGCAGTAATCTTCAAACGCCACACATCTGCTGCTCCTACAGTGTTCCCAATGAACGAGCTGAAAGCAGGGCAGTGAACGCCTCTCCATACCTGGCCCAATTAACATGGTCACAACAACCACACAAACACTTCCTAAAGTGTTCCACATTGCTATCTAATGTCCGGAGAAATATGTTGTACGATCCCCTCTGTTTCATAGATTCTTCTTCTGTGGTGTTTTTTCTGTTCTCTTTCAATTAAATCATTTTCTCTCTGTCTGTGTGCAGCGATGACGAGCACATGTTGATCCAGCACTACTGCCAATCCCTGAACCAAGGCTCTCCCCTCAGCCAGCCCCGCAGCCCCGCCCAGATCCTCATCTCCATGGAGACGGAGGAGAAGGGGGAGCTGGAGAGGGTCCTCAACGACCTGGAGCAGGAGAACATGTGAGTGACAGGACAGAGTGACCTTTCCCCATAGCTGTGTGTTTATTACTTCCCATGTGACTGATCCTCCTGCTGTCCTCTCCACAGGAAGCTGCAGTCGGAGTACGACCGTTTGAAGAAGGCCCACGACAGGAAGGGCCTGTCCCCGCTGCCGTCGCCCCCGGAGATGATGCCGGCGTCGCCGCAGAGCGCCCGCGACGCCGAGCTCATCGCAGAGGCCAAACTGCTGCGTCAGCACAAAGGACGCCTGGAGGCCCGCATGCAGATCCTGGAGGATCACAACAAACAGCTGGAGTCACAACTACACCGCCTCAGGCAGCTGCTGGAGCAGGTACACACACACACACACACACACACACACACACACACACACACACACTGACACTGGAGCAGGTTCATACACAGGCACACAACATGGAGCTGGTACAGACACGGGAACTCACAAACTGAAGCACCCAATTATGTAATAATGTCTTTAAAAGGCCAGAAAATGTAATAAAATCCAATGATGTTATAACCTGACCAATAATGCAATAAAGCTATAATTTTCTTTTATAGTTTATTTCATCAATGTCGACTCCTGTAATTAAGCTTGGATGCCAAGGTGTATCTAATGTGTGTGTGTGTGTGTGTGTCTCAGACGGACTCCAAGGTGAACGGTACCGCCCTCTCTTCCCCGTCCACCTCCTCGCAGCGCTCCGACTCGTCCCTCCCCCTGCTGCGTGTGGCCGCCAGCCAGACTACTGACACCATGGGTGAGAACACACACATCTTAAACTTCCAATGAACTGCTTTAGTGTGTGTGAGACCATGACTCAGCATTAGTTTCAGCCGCCTGTAGTTCTAAAAATGGTCTTCCTGTTTCAGGTGATGACGAGCTGTCCAGCCCTTCCCAGGATGCATCTGGTCTGGAGGAAGTGATGGAGCAGCTCAACAATTCGTTTCCTCATAGCCATGGTACAGTACACTAATACCAACATTTCTTACATGCAATATTTTCAATTTTCTCTACAAAATCCAATCAGTAGATACAATTCTGCTATATTTCCTGAAAAGTAGAACAAAAATGGGAGAATGAATCCTTTCTTAAGGGATAAAACATAGAGAAAGGTCAAACTGGCAACTTTAAAGTCAGTGGAGAGATAACTATTATGAACTAGTTTACATGCTTAATAAATACAAAACATTTACAAAATGGCCATCACTGTTTTAAGATGTGCATAATCAAATCCATTTCTGACCCTAAATTGAGTTACATTAGTCCTTAAATGAAGCATTACCCCCCCCCCCCCCTCCTTTTTCTCTATTAGCGACACAAAGCTGATTTGTTTCCCTCTTTCTGCCTTTCTTGTCTTCCTTTCCTTGTTTCCTCCCTGAGCCAGGAGGAAGAAGGGGATACCCGTGAGAGGTTAGTTGCTCACCTTCCTCCATCTCCACCTCCTCATCATGCAAAAGCCATGTTTATGCATGCACCACTATCACAACAAAAACTCACAAGACCATTTCATAATTGGTTTTAATAACGGGAACGGCTGTTGTATTCGGTGCAAAAAATAAACAACAGAGTGGGACGTCACGGTGAAAATCTAATATCTTTCCTCCCTCCCTTTCACTACCTTTAATTTCCTTTCCCTCCTCTGTCTTCTGACGCTCTGTGTGTGTGTGTGTGTGTGTGTGTGTGTGTGTGTGTGTGTGTGTGTTAATGTCACACATCAGTTCACAATGTGGGGGTTGACAATAACATACAAGGCATTCATCATATTTGTCTTCGAATGGTGGCTTCCAATAACTCATAGTCTCATTTAGAACAGAACATTAGAATATCTCCACAATGTATGTTTAGTTACTGTCACATGTTTATTTTCTATGCAGTCCATTGTCTCTGTGTGCTCAGTGTAGCCTCATAACCACACGTTTCACTACATTGATTTGTTTAATCAGTTTGAAATATGAGCGTCCATAGAAATGGAATCAGGCCCTTTTGTACTTGAAGCTAAATATATGCAAGAGGAAGTTTGATATACATATTATGAACCATATAGAACAAATAGATAGTAAACCCATGTGTGTAATAGTCATTATTGAGTTGATGGTTTTATTTTGAAAGCAGCTTCAGGCACCAGGGGATTTGTTATTTATTGGAAGACAGATGGAGGAAAGACATGTTTTTTTTACCAGGGCAAAGGGGAAGGTAAAGCCATTTTCTTTCATGTTTAAATCATTGAAAATGAAATGATGATCTGGACATTGGGCTTTATCCCATGTTAGAGTCACTTCCTGTTGCCTCGGCGACAGATTCAAGGACATTTAGCACCATTAAAACGTTTATACTTCTGCGGCCGTTTCTTCATTTGAATCTCCAAGTAGCACCCATACCAGCCGTGTTCAGCTTCTTGGGTCACCTTTGAGATGTTAGTCAGTGGTTCTGATTGTGTCTGGTCTCTCTCCAGGTCCAGGCGTCGGCAGTTTGTTCCACATGGCCGACGGTGTGGGCCGGGCCATGGAGTCGCTGGTCAGCCTGATGACAGACGAGCAGAGCGCCGAACAGCACGAGGCCCTGCCCTTCTGACCCCCCCTTTATCCCCCCCCCTCCCTCCCCTCCCCTCCTTTCCTACCTATCGCATGCTTTTTCTAGTCAAACAACTGGATTGGAAACACAGTTTACAAAGAGAATATATAAACGTCTATTTTTGTGAAGGATCGCGGTTCCAGCAACGTTAAAAAACAAACAAAAGAAAAACATTATACCTTGTAGATTTAAGTAGTTTCTTAAAACGTCCTGAAGTTGTTTTATTAATAACAGAGGCTGGTTTTTAAACTTCTATGCAATTGTATAAAAAAAAAGAGGGGGGGTGGGTGCAAAGAGAGATACAAATCAGTGTGTTTAGTGTGGCCATCTTTTTGTAATTGGGGAAACGGCTAAAGCATTTCAGACATTTGTATCAAAAAAGAAAAAGAATGATTGTAATCATAAGGGTGCTTTCTAAGAGGAAAATGAATTTCTATTACAGCGTACACTACTGTCAAGGTAATGCAGGCATCCTGGATCTTTACAGTGCGTTGTCTGTGTGTGAGTGTGTGTGCGTGTGTGTGTGTGGTGGTGCCTAATTTCCACATTGCATTACAGCTTTGACGTTGCTTTGGCTGACAAACCCCATGTTTGAATCATGCATTCGTCCGTCCGTCGCTCCATCCATCAGTGAGTTCGTAATTCCTATGATTTACAAACGTTTTTATACCTGAATGAGTTTTTATCAGTGTAGACAGATGTTGGAATTGGCCTGATTCAGAACTGAGACACGTCACTACATACCTAATTTTAATAATATGCACATATTGGGCAAGAATTAGACGTCATTTAGATTTACTCAGATTCTTTTTCTCTTAAGCACCAGATAGTCCTAGAGTGCGGCAACCCTACGGAAAAAAATATAAATTTTATTTAAATTTGTTTACTATGTGATTCATCTTTAATTAACATATTATTAAAATGCATCATTTTCAAACTTAATATAAAAGGTACTTTACTCCAAATGTTGGGGAAAAGCTGCAGCTGAAGTCAATTTTTGACGCTGATATATGTCCAGCTTTAAACACACTGACTCATACATTTCCCATAATGCAACTTTTTTGTAGGGGAAAAGGAAGCTACATCTTTTCTATCCAAAGTGATATTCATCATCAGTTCTGAATCAGGCCTGGACACAGTCCTTCAGAAAGACGTCCTGATTATTGCACTGGTACATCTTTTATCTCTACGATGCTCTCTGAGTGTCTCTTTAGGGCCGGTTGAGGACCCGCGGTACTCTTGAGGTTTCTAAGATGACTGGAGTACTGTAAGAAGAATGTGATTTTAAATCTGCAAGGCTGCTAGCTGAGATTATTTCAAAGGAATTCTTCCGTCTGAACACTAACAGAGAAATATTTTAGGAGGCCCAGTAAGCTCTACCTCGTCTAAATTGTCAAAGCCCGGCATTTTTTCTAATGCACTCAACACCTTTCAGATTATTATTTATTAGTTACTTCTGATTCACTGTAGAGCCTCCAATCTGAATGTTCCGATGCATCTCTATCAGAGCTTTACGACCAGTTTCAAAACATTTCACACAAATGAATCAGTGTGCACTACTGTCAGACCTGGGACATACTAGATATGTGTTTTCTGTGTGGAGGATGCTTTTATTTTAGTGTCTTTTTGTCCTCGGTTAAAAAGCTATTTAGTTTGGTGCCGTGTGAGGTGTTCAATATTAGCATGTGTGACTATATACAGCTCATCCTTCTTTAATGTGTAACCACTCAGAAGTCATACACTCGTTTGTTTTTGGCGTCGTATTCTCGCGCCATGATCTAAGAGGCTTTCGTTCTGATCCAGACACTGAATTCGATTTATTTTTCATGTCTAACGTTTGTGTTTCATTCTCGCATCATTTTTTAAATAACACAGTTCAATACTTCACAACATATCAGATTCCACCAAATATATGCCTTACTACTGTATTATAAAATGCTTTACTGTATATCAATAAAGCACGCAGTTATGTTGATTTGATTCTCTGTGTATTGTGTTTATTTTTTGCGGAATGGGCATGGTACAATAAATGCATTTTTTATTTCTAAAACAACCTAAAGATCTGCAACAAAGTGGCTAGTGCAATTTATATAATATAAAATCAATGTATTCAACTATTACATAGAAACCAACCACACAGGGCACTTACATTCCTTATGTGCCATGTAAGCAATATTTATGATGGTAAAATAAGACGTTATTTGTTTTTAATAGATAATATTTGTACAAAAACTCCAATAAATCCTCTGAACTCAGACAGCAAAACACGTTTTTAAACAATAATTGCTAAAGAACCACGCCTTTACTGGCGTTTCAGCCTAAAGCTCCTCAATGCTCTCCACATCCTTATCAGAGTGTGTCGGAATGACCTCATCCTGTACGCATACAGGATGGGGTTGAGAGCGGAGTTGGCGTGGGAGAGCAGAACGGCCGCTAGTGTGAGTGACATGGGCACCTGGCACTGTGGGCACATCAGCAGCACGCAGTTTATGATGTGGATGGGCATCCAGCACACCATGAACAGAAACAGGACCAGGAAGAGGGAGGTGGCTTTGCGCACCTCCTGGCGGGAGCGGAGGCCTGATCTGACCTCGTTTGGCTCGCCTGGCCGGGGGTCAGCCGCACCACAGCTGGAGCTGCTGGACCCAGACGAGGCCGACCTGAGTCCTGGATTTGTAAACACAGCGCTGGTCTCAGTGTCAATAAGAGAACCAACGCTGGATTGCACTTCCTCCACAGCCCTCACTTCAGCCTTGCATTTTCCCGCCTTTTCTTTAGCTTGTCTACTGAATCTATTCCCTGTGTCATGTCCCCAAGCAGCAGAACTCCCACTGTCCTCGGTCCCGGTGCTCCCACTACCAGCAGTTCTCGTGTTCTCCGAAGACCCCCTGGCTACAGCGATGCGTTTGAGTTGCCGTCGGATGGTGAGGAAGATGTGGCCGTAGATGATGAACATGGCCAGCAGTGGCACCAGGAGACAGCAGAAGAAGTTGAAGTAGACCATGTAGCTCATGTTCACCACACAAGTGAAGACACAGAAGCTGGTAAGACAGGGAGGCATATTTATATAATATATAAGCACACGTCACATGACATTGTCAGGCACTATATTCCAAAATCCAATCAGAGAATGTCCCACTTTTCTTGGGAGCCTTGCTATTCTAACTCCTAGATTGGCCTACACATACACGTCATCCCTGCACCACTCACTCTGCTCCTCGTCCATCTCTCCCTCCTCTTACCTAGAGCCTGCTTGTTGTCTTCTCCAGTCCATGAGCGGCACGGAGCCGGAGATGGCCCCCAGGCCCCAGGTGAGCAGCAGGGCCAGCTGGGCGTTCCTCGGGCTCATGACGCGCTGGTACTGGAAGGGCAGGATGATGGCCATGTAGCGCTCCGCTGCTACTGCTAACAGACTCAGGATGGAGCTCTTGAAGGGAAGGAACACTTCTGTAATGAAACGCTTACCTCCAATTCTGTGTTAAGGGCCAGTGTTCATCTTGAGGGAGGGGTATCAGAAAATGATGCTGAAACGATGTTGCTGTTACTGTCTAGTGGATGTTCCTACCTGTGTGAGCACCATCAGGATGCTGAGCATCACCAGGCAGAGCGGCAGGTTGTGGTGAGGCTGACCCAGGTCTGTGAGCACCGCACAGGGGATCGCAACCAAGCCCACCAGAGTGTCTGCCACTGCCAACGATACCTTCACACACACAGTAAAACACACTTTTATTCCTTTGGATAAGTGTTTATAGTTATGGATTCATTAAAATGTCAGGATATCTTGGGTCAAATACCTCAATCTTGATAATGCAACTAAATTAAATATATTTACAACATAAAAGATCTAGATCCATTTAGATAGTTAGCCCTGGACTTAAATCACAGGTTTGAATGTTAAGATCCAACATTTTAGATGGGGATGACACAGACTGCAGGACTGTATTTCCTCACCAGGAAGTAGTTGGTGACCGTGTGAAGTTTCTTGTTCCATCTGACAGCCAGACACACCAGGAAGTTTCCGATGATGGCGAGCACGGCGATGATGAGCTCAGTGGCGATGTAGAGGCCCTTCAGACGGGGCAGGAACCCGTACGGCATCTCTGCCGAGCAACTGCCGGGGGTCGCATTCATGATGGGGAGGAGGCGGATACTCAGTCATGGGAAGCCTTCAACTGTACCATTCAGCCGGCGGTGGTGAACAAGGTGTTCAAATCTTCCACTTAATTTGTCCTATACTGAGAGATGTATATAGTTTTAACACTGAGTACACACTACATTATTTTGAAGAGAAGAAGGAGATATGAGAGGAGAGAGGTTGTTATGAAGCTCAGTCTGCAGCCTTTGTGCTGAACAACTGAGAGGGAAGAATTGTTCCTGATAAGGGACAAAAACATCGACACGCGCACCCAAACAAGTGTTCACTGTTTACACACTGATATTGATTCAAACTGCTTCCCTGTTGCTTCATTAAAACACATGGATTGTAAAAGATACATTTGCAGTGAAAAGGCACAAAATAAAACGGGGCTGAAGTTACAGTACTACACATTATTGTTGTGGGTTGGGGGGCTCGAATGCATATCTATTCCTAATATTCTTTTGCTGAACGATCATCATTTTGAAAATATTATGCATCTATGACGTACACACAAGGCATGTTTTTACAAATATGTGTAAATCTCAAGAGATACAGATAAATAAAATATAAATCTGGTGCATGACGAAATTAAAGGGCCGTACCTGAAAAATCAGACATACAAAAAAACATACACGTGTACATGTGACCCTGTAATTATTTTAACTCAGTCCCTTAGAGATTATAAACTAAAAAGGCTTTGACACCCAAAATCCCCAGGACATAGTCATTATTTGTGGATAATGAAGTTCACTTACCTTCAGGTGCATTCATCTCAAAGTTGGAACATCATCCAGCACACTGACATAATTAAAGTTGATGAGGAAAGGCAGCAGGTACACATTGGAAGGACACTGGGAAATAAGTAGGAGGAGCATCAACTGATAAAACCGTCCTTCATCACACTTCCTCTCCATCCCTCTGTGTTCCCTCTGTTTCTTACAGGGGAGATAAAAGGAGAATGCAGCATACGTCAGCAGCAGGATCCTGTTGAATGAACAGCAGCCGCTGCCTTACTGTTATAGATTCGGGGGAAATGGAAAAGCAGATATGCTTTGACGTAAATCTCCCTCCTGTTCATAACAAAACAAACATATCATATCAAAATTTCACGCTTGAGCTACACTTTCATATAGTAAAAATAATTTCTAATTTTCTTCAGTAGAACAACAAATACAGAAGCCAAAACATGCGCTAAACATACCATATGCTGCTTGAACTACATTGATTAGATATGATATCAATATGATATAAAAGCATACAGTAGGCTAAGCGTTATTAGTCAAATGTACCTAGAATATCATTTTTCATTTGTTGAAAATATTAGATTTATTGATTAGTCAATAAATCTTGTTCATTGTTTAATTAATTGTATTTAAGTGTGTGCTAGCTTAAGCATCTCAAATGTGAGAATATTCAGCTTTTCTTTGTATTTGTGTATATATATATATATATTTATATTGATATTGGGTGTCTTTAGATTTTGGACTGTTGGTTTGACAAAACAAGAACATGTAAAGTGTCCCCTTGTAACCTGTTTACTGTATAAGAGCTCTGCAGTTGTGTTTGCTTTATGCACATTAAGTTCCTACTTTATGGAACTTTATGTGCATTAAACATGTTATTTATTTATTAAAACCAGAAGCACACTCAATGACTAATCGATTAGACTGCAGCTAATTCAGATGAGCCTCTGTATGAGTTTGTATCACTTAAATGTCATCCAAATGTATCCACTCCTTCACTTTTCAATGTCAAAACCCCGTTTTAGTTATATAAAATAACAATACATATATTTAAATATTTGTAGTTTCATATTTAGGCTAAATTGAAGCTCAGAAAATACAGTGTTTTGTACTTTCCTACTTTCACCGCTGAAGGTCGCCAGAAACATCTTTCTTCTTCTTTTGTGGTGACACGCTATACCGGAAGTTTCTGCAGGTCACGTGACTGTATGTAACATCCGCCGGGCGATTTGTGTTTACTTCAGTCAGTAGCAAGTATGGCTGTATAGAGAGTTAGTTATGATGTTACAGGACACATTTTGATAAAGAAGAATCTCCTGGGTCTTCAGCAGACAGACATGTCTGGGTTCAGCGCGGAGCTCATTGACTACCTGGAGGGGAGGATAAGTTTTGAGGAGTTCGACAAGCGGAGAGATGAGCGGAAAGCAAAGGTAAGGAGAGCCGCAGCACTCAGAAGTAGAGCTAAGTTAGCATAACAAGCTAGCACAGTAGCCTATGCCCCTTTATATGTAATTGATAATACTTTACTACGCAATACTTCCATGCTTGATTTTGGACTCATTTTTGGACTCTGTTACGTTTCTCAAACGGTGAAGGTAAATACATGTTTTCCTCTCTAAGGAGTCGGAGTTACCTGCAGGTGTCGAGGAGGAGGCTCAGCCCTCCACCTCCTCCATTATCCCGGGAAAGATAGGTAAAACTGTCTGAAAACAGGTTTTACTTTACAGTGTTATTGTTTCAATTATATATTGTTTCTGAAAAACATTGAAAGCACAGTTTCTCTCAGAGCTTTAACAAACTCAAACAATAAATAAATGACATGTAGCAAATTTTCCAAAAATAATAATCAATCAAAGAATACAACTATTACAGTATCTGTTATATTTATTACTGTTGATCACATCCCTTCACAGAGGAGGGGGTCAGCCCGGGGGTCCAGCTGGCCTTCGCCTCCATGCTGGAAGAAAAGCCAGAACCAGCATCTTCAGAAGAGCCGGAGGAGGAGGAGGAAGAAGAGGAGGAGGAAGAAGAAGAGGAGGAGGAGGAAGAGGAAGAGGAGGACAGCCTGAGCTACGTGGATGATGAAGAAGATCAGGATTACAAGGTGGAGAAAGATAAGGGGGGGAAGATGGAGATGGACATAGAGGAGGCGGCGGCAGAGGTAAAGGAGGCAGAGAAGGGGGCAGGGGTGACGATAGAAAGAAGACAAAAAGGCAGGAAGAAGAAGAAGAAGAAGAGAGAGATGGATGACGACGAAGACGTGGCGGTGGGGGATGTGTTTGCCCTGGAGATGGAGCTGAACCGAGAAAACAAGAAGATGATGAAGGTGAGGACGAGAGTTGGAAGGTGTGTTTCCAAACTTTGAATGTGTGCAAGTGTTCAACTTAATGTGTGTGTGTGTGTGTAGGAGCGGCGTCATCGCAGCAAGCTGCCCAGAGCTCTGAGAGGCCTGATGGGCGAGGCCAACATCCGCTACGCCCGAGGAGAGAAAGAGGACGCCATCCTGATGTGCATGGAGATCATACGACAGGGTATGGGACCACTTGGATGTTGTTTTCTTTAAGCTATTCTTTTTTTTATATTTCTCCAATACTGAATCTCTGTCTCTCTTGCAGCTCCTCTGGCCTATGAGCCCTTCTCCACCTTGGCCATGATCTACGAGGATGAGGAGGACATGGAGAAGGCGCTGCAGTTCGGTCTGATCACGGCCCATCTCAACCCCTCAGACTGCGAGGAGTGGGTCAGACTGGCCGAAATGTCTCTGGAGCAGGACAACATCCGACAGGCCATCGTCTGCTACTCCAAGGGTCAGTGACTTCAAGCATGAGAAGAACCATGGTGTATTCTTTGTCTAGCAAGTCAAGTCTATGAGTATGTTTGCCACAAAGTTGAGTAGGCTGCACCACTTATTGGGTAAATGTGTTTTGCGTTACTATCTCTGGGTTAGCACAACTATAACTCTTTCACCTCATTTTTGAACAATTAAAGAATGCAATATTGAGTGGTTGTACTGCCCTTCTATCAATATTAATATTCTCCGTTCACTCTTGTCCCCTTGCAGCTATTAAATATGACCCCACCAACGTGCGCTACGTGTGGGAGCGCTCCAGCCTGCACATGCGCCTGGGCGAACACAAACAGTGCATGGACGGATACCGCAAGATCCTGTCCCTGCTGCCCATGGAGGACGGGGAGCACTTCATGCAGCTCTCCAAGGACATGGCCAAGTACAGAACACACACTGAGAGACAAACCACATCCACTATCACAGTATTAACACAGTCATAAGGTTGTAGGTTTAGCAACATCTCTGTGTGTGTGTCTTGTTTAGGAGCTACTATGAGAGTAATGACTTGCCCTCAGCTCTGGGGGTGATTGAGGAAGCTCTTGCGCGACACCCCGACCTGGTCAGCGATGACTTCATCAACATGGCCGCCGAGCTCTTCATCTCCAACCGGCAGTACAACAAGGCCCTGCGGGTGTGTGTGTGTTCAGTGAATACACAGTTTGCTTGTCATTCAGAGGAATAAAAGGTGTGTTTTTTCTTAGTGAAGCAAATGGAGTACTCTGTGTGTGCTCTTCTAGGTGCTGGTCCAGTTTGCAGCTGTAGTTTTGGTCAGGGATGAATCCAACCCAGATGTTGTAGAACCAAGGGAAGAAGAGAAGGAGGCGGAGAAGACGACTGAGGAAGAAGCAACTACGAATGAAGAATGTACAACAACTGTGAAGACTGTAGAGGAAATAGCTGCAGAAGAGAACGGTGAGTAACTATTTTTCAAAATGATGCAATTATCAGAGATGAGCAGACACTAGTCATCATCACTATCAAAGGGTACTTTATAGCCCAAATGGATTAAGATTAGGGATGCACGATATTGGTTTTTTGAAACCGATACCGATAACTTCCTGCTTCTCAAGACCGATACCGATAACCGATAATAATATTATATATATATATATATATATATATATATATTAAATGTACCTGTAGTTTTTGCACACCTGGTGGTAAAAAAAAGACTAGTAGTGAGCAAATGACATGAGCATTACTACTATGAACAAAACAAAGCAAAGAACAGTTTTGACTCTTCAAAGTGACCATATTTATTTTCCCAAATAAATATAATTGAGTCAATCAGTCAATGTTTGTAGTCTTTGTCCAGCCACTGCGCCGTCAGACCTAGCATGCTAACGGGGCTAACATCACTGGTCCATATGTCCGTGGTGAAACTTATGTCACGTATATCGTTATCGATCAGAGTATGAAGGAGTGTGCATTGCATTTGTTAATACAAATAGCAAGCGAACACTTCAGAGAAACTTTGAAATAGTCCCATACTACCGACGACATGTTTGTTTACTGTATTGCTGGCTTCACGGCTGCACACCATTTACTTCACAGCCAGGCATGAGTTAGGGAGCTGGATTTGTGAAAAACTCCCCTCTTCCTAAACCACTAATACCACAGTACTGGCAAACGGGAGGAGCCGAGTGAAAAACAAGCGCCCCTCATCCCAATCCACCCACACCGCAGTATTTTTTTCTTTTTTTTCCCCCAAAAAATATATTGTATATTATCGGGGCTATTAATACTTTTATCGGGTTTATCGGGATGACGTCACAATTCCTAATATCGGACCGATAATTATCGGGCACGATAATTATCGTGCACCACTAATTAAGATAGACGATCCTTTAACACAAAATCCAAATGTTCATCACAAACGAACTGAATTCAAAGTGCATTGTTACGCTTATTGAGAATTATGTGCTGTTCCCCAGGTGAAATCCGGGATGTCCAAGTGCCAGACAGTGTCCCAGTGGACCTGAGGGCCAAGCTAATGGTTTGCCTCATTCACCTGCGTGTCATCACACCCCTGGAGGTAAACACAACTTTACTTTTACCATTGAGTTTAAACTTCTTTGGAGATTTGTCGTAAACGTTTTGCTTCTGACTTGTTCAATAAACAAACAAAAAAAAACATCTATCTCTGTACGAACCCCCCCCCCCCCCACAGGGCCTGGTGTCGTCGCTGATGGAGCAGAGTCAGGAGGAGATCGGGGACTTGTACCTGGATGTAGCTGAAGCCTACCTGGAGGAGGGCGAGTACATGGCTGCTCTGCCTCTGCTGTCCGCCCTCGTCATCTCCGAGAAATACAACCTGGCCGTCGTCTGGCTCCGACACGCAGGTGGGGCCGACAGGAAGTGAAAGTTAGAGTGAACAAAACACAATCTGTAGACTGTCATGCAGGTTAGCAGTCCATGTGGAGAGCAAAAGAGGAGGCATATATGACAGAACAATGTAATTATTAATTATAGTAGTTATCATAATCACCTATTTGGACACTTTTACAGAGTGTCTGAAGGCGCTGGGCCACATGGAGGTGGCGGCACAGAGCTACACTAAAGTGGTGGATATGGCCCCCCAGCACCTGGAGGCGCGGCTCTCCCTGGCCACCCTGCAGCAGCAGCTGGGCCGACCCGACTGCGCCCTCAAAGCTCTGGAGTCCATGTACGACAGCGACACTCTGGCACAGGACTCTTCTGCCGCACAGAAGGTATGAGCAGGGATCCATCGCTAAATTCATGGGCAATACATTATTACAAAAAAACTCAAGTTATCCAAAGTACCCCCATTGTCCCTACTTTATGGATTTTAAAGAGTGCCAGGAGTATGTGTGTATACTCTCATCACTATATGTGCCGTGGTTGTAGGAATTGAAGCTGCTTCTCCATCGCTCCACCCTGCTGAAGACCCAGGGACTCACACAGAACTACCTGGATGCTATGATCACTATGATCTCCATGCTGCTGAAGGTAACACTCACTCACACAACACTGTTATAATAGTTCAAGCGTAAAAGCAATCAACAGAAACAAAAAGCTTAACACTAGGCTATTAAGGAACTACACATCTTCACGTCACCACCGCTAAGCTAAAGGCGGCTAATGTTGTGTAGTGCAGTCTCATTTAGTCACTTGTTAGTAACCGCTATTTATATGACGCATAGAAGCTTCAGACATTCATTCTGTCATGTTTCTGTGTTAGGTGTCCATGCAGCGAGCTAAGGTGTGTGTGCGTTCTGTCACCTTGTCGGGGGAGAGTCACCTGAGACTGGTGAAGTCTAAAGACATGGTGCCAGAGATTGACGATCATGAGGCTGCGTATCTGGACAACACAGGTAATTGTCCGGCAGTGGCTCAGTCAGTAGGGGCTGGGAGCCGTAGGGTCGCCGGTTCAAGTCCCCGATCAGACCTCAAATATGGAGTGTGGACTGCTACTTGGAGAGGTCCCAGTTCACCTACTGCCCTGCCGTGGTGCCCTTGAGCAAGGCACCGGACACCCCCCTCACTCCCATTGCTCCCCGGGCGCTGTACAATAGCTGCCCACCCCTCCTCCTAGGGGTTAATCCCTCCCAATTCTATTCTATCTATGAGAAGTAGAAAATGAAATAAAGCCAACATAAAGTGTTATCTATTTATCCACTCTTGTTATGAGTCATTACATTTCATACTGCTTGCCTCCTCTCGCCCCCAGGTAAGACCAACGTCCTGTCCAGAGAGGACTGGTGGCAGCTGCTGGTGAGCTGTGTGCAGACGATGAGCGAGGTGAAGCGCTACGAGGAGGCGGAGCTGCTGGTGGAGTCTGCCATGGAGTTCTACTCCTTCTACGACAACAAGCCGCGGAGGAAGGAGCTGGAGTTCTTCGGCCTGTCCGCCACCATCCTCGACCACAACTACTACAAAGCATACAACTACATCAGGTAGAGTCCAGCGTACAGCTCCACCAGGCAGATGTTCACATGGAGGGTTCATTGTTAAAAGTTAAAATGGTCTTGTGTCTGTTTCCTTCTTCTCACCAGATTGATGTTGATGGAAAATCGGGATCAGCCTCAGCTTTGGAATATTTTCAACCAGGTCTGCATATACTTCAATACTGTAGACATGCCTGGGGGAGAAATGTGGGTATTTTAAGTTAGTTTCAAATTGACTGTTTGTGTTGGGATGGAACCACTGACCCTCTGAGTAGTAAATGCTCATTTAAATAGCAAACAATCTTGTACCTATTCCTGTCCATGTGGCTGTTTTTGTGAAATAAAACAAATGTCTAATTTGTTTTTTCTCCCCCTCAGCTGACGATCACCTCCCAACACCAGCGTCACCATCGCTTCTGTCTGCGCCTCCTGCTGAAGCATCCTGACAACCACGCCCTGTGTTTCCTGTGCGGTCACAACGCCATGGTCTCCGGAAGCTTCAAACACGCCCTAGGTACCATTTTATATTTAATGTATTTGTATTATATTCTACTTAAGTTCAACATTGTTTGTTACAGCATCCTTCTCCTGATGTCCAGGTGTGTTCATTGTTGCCCATAGATTTGAATTGCTACTATAATTTAAATGTGCGTTCAGGTCTTCCACAAATCGTCCCGCTAGCCCTGTTTGTTTCTGGAGTGAGATTAGGCAGTGTGTGTTTGTTTTCCATTGGTATGATTCTCTAACACATTTTGTTTTTAGGCCAGTATGTCCAGGCCTTCCAGACTCACCCCGACACCCCCCTCCACAGCCTGTGTGTGGGCCTCACCTTCTTCCACATGGCCTCTCAGAAATATGTGGCCAAACGCCATGCGCTGGTGCTACAGGTACAGAGTCTGAATCATACTCCCTCTTTAGCAGTTCCTGTACAGTGACATACTCTCCTATTAAAAGATGTGTGTTTTCAGGGTTTCTCCTTCCTGTGGCGGTATGTGGAGCTGCGGGGAGTGTGTCAGGAGAGCATGTACAACCTGGGCAGAGCGCTGCATCAGATGGGCCTCACATATCTGGCTATACATTATTATCAAAAGGCACTGGAACTGCCTGCCCAGAAACTTGCGGTGTGTATCCATACACCACATAACCATTTCTTTACTATTTATCACATAACCGCATATTCTCCAGTAGACCTCAATAACGCAACATCTTTTCCTCTTTTTTACCCTCCATGCAGGGTATCCCTGACGATCAGGTGGATCTGAGCAGAGAGATCGCCTTCAACCTGTCTCTCATCTACCAGGCCAGTGGAAACATGAACATGGCCCATCAACTCATCCAAAAACACTGCATTGTCTGAACAAAGAATAAAGATATTTATCTATCCCAGGTGGAAATTGGGTTTTCTGAAGAAATGAAAATATTTATTTACACATAAGAAAAAAGTAAATAAAAAAATGTCCAAATTGTACTAAAAGGTGAATCATACCTTTTTATACAGATACACAAAATAATAAAAGTTTAAATTTATTCAGAGATTACATTTTTAATTAGAAATGTATTTATTTCTGGATTGATTCATTTATAAGCAAGGCATTTTTGGTACAAACCAGCTGTATATATGTATATAAATGCTGTCATTTCAGTTATGTTGTATATAAGGCTGTGAGATGTGAGTTTTTCATAGTATTGATATTTTTCTAGTTTTGGTAGCACTACTGCTAAATACATTTAGACAATTTCATAATTGTTCCAGTCCCATTTTAGCAAATGTCCGATTTTCTTATGAAGGATTTGATTTCCGTTTGCATTATTTCTAAATGTATATACAGTCCTAATGCTTCAGTAAGACTATACTAAGGCTGCTATAACCCATCATGTAAAGAAAGTCATATTTGTTTTATAAAGAATTTCACTCCAACCAAAGATGTTTTCTTTTTATTGGCACAATGCTTCTGTGGCTTTTTTGTTGTTTTTAAATGTTTTTGTTTTCAGTGATGTGACAGAAAGAGTGATGGACATCCTTTTTCTTTTGTGATTGCAGGGATTAAGACTGTTGGATTATTTGCCAAATCCCTCCCTCTCCTCTCCCAAGCATCTGCTTCCATCATATTTTCCTCCCGGGTCACTGCACTGCATCTAGGCCAGGCCATTGGCGGGACAGCCTACTTATGGAGGGGAGGGGCTTTCCCCAGCCACTGAATAATGTGAGCAGTACTATTGTTCAAAATGCAGTATAGATACTACTAAACGTTTCCCTTCTCAATCATAACTAGCATAAAAGACCTGTTATAATGGTAATAATCCTGTAATGTATGTCTGGATTGAGATCATATGTTAAATCAGTGGTGAAAAATGTAAAGTAGTAAAACTAAACTTTGAAAATATTCAGTTACAAGTAAAGGTCCTGCATTGAAAATCGTATCGGAAGTCAATTGTAAGTATTGAAAATCGTAAGTATTGGCATCAAAAAAGAATGAACTACTTGTTAAATACAATATTGGTATCCAAAATGTATTTGATACGGATGTTTTAAGTAGAATAAAATTAAAATACTCAGTTAAAGTATCTAATTTTTGTTATCGTTTACATGTACTTCATTAAGTGGTGGGATGTTCATTGTAGTTATTTACAATAAAATGATTTTAAAAAAGTGCCACATTCTAGTACAAGATATTTAATATAAAAGTACTAATATTTATGATTTTGCTTCTGCCCGTTGTACTCAATATTATCTTAGTAATCATTAATAATATATACCTACCTTCTTTTGAAGTTAATAAATAGTGGGTTTGTGATATCTACATAGTTATATAGTCATTCTGGGTGTCATGTTTGGATGGTTGGTGCTGAGAAAAGTACAAAGTGGTTCATGGTCTTGTTAAAGGTGACATATTATAATTTTTTGGTATTTTACATAATGTGTCCGAGCAATGTGTCAGAAAAACCAAGCCTTTTTTTAATAGCTATTCATCTATGTAAGTATGAGAAGAATAACGTTGCTGTTTTTTAATAACAGCATGTGAACATATTTTAATGCTTTCAAAAGGACTTAAATACACCTGAGAATAGGATATTATGGGACCTTTAATGGACCACCTTGTTTATTGTGGTCCCTGTGTCTGGCGACCCCTTTAACCCGCGACCTATATCTTGGGAACCTACAAATGGGTGGTGGTGGGAGGTGTTAAAGCAGTTATTTTTGATGCTGAGCTCGATCAGTATGCACTGCTAAAACAAAGTTCCTCACCAGCAGGTATAACAATTCCATATTGTGATAACCAGAAGGCGGCTGGTTGTATTTCCCCCGGCATGGCAGGGCGTCAGCTGCCCGGGAGCAGAGTACGTGAAGCGGCGGAAACGGAGAGGCGGATGTGGAGAGGTCCAGTCGAATAAATAAGAGATGAACGCGTCCTTCTATGCAGCCTGGCATCATGACGGAGATTTTTCAGAGAATGAAATCGGAACTATGATTTAAACACGGGAATTACATTGTTTTGTTTGGCTTGTTTGACCAGACTGGCTACCGAGGGGCAGCGTTTCTTCGCCCGGCCTCTGGAGCTCTGGATCCCGCTTGGAAGCCGATGAAGGGTCGGTGGTGCCCGGGCCGTATGGAGGTCCTTCGCTCATAATCATTCTGCAGGGCTTGCATGCAGGTGTGGTCGTAGTCGACGTTTAACTCGGTGTAAATAAGGCAAGTGACGCGTCTCAGTTGTATGTTATAATAATAGACAGTTATGTGGTTGATTTTACACCGGGGGGGTTGCCTCATATGTTGCCTTTAACGACCCTCTTTCTGAACTCAAATGCATTTGATCATATCTCTTTTCACCCATAAATGTGTTTACTGCTGTGTATATGGCTGCTTTTTAACTGATGAAGTCATACTTTAATGTGGTATGTTGAGCGCATGAGCAACATTTAAAGGCCTGATAAAAACAACAACAACAAAGCCAAAATTAATCTTCAGCATCATCGTACGTTCTAAATAAAAAGGAGCTTTATGCAAAAAGAAAAAACAAGTCAACAGTGCTTACATAGCCTACACACTGTTAAATAATGTGGGTAAATCAGATCAGAGCAGTAATCACAATTTAGATCAACCTCAGAATAACAGCTCATCTCCTGTTATCTCACTTTATAGCCCCATATGTCTGGAAGTGTAATCTGTACATCATAGTAGTGTAGTCTGGGGTTAAATATTTCAGGGAAATGATTGACAGGTCGTTATTGTGCTGAGATCGATGAGGATGTGGCTTCCTTTAGCAGATTCATGCTGAAGGAATAGCCTTAATTGACACATTTACAGTAAGTCCAGTGGCGTGGCGTAATGTAAGTGCATACTCAAGTACTGTAGTTATGTACTAAATCTTCATTTGAGTTTTTTCATTTTATTCTACTTTATACTTCTACCCCAGAACATTTATAAGCTAATATTATATTTTGTTACTCCCCTACATTCATTTGAATCACTTTAGTTACACTACAGATTTAAATTATAAGCCAATACAAAATAAACTAATACATGAACTATGATATATTATTAAATGTTATGGTGTCCAGCAGCAGTATATTTTGTTCAGCTAGCTCCACATCTATGATCACATTAATACATCATTAGTCATAATCCAGTAATTGCATTTATATGGACTATTATGCACAAAAAAAGAAGTGTACTTTTGGTACAATAAGTACATTTTAATGGTAATAATTCTCAAGTAGAAAGTCGAGTACTGCTCAAAACACTTTAGTAGAAGTTGAAGCAGCATTTATATACTCCACCATCCCTCTGCTGCAGCTTGGCGTCGCATTCAAGTACAAGGGAGACTCCAAGTGCATGAGACTATTTACTACGCCTATTGACCAGTTATGTGATACTTCAATTATTGATGCATCCTGCCCCATGCTTTTTTGTATTAAACCAACTGAAAAGACCTTTCCTAATCTGCTCTTGGATAAAACTGCTGCCTTATTGCGCTAATTAACAAATCCACATATGCATCTTTATAGTTAAATCTTTATTAGGCATATGATTTAAAATCAACCACAGCATTTCAAAGTGTGGCAACAAAAGATAAATAATTTCCCATCCCAGATAAAGACCCTGTAGATTTGTCCACTTTCCTCCAGATGTTGATGTCATGTTATATCCACAGGAAATGACTGGAGCACAAGAGGCCGAGACACCATGACGTATGGGTGAAGCCACAAAAACACAACCATAATGCAACCCAGTCGTCTTTTTTCAATTCAAATCCAATTGTTTTAAACCCTTACTACTATTTGTTGGGGGATAAATTAGTGTCTTAGTTGGTGGAGCACTGTCATGTCTTGTCAAAATGTATTTGGCACTTGATCCGCACAAGTTAGAAGTGAAAGAATCTCATGAAACAAACCCACACACAAGCACTGGCACAGAGGAATGTGATGGTTGTGTTTGGGGACAGGAAGCTGTCGCCTCAGACGGGACCGCCTCATTGTTCTCCAATCACGCTACAGCTATTTCAGGACTGTGTGTGTGTGTGTGCGTTTGAACAAACCTCATCCAGATCTAAATTTAACTTAATAGACCTTTAATTTGTCTCCCATATTAAACAACACCCAACCAGAAATCCTGTACGCTGGCAGTTAAAGGGGCGGTTTGTATTCATGTTCTCCCTGCAGATAGAGAAGTGGAGCACAACAACATTACACAACATTCTTTGGGGAAATAGGACACCTTTTTGGCATGTCTTTAGGGACAGCCTCAGCTGTAGCGCCACTTTGTGATTTAATTAGGCTGATTTTCTTTACATTTCGAGCTTTCCTAATGCTGCTTTTAAGCACTTGCATAATTCAGTAATGTAGCACTTTCTGTAGGCATAACCCAATCCCCGCCTCACAAAGACGAATATCAGCAGTATTTAGATTTTAGTGCAGAGTTAGAGGGTGAAATGCTCCTCCTGTCCAGCTTGCAAACATTAGGGTTTTATAGGAAACACTTGTGCATGCTATTCATCATTTATTTGCCTTAGCCTAGTTTGAGTAGTAGGAGTGTTTGTGCCTGCCTGTGTGTTTACCACTGGTCGGTGTATTGATGTCAGTGCCTGGATCTTTTTTTTCACTGGCTTGTGTATATATTTAGGCACAAAGTCTCACCATGTATAAATAACTTGCAGACTTGGAGCTACTGCTGAGGGAACAATTTCACTAAATCAACCTCACACAGTACAGTGGAACACTTCAGGTGGCCCACATGGACAAATAGCAAAACAAAAGATTATTTGTGGGTAGTAGAAAACATATTTAATTTTTGAGCTCAATTAATTATTTAATTGTATTTAAATCTTTTGGCAATGGATACAAACAAATTGGTTGGATTTTTTATTTAATTTACTAACAAGTTCAAATATTTGTCAAGATTATGAGAAAAATAATAATGTGCTGGCCAGGGATATTCTGTAAAACATTACATTGAACATTCCAATTATCGGGGACTGAAAGAAAGAGCTTTTGCATCCTTTTCTGAACTTCAACAAACTGCGTGTCGGATGAATGTAATATGAAAAGAATTGGCCTTCTAATTTTGCCACATATGTGACAGGTGTGTAAATAGCTAACGGCTTGCTAACCAGCCATATCCACTATCGCAGCGTCCACACGGCGGCGTGCGCTGAAGCTTGCCGTTGGGTGTGTCTGAAACTCGACCAACAACAAATCACATGAATCTCCCGCCCCGGACACACAAGCACGCGGTTTGATTGGCTAGAGCTTGTACTGGCATATGATTGGATTGGCTGACGCTTCCGTCGAAGCTTCAAATGTTGAACATTAACGGCCCGTCCACACTGCGGCGTGCGTTGAAGCTTCAACGCTTCTGCCCATTCACTTTGAATGGGGTGACGTCACGCTTTGCCGAACTGCATTGTGGTCGCTTCGCTTTGCTCGCGTTGCTCGCTTCAAAGGTTGAGCAATGTTCAACTTTTGAAGCTTCGACGGAAGCGTCAGCCAATCAAATCATATGCCAGTACAAGCTCTAGCCACCGGCAAGTTTCAACGCACGCCGCCGTGTGGACGCTGTGTAACGCAACGCAAGCAAAGCGAAGCGACGGAACCACAATGCAGTTCGGCAAAGCGTGACGTCACCCCATTCAAAGTGAATGGGCAGAAGCGTTGAAGCTTCAACGCACGCTGCCGTGTGGACGGGCCGTATCAGTGTTTATGTCATGTTGCTCTGCCTCCAAGTGGCCAACATTTAGGCATTTCAAATATTCCATAATATACCCTGTGTCTTCAAATCAAATCAAATCAAGTTTTATTTATATAGCACATTTATAAACAATTTTTGGTCTTCTCTTCTTCGATGGTTAATTGAGTTCTACCCTATGGTTCTACTTCCCATACATCATCTCTCTATCAGCAGCTTGTTGCTTAATTTAGAAGCTTCGGGGGATGGTGCACATCCATTCATCCAGTCTTATGGCAAAAAATAGAAGGGAGGAAGGCATAGGATGACGCGACTGATTTGGACGTAAACCCTCATTATGGAAACCAAAGTGTGTGTGGGTTATATTTTAAAGGGTTGAGCAGATATGGATTTATATGAACCAGGAAGTGCAATATACCTATTCATCTGTGTTGTAGCTGCTGTCCCCTTTGTCCTCCTCTTTCCCCGACCAGCTTTCTAACTCTTTCTTCCTCTCTTTATCCTATAGGTCTTCACCTTCCCCTCTCCTCCCTGTGGACAGACCAGCAGAAGGATTCCCTGGATCGCAATACATCCATATTTTCCCACTTCTACCACTGTCCTTCATCATGGGTAGCTGGATTATTCACAAAGAACTATATCGTCCTAGAGCAGGACTTTGGACAGGTGTCCTAGGGTGTTAGGACTTCAATGTGGAAACGTAATATTCACTGATCCAAGACAGAAGACAAACTATGGTTCATATTGCTTCATGAGACCTTGAATGATGAGCTCTGAAGTGCCTTGCCCAATGGAATCCCAGCAGGGCCAATGAAATGTGCATCAAGGAATTCAGAACCCTCTTTTTTAAGTTGCTTTTGACAGCATACTTCTCTTGTGATCGCCCTTCGGTACCTCTATCCCTCCATCTTTTTTCAGTTCTTCTTCTCTTCATCTCTCCAGCGTCTTCAGTTTGGACTAGTGGTGCACTTTTAAGCTAACGTGTCTACTTCCTGGCTCTCGTCCTCCCTGACTTCTTGTTTTCTCTTATTGGCTCACCCACCTGACCTCCACCATTCGGCCCTCTCTAGCAACCGTTGTCCTCCGCCCCTGCCCCCGATCATCCCCCCCCTCACCCTCTCACTCCTCTGCCCCTTCCTCCCCCCGCCACCACCATCATCATCATCACCACCGCCATCCTCACCCCCAGCCCCACCACCATCACCACCACCACCAATCCTCTCCTCCCTTCTCCGGCCACTCTTCTGAGGGAACCATGGCGATGGCTGCCACTGCCTCCTCCTCTCCCCCGCCTTCATCGCCTGGCAACAGCAGCGCCCGGGAGCACCTGCTGGCGGTGCGTCGGCGCACCCCGCACACCCGACCGTACACCATTGGTCCGGACAACCTCCAGGGTCTGTCTTCGACGGGCGCAGTCGAAGAATCTGCGCCCTCCTCCCCCTCCGATATATCCCCAGGGAGCCAATCAGAAACGCCGACGGTGGGGCTCCAGCGGGCCAATAGCGACACAGACCTGGTGACATCAGACAGCCGCTCATCGCTCACGGCGTCAACGTACCAGCTGACTCTAGGCCACACCCACCTGGTGATCTCCTGGGACATCAAGGAGGAAGTGGACGCCACCGACTGGATCGGCCTGTACCACATCGGTGAGAAACTCAAACACACCTCCCCACCTAGTAGTTATTATAAAATAATTAATACTCGCAATATGTACATGTTTTCCCACTGGCTACTATTGTCTTAATCTGATAATGTAGCATGAGATTATTGTGAGCTAAAAGCTGTTCTCTGCTAGCGGTTGGTCTGTGACGCCCAGCAGTTCTCAGGCTCAGGTGTGAAAGAGCTGCTAATAACACACACAAAGCCTTATATCATCTCAAGCCACAGGTGACCAAGTGTGTGTGTGTGAAAGAGAGAGTGGAAAATCCTTTACTGGAGGCGGAGAGAGCCGGTGAAAGGTGATCTATCTCTCTGCAGATGGTATTGACGCATGCAGGAGGATTTCTGGGGCTGTTTCTCCCCAGGGATGAGCTCTGTTTCCAGCCTGGCTGTCGGCCGTGCCTCCCTGGAACCCTGAGCTCCATCTAACCCTGCTCTCTGACCTGTGTGTGTGTGTGTGTGTGTCGCATCTCTGACTGTAAGGTCTGGATGATTGCAGGGTTATCAGGTCAATATACAAAAGCTGAGGATTGATTGACGGTGACCTGGTGTGACAGACGGTGTGTGAAGCTGACAGACATCAGCATTGATCCTTTAGGACACGGGCCATTTGTCACGGGACGCACACATAAATGTTTGATGGCTCAACAGGCACAGACAGGGATGTGCTTTATGACCCGAGGGCAGGGTCTCCCTCTGGAATAACTAACACCAACACGCTTCCTTACCTCATTTAAAATACACAGAAACATGAAAGAAATACAGGAAAGACATTCAGTGACAGCATACATTGAGTGGTGGCCTGAGGTGGAGCATAGTAAAGTGCATGTACTGTATTTGAGTACAATTTAAATTACTTTGACTGAGTATTTCCATTTTACGTCTGCCTCGCGACATTAAAGAAACCACCACTCCTCCACATTTAAATCGAGCGTTGCTTTTTGTGACCTTGCCAAATGTCTTACAGCTTCTGAATGTAAATGTGTGTGACAGATGAGACGTGCGTGGCCAATGTTTGGGACTCAAAAAATCGTGGAGTGAATGGAACCCAGAGAGGACAGATCGTGTGGAGACTGGAGACGGAGCCCAACTTCACGGAGCGTGAGTGGTGTTTGTTTCCTAAGTTACAATGATGTGTTGCTAAAGAGGCATTCCACCCACGTTACATCTGAAGACTCTTTTATAGTAGGTACAGAGCGGTAGGGCGGCTCGATTATGGCAAAAATCATAATCTCGATTATTTGGGTCAATAATTGTAATTGGGATTATTAAATGCGATGTACATTGACTTTGAAAACATCCATTTATTGGATAAAAAAATGTTGAACAGTATGTTTTTAACAGTTGATTACCCTGAACTTTAAGTATAATTCAACAGAAAAAAAAAAAAAGTATTACATTATTTTTATTTTTTTTAAATAATAAGAAAAAAATAATCGTTTTATTTCGATTACGTTGTTTTCGTAATCGTTGCAAGCCATACTCGTAATCGTGATTAAAATACGATTAATTGAGCAGCCCTACAGAGTGGGGCAGAGATGTAGTTTTGTAGTCCGACCCACCTAGCATGGCAATAGCGGACCAGCGGACTTGCTTCTCCATCGGACATGGAATAATTGAGTCAAGTCTGAGAGAAAAATCTCGGTGATATCCTGATGGTGTAATCTTTTTTTTATGTGTTCTCCCCACAGAGGAGACTAAGATCTGCTTTAAGTACTATCATGGTGTAAGTGGAGCGTTAAGAGCAACAACACCTTGCATCACTGTCAAGAACCCTGGAGTGCCGGTACGTTGTGCCAATCTTTCCTCCTATTTTCTCTCTCTACTCCTTTCTTTCTCATGCATTGGAATTTCTCTCACATGCTCAATCCTGCTGCCTAATCGGATTCCAGATGATCAGTGAGCATATTTCAGAACAAGAACAGCCTTAAAGAGCTAATGGTATTACTGGAGACTCTTGCTCCATACACATAAGGCCTATGCGTATGAGGTGAGGCACTAAGCATTTTCCACTGCCTACTACCGGCATATACAAATGTTTTAAAATGAAGGCTAACAATAGGGTTCAGTTCAGGACATGTGTTCTACGAGGAAAATCCCCTTCACTGCAGCCCCTTAACACCTAGATTGAATTGCATAACATTTTGAGCTCCTCTTAGCAAACATCGAAACAAGAATAGAGAATGCAGGGAGGCAGAAGAAACTGAGATGAAGTGACGCTTGCTCCAGATGAGTCAGTAAAGTTTAAAGCCGTTATGTTGAATTCCTTTTCTTCTTTTAGCTTTTCATCAAACTCTCATGTATTTTTCTCCCTAAGAAATCCCTTAAAGTAGTCAAAAGTAATCCACTCATACTGCTCTCCTATTGGTTTCCCCATCAGGTGGGAAGTGAAGGCCAAGTGGAGGACCAATCAGGTGTTGAGCACTGTCGGAAACTAGTCAGCTTCACCCTATCAGGTGCGAGGAGTGATTCTGTTCAATTGTGGTGTAGTTAAATAAACGTCCATTCTTATTAACGTGAGGTTTCCACTATAGACATCCGGGCGGTGGGTCTGAAGAAGGGCATGTTCTTCAACCCCGACCCCTACCTGAAGATGTCCATCCAGCCTGGGAAGAGGAGCGGCCTCCCCAAGTTCACCCACCACGGCCAGGAGAGACGCTCCTCCATCATCGCCAACACCACCAACCCTGAGTGGCACGGAGAGGTCAGCGCAAACACACACACACCGACAAATCCAAGGCATCCCAAAGTGTTTAAATGAGTGTGAATGCACAATGAGGTGTCCCTAGAGGAGCAAATATTCCGAATAGGGAACACTTCCACAAGTTCAGCAGTTAAGGGACAAAAGCAGAGGTGGAACTAACCCAACAAATGCTGATTAATAACTTTTAAATCCAATGTGTCTCTGTAGAAGTACACCTTTGTGGCGCTGATGACGGACGTGTTGGAGATCGAGGTGAAGGATAAGTTTGCCAAAAGCCGACCAATCATCAAGCGCTTTCTGGGTCAGCTGATCCTCCCTGTGCAGAGACTTCTGGAGGGGCCGGCATTGGAGTAAGTACAC
>CALSBZ010004068.1:261036-286741 GCA_943591055.1 Gobionotothen gibberifrons
GTTTAAGCTGAGAATGTGTTGTTTCCACTGTGCTCAGAGCCTCAGCAGCAAACAGCATGCTAATCAGCTTACAGTGAGAATGCAGAGATTAACCCAGCATGCTACCTGCACTATTATTCAGTCACCTGAAACTGACACACCATATATATATATACTGTACTTAATGTAATGACACGTTGAAATAATAGTAAGTCTTGTGTATTGTAATCATTTGAACAATCTTGTGAAGACTTCTGGTTGGCCGATTGGTTAAATATGAGTGTTTTTGAGTCCGGCGAACCTTTCCACTCCATCTCCCCAAGTGTGCGCTGCCAGCAGAGTGTCTGACAAAGGCAGCCGTTGTTTAACTGTGAGCTCCCACAGAGAACAAGCTTGTTGTGTGTGTGTGTGTGTGTGTGTGTGTGTGTGTGTGTGTGTGTGTGTGTGTGTGTGTGTGTGTGTGTGTGTGTGTGTGTGCTTGTGTGTGTGTGTGAAGTGGCTCTCAGATATTAGTGCATTTTCCCTTCCATTAAACCTCTCTGCGGGTCGTCTGAAGGCTGCCCGCTTTTGTTTTCTACTCAGTTAGGAATGTCGGACCTCTCACGGTGTGCATGTGTGTGAGGAAAAGTACAGTATCAGTGACGGTTACACATTTAACAAGGATATTCTCTTCTTAAATGATATTATGTGTGTCCCTATTATTTTGTCCATGACCTTTACCATTGTAGCATGTAGCAATGTAGGCTACCATGCCTGATGTCTCAATGAGATAAGGTAAGGAGATCAAGTTGGGTTTCTCTCTCATACGCACACACACACACACACAATAATGTTAAAAGCAAGACAGCACCCAAAGGCAACCATATCACAGCGACAGGCCATTTTCATGGTGCCAGAACCGTCAGAACCATCTTAGGGTGTCGTCTGGATTTACATTATGTGTACAGTATGTGTTGGAACATTACCTTAACATAGAGGGAGATCTCGTAGTCCTGGTCCTGGGGTGTTTTGTTGTTCTTGTGCCCAGCGGGAAAGGAGCTCTCCGGCCTCCTATGGGAGATCAGTTTCACTTCCTCCCTCGTGTCCTCGATCATCTCCTCACGCTGGGGGATGTACGAATGGCCATCCTCCAACAGCACCACTCGCTTTTTCTTCACCTGCTCATTCCCCTTTTTGGGCAACGATTCATTTTTGATCACTGACTTCAGCTCCTTTATCCAGTCATCCTTCCTTGGAGGACTTTTCAGATCTGCTGATGTCTCCTTCCTCGACCATTCTTTTTTTCCACTCTCAGATTCCCACACATCCTTTCTCACAGGCCTCAGTTCTTTCCTCCACAGTTCGTTTTCTGGGGGACTCTTTTCCTCTGGTTGGACTTTTTTGATCCAGTCATTATCTCTTCTCCTGAGTGACGAAACCTTTGCCATACCACATTCTTCATTCTTCAGCTGCGGCTCAGTTGACAAGATCCCATTGTCCATTGCTGCCTTCAGTTCTTTAACTCTTCCATGTATGTCCAACTCTACCTCTCTGTTGTCCTCTTGTGGTTTATCATCATTCTCTACCTCTTTACATTCATCTTGTGTCTTTTCCTTTCCTTCTACCTCTCTGCTGTCATCTAGTTTCTCGTCGTGCTTTACACCTTCTATTTCATTGTTCTGTTTCTCATCATCCTCCTTACTAAGTTCAAGATTCTCTCCTTGCGGTTCTTGACACTCTTCATCCTTGGTCTCTGCTATGGTGTCTTCAGAAGGGTCTTGAATCGTGGCGTGCACTTCTTCTTCACCTTCTCTCCGTGGACTGTCCTCTATCTCTTCAACATCATCATCTAAAACAGTCACAGGTTCTTGTGCCATATCTATCTCTTCCTCCATTGCTTCCACTTCTGCTCCTCCTCCCTTTTCGTCTTCTACGAGGGCCTGCCCTCTCGGCTGTTCTCTCAATTCTTCTTCCAAATGTCCCCCTCTTTCTTGCTGCCAAGGATGTTCCTGCATATCACCTCTGAGTTTGGACTCATTATCTTCTGATTTAACCTCATCTATTGGCTGATCAGGTTCACCCTCTTCCTCCAGCTCAAAGGCCTCTGCCACCAGATCCATGTCTTCATGTTCTTGCATGTCGAAAGGAACCCCCTCAACATACTGAAGGACTGGTTCCTGCATTTCAACTTCAACAACCGTCTCTTCTTGCACGTGTACATTAACTTCTCCTCTGGGCTCTTCCTCCCCCGTTGTATCTGTAATAGCGTTATCAGCTGTCTTCCCATCCTCTTCCACACTCTGTCCTCCCCCATCCATCACAGTTAGAGAATTAACCCCAACCTGTCGCACTTGCTTTTCCTCTTCCTCCCTCTCGTTGATCCCTACCACAGTTCTTTCCTCAATCCCTCCTTCTGTCTGTTCTTCAGAGAGTTCAAAGTCCGACGTGTCCTCCTTCTGGTTTACTTCACCCCCTATGTCTAGAACATCATCAGAAGTAGACGTTGCATCTTTCTCAATCTCATTGGTTTGTTCATCCTCAAACGTTTCCTCTAAATAATCCTCCTGTTTCCATGTGACAGTTTTATGTATGGTCTGAACTTCCTGTTTCCTAGATTCTGGGTTGCCCTTTTCATCAGTGTTTTGAATGTCATCTTCTTCCTCACTAGTTAACTGGTTGGTCTGATTGACTTCATGTATGGCCTCTGTGTCAAAGTGTACGCCATAGTTGCCATCAGTTGAGGTTTGGTATAGATCATCTTGATGGTTGACTTGTTCTACTATCCCCATAGCAACAGGGATTACTACTGTTGCATCCTCAAGGCTTTTTTCATCAGTGGGCAGAATAACAACTTCTGTTTCGTCTGTGCCATCAGTACACAGCTGTGCATCCTCTTCTGACTCCTGAACGTGCTCTGCATCATCGGTTGTGGACACTTCCTGGTGTCCTTCTAATCCATTCTCCCCGTCATCTGTGTTATCCTCCCTAACCGCTGTTTCTGAACTTGCTATCACTGCTTCTTGTGCCTTTTCTTCATTTTGACTTTCATCTTCTGTTTCTTTATTGTTGTCTATAATCTGCTCTTGGCCTGTTTCATTCCCTGCCTCTGTTTCTTCTGACCCATGCTCTTCCTCGCCTTTCACGCCTCCTTCCCCATTTTCCTCCTGTCTTTCACCTCCTGCCTCCACCTCTTGTATTTCTTCATTTGGTGACGGGGCCACTTGGATAATCCTCAATTCCTCCCTTTCCCTCAGCTCTCTTTCTTCGTCTTGACCCTCTTCTGCTTCTGCCATCATTAAAACATCCTCCCCGACTTCCTCGGCTAGTTCCACATCCTCATCTTCCCCTTCTCCCTCCTCATCCTCTCTTCCTCTCTGCGTATCCAGGTCTGAACAAATCCCTAGTGGGCCATGGATAATGGCACCATTTGAGAGGTCTGGGTTAGGGAGGGAGCCTGGCTGAGCCATCAGAAAAGTTAAAGAAATGATAGGACACTTACTTCGAACGAACTGGAGCCTTAGTGTCCACGGTTGTTGTAAGGATCGACAAAATGTCAAGGTTTTGATTAGGGCCCAAAAACAGAAACAATCACCAACTGATTTTGGAGGTGCGAAGACTCAGATTGCAGAATGGTTCCAGTTTTCAGATTAGGTCCAAGAGTGCATACCAGAATATCTCAAAACGCCATTTCAAATGGTTCCAAAAATAGTGAAAATAAACCCAGAATTCAAGGAAATATTTAAAAACAACCAACAGTGTTTGTGATGTCCAAAGACAGTAGAAAAAAAATATTGTAAAATAGAACCTTCCTGAAATGGATTCCAATTTGCGATTTGTAGGATTATTTCCGGATGAGTCCAGGTTTGAGAGGTCCGGAAATGATCGGAAACCTGCATGCAATCGTAAAAGACCAATAGACTTACTAGTTCCAAACTTCCAGGCAAAGGAAAGAAAATCCAGATTTAGATATTTTAATCCCACAGATATTAAGTCTATCCAGGCGTAGAGGTTCGTGGTACAATCCTTTCACCCTTACCTTGTGGCTTTGGTACTCTGCAGTACTCTGCCGTCTTTAGCACAGTTAGACATCAATTAATACAATCTATCGCTCTCTTTCTCACCCCTCTCTCTCTTCCTCCCTTTCTCTTTCTCTCTCACTCCCTCCCTCTCACAGCTTCTCTCTCTCCAGAGGATTAAGTGGTGGCTGATCCCCACATGACCTGCAGCTTAAACCCTGTTGCCACTCAGGTACTAGCGCAAGTAGCTAAATTCCTCAAACACACACAAATATCACTGATATGCAAAAAACACATACAGTTTCAGCCTTGTGCAACATTTAAAGTGTTTAATTATATTTCTACACTTATTTTGAAAGTCATTGTGTAAGCTTTTAAATTGTTACATTGGTGACACAATATGGCACCGTGCTGCTTCTCACATACCATCCAGAATGAATCACAAAACATAACATACTATTACTTGTTTTTGGTATCATCCTTATATTTTAACATTTGTGGAAGGGAAACATTTGTATGTTTGTTTCCCTTGGTTTTCACTTAAAGTTTTGCACATGCTTGTCTTCAATATAACTTCAGTGACTGTTAGATAAAACACACTAAGCAAAAGGGTACTTTTGTTGTAGTTTCTTGTTGTTTTATATTTGTAATGTTATTGTTTTTGAGGATGAAGCTTTTTAAATGTTAGTTTAATCCCTAGAACATTATTGGTGACAGGCGATTTCTCTTTTAAAATGACGTTACTACACCGCTAGGAGGCAGACATGTACTATACTTGTGCCTAGCTTGCTGGAAAGAAGAAGAAGAATAACGTCATCTCCTTTATCCTTTGCTAGATGCTAACAAATCGATTCGGGGGGACTATTTCCAGTTAAAAGTAGAGAATATTTGGCTGTTTTAGTCTAAGACAATACTACCTTCCCAACGACCACCTTCACCTAGACTTAAGTGAGAGAAAATATTTAAGGAATATCGTGTGTTTCGCTTTTTAGGCGGCATTATTGTAGTTTCTTGGTTAGCATAAGCAGCTAGCCAGCTTAGTGTAAGCTAATAACGTTACACGGAAGAAAGGCAGCTCTGGTGAGCTTCAACATCTCACTATTTACATGAAATAACGACTACGGCTTTAGTAGTACGCATGACATTAAATGCATCCTTGTGTTAGCCTCAACGTCAGCTAATACGCGGCCTGTGGCTGTGGGCGTTAGCCGAGCCTTGTCTTTATTATTTATATTTAAAGCTTTCGGTGCTGTGTGTGCAGAGGACAGTAATCAGGATGCAGCGGCCAGCCACTGAAGAGGCGACGGTAGATGTCAAGTTTACGGATCTACCCAACGCCCTGATCGCCTGCAAAGTACCGGAGGATCTGTTCAAAGAAGACACACTGAAGGTAAGCCCAACCTGCTTTATGCAGAGGTAGATAAAGTACTCAAAGCTGTAGTTAAGTAAAGGTACATATGAAATTGTCTTAAATATACAAAGGCTTTATTGTCATAATGCACAGTAGCTACAGTGTAGTTATGCAAGTAACATCTTAAGTCCAAGTCTCCTCCAACAATGAAACACAAAGTACTCCATTACTTTACATGTCATTTGTTAGACGCTTTTATCCAAAGCGACTAATACATACTTACATACTCAATACTGTGGGCAATCCCCACAGGAGCAATTTGGGGTGAAGTGTCTTGCCCAGGAACACAACGACATGCTGACAACAGTGGGACTCGAACTTGCTATACCCTGTTTCGAGGTCCAGCACACTAAACACTGAGCCACAGCCCCCCTATAATAATGAATCAAGCTTGGAGACTTGTGTATTTCAAAGTAGATCAGTAGTACTTATTACATATGTACACATGATGCATCCCCCTCAGTTTGGGTGTTACATGACTTTTCATAACAGTTCAGGTAACACTCAATTTTTTCAACACAGATGTATACGTAGAAATATGTGTTTTAGTTAAGTAGAGATTCTCAAAGTAAGGGCTCGTCCGGGATTTGAACCCGGCATTGTAAAAGTACAAATCTATCCACATCAAAATGTACTATTTCAATAACATATTGCAACAGGCCAAGAGAAGTGCAGGAATGAGTCAAATGTACTTAAATTATCAAAAGTACCCATTATGCTGAATGTATTTTATCCAGTTTTTATGAGATGATCACACATTTTAATCAATTTCTAACGTTGCAGTAAATTCTTCAAGACATGTCCTCTATGCTATCTCATGTATTGTACCTTCTGTAGTAACATCTATGACTAATCTACCTTTGTATCTTTAATCTTTAACTGCAGTGCATTTCTAAAGAAAAGCTGCTATAATGTTCAGGGTGTTACTGTGGAGGGAGCCTGTCGGCACTAACACAACCAACTGCTGATTCACACACAGGCACTGTATCTGACACACACACACACACACACACACACACACACACACACACACACACAGAGGGTAGAGAGATGAGCCAGTGTTTTGTGCTGGGCTATGAGAGTCTGCTGATGGAAAAGGGGTCAAAGGGCATCCTTTGAGAAAAATATTTGTTTTCTTCCTTTCTTCCATGATCCTGCTGCTTTCCACTGGGCACGGTCAGCTGATGTATCCTGTGACAGAATGTTCCAGGAAGGGTGTGTGAAAGTGTAATGAAACCCTCCATTGTTAAGGAACAAGTCATGTTTAGTGCATTAACCTTATGTTAAGCAAGAAGGAAGGAATAGTTGGGTGTGTTTTCTAATTTAATTGAATATTTAGTTGGTTTGTCTTTTGGACAGTGAGGCAAAACTTTATAAATGGGGAATAATGTACAGATTTGATGACACCTTGTGTGACCTTTTGTTTTGTTTGTGTGTATTCTTGTTATCGGCCAAACTTAGACTAGAATTGAAGAACAGATTTCGGTCAAGGAAAACTCTGATGTGGATCTGGAAAGTAATTCCAGCTAAACGCACTCAGCTGGAGTGTATGCAAAATGACTCAAATAATCAAATGTGTGGTCCTATTTCCCAGCAGTGATTAGCATCACTTGTCCTACACATGCAGATAAGCAGGTTGGACTTGATGGACGAACACTAATCTGAAACTGCATCAGACAAACAAGTTTTAGGCCAGATGGAAAATGTGAGCGATTTCTTTTGTTGGACATGACTCGGAGTAACTCAATGGAAGATGAGACATATACTGTTGTTATTCTGAAAGTTAAGATAGAGCTGGAAAAGGGACAGATGTGTCATCGTGCTCCAGGCCCTTTTTTCCTGTTCACATATGGAATTTTGTTAAAGCCACATGTAAACAGAGCAGTGTGGCTTCGGTTACCTGATGCCCCTCGGGCTCAAAGTGGGTTTTGATGTAGAACTGGAGGTGAACAAATGTGGGATGTGTCATTGGACTTTGGCTTGAAGGAACTGGAATCCACCTAAAAGCACAAAGAGTGTTTCTGTGAGTGGTTAAGGAAATGGAAACTGAGGGGGCTTTGCCAAAACAAGATAGGCTTTGGGTTTTTTAAGTAGATTCTTGAGCAGAATTAGTACAATATGTACTCATTGTTGAGGGTGATAGAAAGGAGAGTGAAATCTGGTTAAAAGGGGATTCAAGTCTTCTTATCAGATATTATACAACTCAAATGGCCTCTTGTGTGTCAGGCTCTAACACACACTGTATCAGGTATCAGTTGTTAGTGGAAACAATACAACTTTAAATTGAGCATAGGAAAGATGATCAAGATGCAATAAAAATGCAGCAGCTGGCTAGCAGCGTCCAGTGTGTGTTGTTCTTGTGTGCACCTGTCTGTCTGTGTGTATCTCTCTAGTGAGGGAATGGAAAAAATGGCAGGATGAAACAAAAACATAGTGATGGAAAAAATGCGGTGCTGAGCCTTCACACACTCACACGCTCGGATAGCGGCCGCAGCAGGGTGAGGTCTGGAGATGATTAGCACCTACACACACATACTCACGGTAATGTTTAACATCAACAAACAACACTTACACAACGCACCGGCTTCACTGTCGGGAGGCACAGCGCTTCATTTTCCATCCTGCACACACGGCGCTGTGCTATTAGTCATTCCAGCGTGCATTAACACCTGCACTCAGCCAGCCACACATCATGTACAGTATGTGGACATGCTAGGCTAAGGGTTTACGAGCAGCAGCCGTCGTGTTGCAGATGCACTATGGGTAACACAGGACTGAGAGCTATGTTCTCAGTGAGGTTTGGTTGAGTTATCACAGTATGGAATCTGGGGGGAGTGGTGATCTTTTTTTGTACGCCAACCTGGAAGTTAGCATTGCAAGGGCTACCTTAACTAAAAAACATTTGGATTTTTCGATTTGATTTTTGAATATTTGGATGATCTGATCTGTGGCAAACACACGGATATATTCCCCTCACTGTCATCCTTTCAAGTCTTATTGATATCACACTTATATCCATTTGTAATGCTGGATAAAGCCTCCTTAATTTAGTGGATATCGAATGAGTTTGTTAATTTCTACCGTATTGAAAATCGTAATGTAATTTAATGGAACCGGTGCTAATGTTAGCGCCGTTATTTAGCCAAGCAGGACTAGGCTTCCCAAAGAATGCTAGCAACTAAAGCTAACTAGCATATTTTCAATGGGGATTATTTTGTCACCTTGTAGCATTATAAGCAGCCTCCCTCTCCTCTGTCATCATCCTTTTGGACCTGTCTGCTGCATTCGACACGGTGAACCATCAGATCCTCCTTAGCACTCTCCAAGAACTTGGAGTTTCAGGCTCTGCACTTTCCCTCCTCGCCTCATACCTCAAAGACCGCACCTACAGGGTAACTTGGAGATGGTCTGAGTCCGACCCTTGTCAATTAACTACAGGGGTCCCTCAAGGCTCTGTTCTTGGTCCCCTCCTCTTCTCTCTGTATACAAACTCGCTCGGATCTGTCATTAGCCCGCATGGTTTTTCATACCACTGCTACGCTGACGACACCCAATTCATTCTGTCCTTTCCCCGCTCAGAGACCCAGGTCGTCGCACGCATCTCTGCTTGTCTAGCAGACATCTCTCGGTGGATGTCTGCTCACCACCTCAAGCTCAACCATGACAAGACTGAGCTGCTTTTTCTTCCGGGAAAAGATTGTCCCACTCTTGGCCTAACAATCAACATCGGCACCTCTGTTGTTTCCCCGACTCAGACTGCAAGGAATCTGCGTGTGATCCTAGATAACAAACTGTCCTTCACTGCAAACATCGCTGCTACAACCCGCTGCTGCAGATACACTCTTTACAACATCAGGAGGATTCGTCCCCTCCTGACCCAGAAAGCAACGCAGGTTCTGGTCCAGGCTCTCGTCATCTCACGCCTAGACTACTGCAACTCCCTCCTGGCTGGTCTACCTGCATGTGCCATCCGACCACTGTAACTCATCCAGAATGCAGCGGCTCGTCTGGTCTTCAACCTTCCTACATTCTCCCACACCACCCCGCTCCTCTGCTCCCTTCACTGGCTTCCAGTAACTGCTAGAATCCACTTCAAGACACTGGTACTAGCGTACCATGCTGCGAATGGATCTGGCCCTTCCTACATCCAGGACATGGTTAAACTGTACACCCCAGCACGTGCACTTCGCTCTGCATCGGCCAAACGGCTCGCTGCACCCGCACTGCGAGGGGGACCCAAGTTCCCATCGGCAAAAACACGTGGGTTTGCTATCCTGGCTCCAAAATGGTGGAATGAGCTCCCCATTGACATCAGGACAGCAGAAAGCTTACACATCTTCCGGCGCAGACTAAAAACTCATCTCTTTCGACTCCACTTCGAGCGATAGAATTACCAACAAAGCACTTGTATACTAATAAAGGACTGGACTTATCTAAAGCCAGCTGAGTAGCACTTGAAATGTTTTGGCTCTATGAAACCTGATGTACTTATATGATTCTGTTTTCTTCAAGTTTGTATCTTCTTGGTCGAATGCACTTATTGTCGCTTTGGATAAAAGTGTCAGCTAAATGCAATGTAAGGTAATGTAATAAGGAAAAAACAAGGTGTTGCTATGGTGTGTTCACTGGGTCTTTTTCTAATATGCTGCTTCCTTTTTTATTCTTCTTTTATGCTTCTTTACATTTAATATGGGGTTCTCTTTTGTTAAATCCAGCATAACAACACTTCTTCTCTGCTGTGTGAACCTCTTCTGTGTTTAAGTACTCACACACACGCACACACCTTGGTGTCTGCACAGCCTGGTCTTATTTTTCCAACTGCCGGCTGCACACACACACACACACACACACACACACTCCCCCCCACTTCAAGCTCTCTGCTATTAATACCTCATAAAAGCGTGTTATCAAACTGCATACTTTCCATGAGCACCACCTCCTGCTTTTCATCCCTTCATCCCTCCATCCTGCATTCTTCGTATGTCTCCTTCCACTCTTTATCTGCCATCTCCCCCCCCTGTCTGTCAGCTGTCTCAGCTTCATCCATATTAACTCTGCTGACAAGTCTTTTCCTTTCCGTCTTGCTCCGTGCTCTCAGAGGTCAGCTGATACGTCTTTGGTGTGTGTGTGAAATTAAGAGTTGAAAGGCTCTTTGTTACACATTTTTCATTCGACAAAGGATTTTTAAATGCAACAGAAAGCCGATTAATGCGTTAGTTTGCTAAGCGGTGGTGTCATTATTTTCCGGTATCTCTACGTGAACACACAATGTCCTTCTTTCTGTGTGATTATTCAGCATTGACTAGTATCTGTCAGTACAGGCATAGGAAGAGAAAAACAAAAAGTGGTCCCTCCCTCTACAACAGCTGATTGGTTTGCAGTGAATGAATGGAACCAGGACATGGAGAGGGAGGGGATTGTGGGTAATGCGTCATCGCCTGGCTGGATCTCATTTAAGTGGCTGTAGAGCAGTAGGACAGAGAGGAGAGAAAGAGAGCTGAGAAGAGACAGGCTCTCCACACCCAAATCTCTGGAAAATTCCTCATTTTGCCGAGCTAACACACATCGAGGAAGACTCAGGAAGAAGAAAAGGAAATGCTGGATTGTGTATTTCCGGAGATTCAGACTAGATAACCTTGGAATGTGGGGTATGAGGCTACTGCATCTCTAACACTGTGCACTGGGAGGACATAAACGAGTGCTTTACCACCACAGAAGAAGATCAACGTGTGAGAGGCAGCTGTTTCCTCTTACAGAGCATCTATTCCTTCCTTCTCTTCTGCCACCCTGGGGAAGGCAACGCTCCTCCGTTCTCCCCGATTTCCCCCTTCCTCTTCATCGCCTTCGCCGCCTTCGCCACGCCTGAAGATAGTGTCGGCGTCCCGCTGCGCCCTGACCTCAGGTATCAGGTGGAGAAGGTTCCGCCTCCCTGGGTCCCCCATCATGCACATCAAGACCACCAAGTGTAACCGCTTCTGCCTGGTCGCCTCGGTGAGCAACCAGGAAGTGTTCAGCCGTCCCGAGGCACAGGTAAGAGAGCAGCCCGCATCAGGTGTTCCCTTTGCAAACCACGGTCTTTGAAATGAATGGCACTCACTCTATGTATTTGGATATTAACTGGATGTACACGGCTAAACTGAGCCTGCTATTGGCGACGTCGATTTGGCCATTCCAATCCCCTTCCACGATCTCCACATCTATTTTGCGAGGAAACCGTTGCTGCATCCTGTGCTTTGAACAGAACATTGTAATCGGTGTAAAAGAATCCCAAAAAAGTCAAAGCATTTTTTCCCTGAGCAGAAAGATAATATATGCAATACTACAGATGGTTACGCTAAAAAACATTAGCATTAGCTACAGAGAGCAGTAGGTTTAATGCCAACGCCCCAGAGAAAGACACACTTGGTTCTTTGATTCAGCAACTGTGTTTTTGTGTAAATGAGATGAACATTTGGATATCAATCAACTATTTCAATGCCAAACGATTCCAATAAAACATTCCGTTTTTCTCTATAAAGGGGAACAAGCTTGAGCAAGGCTGCAGCTTATTACCATTTCAGATTTATCTCTGAAAAATCAGTATTCGACACATGACGAGTTCACTGTCTGTTAAAGCCAAATGTGTTATCTGGCTCTGGGAAAGCTTTCTACAAACACAAAACAACCCTGATGATGTCACTGTGATGTCACTGGTGTTATCTTGGCCTTGGCTTAGTAATTACAAATGAATTACATTAAACAGGCAGGGAAGGGTGATGAAAATAGGCTGTTGGGTTGCATTATGGGAGACGTCGGATCCAGTTTTTTTGGAACCAAATCCAAACTAGCGGTTCTTTTAATAAACACTTCAATTTAAGCGGTTTGTGTGGTTATCATGGTGTGTGCACATATGCCCAGTCCATACATTAGGTAGGCAGATTGTAGGGTTGGACTTCTATTGTGCATTGCTGATTTTCTTTTCTCTGGGCCCTGCAGATTATCACCACATAAGCATATTGGGTTTAAAGTGTGTGAGTGAGCTGAGCTCCTTCCTCCTTTGACTAGATCATGACTCACTGCATGGTCAGAGCTCCTCTGCTGCACTGCAGGAGGAAAAGATGACTCGGGGAATTGCTATTTTTGTCCGTATTTTCAAACTGACGACTACTACGGCTCATTCATTTCCATTCATAATTTGTTGTGTCTTGTATGCAGCTGTCGTTAATACATTACAGGCTAGCAGCTAGCTGTTAGCATGCTAACCTCTTAACATTGTCTTTATAGTGTTGGCAGACATTTTCATGCTGTGTGCTCTCTCTGCAACAGATCAGTATTTTCTCTTGTTGTGAACACACTGAGCTCCCAAGAAGTGTGTGTGTCTTTGGAAATGTGTGGGTGAGCTGGTGTATTTCCTGTTCTCACCCCTCTCTCCCTCTCTGTGTCTGCAGGGCAGCTTTGAGGCCTTGTTCCGTTCCTTCGAGCCGGAGGTGCAGTTCCAGTACTTCAAATCTTTCCGCAGAGTGAGGATCAGCTTCAGCGATGCTCTGGCTGCAGCCGAGGCCAGACTGCGACTCCACAAGACCGACTTCAAGGGCAAAGAGATGAGACTTTACTTTGCTCAGGTAATCTTAAAATGCATCGCTTGCACATGCTGCACTGATCTACAGAGCACAGTAAATCCCTCATGGGTTTTGTTAGACATTTTTGTAGGGATCTAACCAACCACCACTCTTTAATACAGTATTTAATATCAAACGCGTCCATCTAAATCTTTAATCAAGCCTCTGTGTCTGCAGTCTGTCCACATAGGCAGTCCTCGGTTGGAGCCTCCCAAGCCGGATAAGCAGTTCCTGATCTCGCCCCCTGCCTCCCCCCCGGTGGGCTGGGAGCAGTCTAAGGATGCCATGCCCGTCGTCAACTACGACCTGCTGTGTGCCATCTCCAAGCTGGGACCAGGTCACACACTTACCTTATCACAATAGCTTGTTCCTCTTCAGTTATTTTACTGTTTACAAACAATGAATTATCAATAATAATGTTTACGTAGTATAAGTAATGCTATACTTTCCATTTCTTATTATTTGTCTGAGTAATATGAATATAGGGAACCCTCCTGGTGCTGTATTGGGCCAACTAAGGTTTGTAAAGATGACATGCATAATGACTCCTGTACTTCTTCTCCCAGGGGATAAGTACGAGCTCCACACCGCCACCCCCACCACCCCCAGTGTCGTCATCCACGTCTGCGATGACGAGCGAGGCGACAGCTCCGCCCCCGACGACAGTGACCAAGACGACAAACCCCGCCCCCTGCGGCCGAAGATCATCCAGACACGGCGCCCCGACTTCACGCCCGAAGTGGAGCAGTGAGAAGAGACATTTCATCATGAAGCGATCGGTGGAGAGCGGAACACGCTCTGAGCTTTGAGAAAGGGTTCGGGACCCGAGGGTGCCGCCATGTCCCGTAGACGAGCATTTCATAAGACGGACAGGAAACTTAGTGTCCATTGCTGCGTTCACGTCCCGTGGGAAAGACGGGAGATATGAACTTCCAGTGGAAAACACTGCTCACTTTAGCCATCAGGTCATCTGTACTGCTTGTGAGGAGTAAAGATGGAACTAAAGGAAATATTAGTGTTGAACTGTAGGAAAAAATGTATAACCATGTTTTGATCGTAGTGCAATGGAGGGAGATTTTTCAGTGGGGTTTTGCAAAAAAAACTGAAATGTACCATGACTTATTTTGTGTTCCATTTTGTGTTTGTGAGATTAAGCTGGCCAGGTTCAAATAAAGTGTGTACAAGACCTTCACAGGGATGTGGATGTTGGTTATTCCCCCATAACATGAATGCGGCATCATTCTGGTAGGTCATGTTTGTATTTTTTTTATTGTGTATACTTGATCACATTATCTTTAGTTATTGTCAATGGCTACAGCTACTTATTAATCAATGTTGGTGTCATATTTTCCTCTCCAGGATCTTTATTCAGGCTGATTTGTGCAGCTGTCTCGCATTACAGCGGCAGCTACATTCATCTTCATTTACATTATTGATTTACAATAAAAAAAATGTTTCAAGTTCATATGTCTCTCTGTCATTTTCATGTTATCAGTGTCAACTCAAGCTGGACTTGCTGGATTTCTTCAGAGCTTTCAACCTCATGTTTGAGCAGCCGATGGAGACAGTTAGGATAGAGAAGGTCAGGAAGAGCCAGTGGTTGCTAATCATCAGGTAAACACAGGACACAACACGAAGAAGATACTACTGGTTAAATGAGGAGGTGTTGTTAATTTATAATATGCGTGTGAACAAAAAAACGTACAGTGATCACATCCATGCAGGTAAAACAGAATACTATCAGCTGATGATAATTATACATTTATACTGATGCTTTTATACTAGTGCATGCTTCATAATAATGTTTCATTGTTGGTGAGTAACTCATACACGTCTCTCAACAAACGGCAGAGGGTGCTGCTGCTGTTTTTAAGGCTTACACATACTAGGAATTTGCTGTATAACGTTAAATAGTTCATGTTCACAAGTAACAAAAAGGAATAAAAGGAAGTAGAGAAGAATAGGAGAAATGATTTAGAAAAATAAAATATATGCTGTATATCAGAATTTAAAGTGGAAGAGCTTTGCATTTTATAACATTGGTTGCATTGTGCAAACATATGCAAAAGCACAGATGAATGTCAAAGGTTAATGTAATACATAGTGTCCATTTCAGAGTCATATATCTAGAGTTTTCAAGTCCATTTGTTTAATTATTATAAGATTTATATGTTGTATTAGCTCATCTTTCAGACAGGCTGCAATAACATGAACAAATATCTTTAATGGTTCTGTATGAAGTGTTTCCCATGGAGCCTGAAGGCATCATCTGTGTGGATTCACATCATATGGTGGAAGCATAGGCCTCGTGTGTGTCATATTCCAGAAACACTGATCAGGTGCATATGACACATAATAACCTCTGTCACTCATATTTCTGTGGTAGTATACCCAACTTACCGGGCCTAATGAGGGTTCATCTATCTGTTATTTCTGGTTCTGTGCATTGACTTTATTTGCTTCTGTCACTTTGTATGTTATCTTATTTGTGTGTTAACCTTAAAATGTTTACATCTGCAGTAAATGGCACGTCATCTGCCATATAGATTTAAGATTTCACGCAGCACTGGAAGGACGCATGTGCTGCCGTTGAGATTTAAAGAATGTCATGTAACAGGAGAACACACACACACACATACACCGAGCTGTGACATGAGAACACACGTACACACACAGGGGTGTCGGAGGAGCACACACACATCTCTCATCTTCTTTCATCTCGTCAACATTTTCCGGTAAGAGCACATTTAAGTTTTAGCTCTATGTTGGTGTTCCAATTCCTCCTTTTATGGCACAACAATATGATACAAAAATCTGTCTCAAATGTTAGCTTCATGCCTATAGTTCAAAACATTATGCATAGAATTCATGCTAATCTGGAAATCTTTAGTTTTGTAGCAGTTCAAATGTTGTTCAAAAATGGACCAGAAGTAATTGCATGAGTAGGAAACATACTTATTTTTAAGAAAAGGACCTTTGCTGTTGCATGCTCAGGAGGTAGAGAGAGTCGTCTACTAATCAGAAGTTCTTGGGATCGATCTCTGCCTCCTCTGGTCTGCATGTCGTATGCGAGTGTGTGTGAGCGTCAGATTATATAATGAGGAGTGTGTCACCTTGTATGGCAGCCGTGTCATCAGTGTGTGAATCGGTAAATGTTGGCATGTGTTGCAAACACCCCTTTAAATGGTCATATCATTAGAAAGGTGCTTTATAAATATATATATATCAACAAAGAAATGTACAATTGCCAAAAGACTGTACATTATTGAACTTCATTTGAAAGGTGTTTTTGAAGCGCGTAACTGACATAAAAGCAACAAATCGCCACACTTAATAAGGTGTTTGGTTTCCAAGTTTATCTTGTTGTTTTAAAATCTGCCTTTCGGAGTTCAATGATGCGTTTGTGTTTCAGCACTGTCCAAGATGTTGCCTGTGTGTATGATGGTGATGATGTTGTTTCTTCAGTGCAACGGTAAGTCTCAACGAAACACATTTTTAAATATACCTGTAAGGTACATTTGGACATGGCATTTTAAAGCCTGAACGATTAGAGAGAGGAAAACATTTCAAAAATAAAATCACTCTCCTTTTCATCATACATCCTTACCTCTCCGTCTTTCTTTCCATCCCCATCCCTCTGTCACTCATGCCGTCTTCTTTTCTTATCTAACTTGTCCTCCTTATTCCCTTCCATCCTTCCTTCCTCTCTTCTCCCTTCTTCCTTGTAACGCTCTGGTACTGTTATCAATCTTCCTTCCACCCAGCCCTGCACATAGCGCAGGTGCATCACCTTCAGGTGGAGTACGGGGAGTGGGTCACCTTGCCCTGTAACGCCTCAGCCTACCTGGAGGAGGAGGAGGAGGGGGGTCTGTGGTGGGAGGCGATGGGGGAGGACGTGGCAATTCAGCAGGGAGAGGAGCTAATACAAGCAGACAGATTTAAAGTAAGTAGAATCTGAAATCAACCATAACTTTGTGGAGCTATTAACCCTGTATCATTTCATACTTCCTTTCAGGGCCGATTCCAACTGCCCTCAGAGGAGCTCCGCAGGGAAGGACACTGGTCCCTCGCACTTTCTTACGCCTTGCTCAGTGACACAAATATGTACGAGTGCATATGGAAAGGAAGGAAAACCATTTCAACTGTGTGGCTCACAGTCAATTGTGAGTTAGAGGGAGAAAGAGGTTACCGTCATGGATGTGTAGACTCCATCTGTGTTCTCCTTCACATCCTTTTGTTTCTCTGCTATTCCCACAGTGCCACATGTTGAGCGCTCCATGTCGGTGCCGGTGGACAACTTGTCGACTCTGCCATGCTATATTCCGATGTCCAGAAAGCAGTCCCCCAACAAGATGATAGTCTGGTGGACCTGGAACGGCATGACTATAGCGTCACTGCCTGGGGTACTGTACACTGCCGATGGACTATAATGCATGCCCGAGATGAACATTTTCATAGATGTCCAGGTGTGAGACAAATTACTTGTATGTGAAGTCATTGCAACACGCAAGTCATGATAATGGTAAATGGCTTACTTATTTGTCCTTCCTTATGGGTTTATTCCATTGGATTTGGGATTATTGCAAAAATAATGTATCATCTCTTTTCACTTACAGTCTGTGACGTCTATGGATGACTATAGGAGAAGGATTTTTCCCGACTCTCGTGAATCCTTTGAACTTGATATAAGCCCAGCAAGGATGACAGACAGTGGAGAATACCAGTGTTTGTATAAAACCAGGTAAGATCTATGGAGTGCTTTATCTGCTAAATTAAATCTGTTACATCTATTTACCAAAATATTGAATCGGTTAAGGAGATGTCAGGGACTGCAAAATGTGTGGTTGATTTAGGATGGTAATAACTTTCGCTTTTCTGGTATTTTCAGCGATACTGATGATGCAAAGCCAGGGACACCAGAGAGTATCACACTGACGGTAGTGGGAACGAACACGACATATATTGGTAACATTCTTTCTTATTCTTTTCACTGCAGCTACACAATATATGTCATTATGAGAAAAATTATGCACCATCTAACAGCCAATCGTTCAGATACCCCATGGGTTGTTACCACTGATGAGACCACAGGAACAACAGAGGACTGGGTCAGTACAACACACTGGCCGACAGTGTCTACGACAGAAGAAGTGACTGTCACCGATCCTATACATGTTCTTCTGGAAGATTCCACACAGCCAATTGAAGGTAAATCCTTCTTAGTTATGTACATTTGAGAAACATACTTAGACCTTAATAATCAGCGCAATTGTCGATAAAACTGAAACAATTAGCTGAAAGATGCTAAACGTTAACCTTAGGGCAATTTATCATATTCTAATTCCGTCTTTTTATGTTTGTCTGATGTCTTTAAAGTCACGACAGTGTTGCAGCCAATGGAAGCCATTGAGGAGACGCAAACATCAGGCCCAAACGAAGGTTAGCATGAGAATCACACAAAACGTTCTGATGGCAAGATTCATGCTAATGGGACTGTTTACATGTAGATACAAATACTAATTTTAACCTTTTTTTAATTTATTCTTTTTGGCCCAAGTTCCAGTCGACACAGGTAGGTTTTCACTTCATCGACATTTCAATATGCAAAGAGTATACTGTGTTGCATTTTTAATGTGCCCCCTCCATCCATCAGTCCCTCCCCTCCTTCAAGCCGCCCCAGACAACGTCCCGTGGGTTCGATATGGACTGATCGCTGCAGTGTTGCTGCTGACCGCCGTGGTTCTGTGTATCCTGAAAGCAGCGCAGAGGATCTGAAAGGATGAGCAGGATGGATCGGGTCGAACCGTTGCTGCTCAGCGGACCTTTTGTACTTAAGGGGGCTTTTGAGATGTGCGCCCAAGGAAAAGATGCCTTGTTGACTTGACTCACCACGTGATCCGGGGTTGACTGTGACTGTGGACTGAATACAAGATACAACAGGGCTGATTTGGGATCAGATTTCTGGACTTCTGTAAAGGAACCTGTGTGCAAACCATGTGTGATGTTGTCCAGAGGAACAATGATATACTGTATCATGGTAAAATCGGTTTTGTACATTCCGACACCATTTGTTGTTGGTTTTATGACTTATTCTCTGACATAGATTAGACTTTTATAAGCATTAGCAATCATGGATGCATTTTGCTTTTATATTTGTTGCAGACTTAGTGAAGAATCAGTGTGTGTTGATAGCATGATGTCTGCTTAATGCCTCCTGTGTGTGTGTGTGTGTGTGCTCCTCAGCCCTCTCTGTCAGGAATGAAGAACAGGTGAAATTCAATATAGAAAGACACTGTGGCAGAGTGCTGTATAAGGCAGTCATTTAAGCCATGTGAACTTCAGCAGCAAATCTATGTGAGTACAGTCTATAGGGTGAGCCACTGTCACTATAATAATAATACACACACTATAATAAGCTTTGAAGTCTGTCACCTGTATTTATGCGTGTGCTTAAATCCATTCTGCCTAACTAAAACAAAAATACTTTGCGTTATAAGGAAAGAGGGCGTGCTGCGTGTATCACCTTACAGTATCTTTTCTGATATAGAGTTTTTGTCCTCTAAATACATGCATTCATTCATGCAGTATTGGCCATGCATAATAGGGCCCCTTTAAATTGAAGAGATATACTTTTTACTTATCTTATTTACTCGTTATTTCACAAATAATAAATTAAGATAAAAAACACAAGAATAAAAGATACGAAATGTTCTTTAAATTAATCTAGCCAACACTTTATAAAGGAAAATGTTTGACAATTAATTAATTACCCCATTAAAATATAATGTATTGGCATTTATAAACATTTGAGTCATTTTCAAATTTATTTTTGAAGAGTTTTGATTGTTTTATTCATTTTTCTTAGTACTTTTACGAGTAATACTTTAACTACATTTTGCTTACTATTATTATTATTATATTGAGTAACATCTCCAATACAGGACTTTTACTTACCAGAGTATTTTTTTTTTTTTACAGCGTAGTATTAGTACGTTTACCTCCTGCTCAGACTCGCCCTCTCAGAGTGGAATGAAAGCCCTTTCTGAAATGCAAGGTGGTAAATATTCAACCTCAGATGAACCTACAGTATATGTACCAAGGACATTTTCCAGTACATGTGTATTAATAGAATGTGTTAAAGTATCCCGCTTCATGGATTGGTATACCTCAGATAGTTGGGATGATTCAGGCTACAATACCTTAGGGGTGCTGACATCCATGTATACATGTCAGGCTCTTTTAAAACTCTCCTATTGTCACAAAACATGAAATAAATCCAATAAAGTCTACATGGTGCGGCATGAGAGTGAACATTTTTGAAATTCAAGTTATTAAAAAGTGTCATGAATAGTCTAATAAAGTATGTACCGTAATTTCCGGACTATAAACCGCTACTTTTTTCCTACGCTTTGAACATCGCGCCTTATACAATGACGCGGCTAATTTATGGATTTTTCCGTTAGAAACAGCAGCGTGATACTAGAAAATGAGCTCGAAGACTGGGTCAACACCATAGACTGTATATATAAAGGTCAACACACAGAGAGCAGACGGCCGAGAAAACTGTATGTAAAAGTAGCAGTTTGCACATCATTGTGTGCGCGAGACACACCTCTGTCCACAGGCACACGCTCCCTTTTGAGTATGTGGTATAGAGAGCGCACCCACAGCCCAGGACTGACAACACGAGCACCGGCCACGGTTTAACTTTAAAGCCGCTCCGGTTGGTGACCGACCGTCCCGCTCTTCCACATTCATTCTCTCCTGACAGGAGACTCTCCCCGGGTCTCACAGGTGCATCTGCGGCTTATAGACATGTGCGGCTTATTTATGTACAAAATACGTATTTTAAAAAAAAATTCAGTGGGTGCGGCTTATATTCAGGTGCGTTTAATAGTCCGGAAATTACGGTATTTAGAATCAGAAACAGGTTACCAAGTAGGTTTTCACATTTGAGGAATTGGCCTTGGTGTATATTAATAATAATAATATATTTCAGAACTCTGATAAATAATAATAATAATTAAATATGTGATTTTTATCCGTAGAAGTTGGCAGGATTTACTTTGGTACAACCTTTAGCTTGAGAATGTTTATCACAAAACATATTTTAAAACGAGTTAAACACACTATTAGTCTAACAAAACATATACATTATGCAACGTTTATTTAATTAAATGACTTAATCGATGTAGCAACATAATTATCATTATTTCTCACAGTTATAGAGACATTTACACAGAGCACACATGCTTTGTGAGTATATTAATAAAGTGATGCTCCTCTGTGTTCCTGCAGTGAGGCTACACGTCCAGCAGAGGGAGCTCTGTCACTGTATATGAGCTGACCTCATGATGTGTTGCACAAAGTTGCATTCTTCTTCTTCAAAGCTCTGATCCCAAACTAAACTAAGGCGATGTTTCTGTTGAAAGACCTCATTTCCATCACAATCATGTTTTTTATTCGCAACATATTCCTTTCAACACACCATTCATAAAATAGTGTCTACATTTTTGGTTTGACAGTGGGTGTACTTATATTTCATTTAAAGGGGCGGCCGACTGTTTTTTTTTATTAATAGTCATCTAATAACACATCCATGAAGTGATCCCCAAAAATAATTCCAAAAAGCAGGAAAACCATTTTTTCCCCAATCCTTCCCCCATCTCTCCTCCCCTTTTCCTCCATCTCCACCCCTCTGCTCTCTTCTCTTCTTTCTTCCTGAAGAGCAGCTTCCCTCCACACTGAAGAATGGAGGAGAAGAGTGAGGAGTCCTTCCCTGTCCGAGTGTTCTCCCTGCAGGAGGAGCTGAGGACAGAGGAGGAGCACATGGAGACACATGAGGAGGTAACAGTGGAAGTCACCACTTACTGTATGTCTTTTTCTCAACTAGGAGAACTGATGCATTTTAATGAAAGACGCTGTGGATTCAAAGTGCTTCAATGACATCTTCCTACATCTGGTGTGTAGTTTGGTTTAACGCAGTGTGTTGTGCTCTGAATGAGGAGTAGCTGCAGGAGGAGGTGAGCAGAGAGCAGCAGGTCAGTGTGAGCAGACAGAGGGCGGAGCAGGAGCTCACGCTGATCCTCACCACGGGACGGGAGGAGCAGCAGCTCACTGTGCAGGACGGTGAGCACACACACACACACACACACACACACACACACACACCAGAACCCAACCGGAAATGGAGTGTTAGAACAACAACACAATGACCTCAAGTTGATCTTTGTTTGTTATATTTGGTGTTATTAATCTGAGGGTTTCAAAGTGTCTTTTCCAGCCAACAGAACGTCTGTCTTCCAGTTCACTGTCTCCGAGGAGATGGACTGCTGCCAGGTGGGAGGACAGTCCTTCCTGGTCACCTTAGGCAAGCTGAGTCTTCTGCTGCAGTTCAACACTCCAACTGGTTTGTACAACCCATGCTATAATCCATACTGCCTATCATGCTGGGCTTTGGTTAAGGTGTTCAAACATGTACAACTTGCTGTCCTCTCCGACTATCAGACATGAAGAACTTCCAGCAGTTACTGAGGACAGGAGATGATGAAGGGACGAGGAAAGGTTGCGCAGAAGTAGAGAAGAGAGGCAACCAGGATGAAGGCCAAACACCTAGACATCCCATGATGCTGGAAACAAGGACTGAGGATGCCCCAGCACAGGACTACCAGGTACGCCATCAATTATTTGGACTTTGTGGTAAAAAGATACAAACGAATTAAACGTTTTCACTGTTGTGTGTGTGTGTGTGTGTGTGTGTGTGTGTGTGTGTGTGTGTGTGTGTGTGTGTGTGTGTTTAGTTCCACAGCTGTCTGTCCCAACAGCAGGTCCTACTTCAGGACTACCCGAGGACGACCACCTACCAAAAAGCCATTTTACTCAACGAGAGTGACTTCCGAGGCAAGGTGACAACACATGTGTTCACGGGATTCCCAATACATACGTCCATCCATTTCAATGCTAACGCTACAGCCCATTGGTTTCCACTAGGTTATTTACAGTACATTATAACAAAAAGAGTGTATATATATATATGTGTATGTACATGTTTGAATACTGTCATTAAAAGCTCACTAGCCTAACCAGTCCTCCCTCTCTTCCTGTGTGTAGGTGGTTCTGGATGTGAGCTGTGGTTCTGCTATGCTGTCTTTCTTTGCTCTCCAGGCAGGGGCCACCAAGGTGTACGCTGTTGAATCCAGCCCCATGGCCAAATACGCAAAGGTCCTCCATCTTTGTCTTTAGAATGTCAGATACTTTCACCTCTATTGTACACTGGTTTTAAAACTGTAGAAAATAAAGCCTTAACCATAACTTTGGAGTTTGGAGAGAAATGCTGTGTGTGTTGGCCTAGAAGGAGCGCGAAGAGAAACCACAGCAATGTACTAGATAGCGCACACACAGAGTACATACATCGCATGCAGAGCGTGGCATTCTGGGGAGTTAATGGGTTGCGGCAACATCTGGCCCAAAGACTGCAGAGAGATGCTGGTGCATAAACGTCTTTGAGTTGTGAAAAGCGCTATATAAATAAAATGCATTATTATTATTATTATTATAAACCGACATATTGGGATCATATCTGCACAGAGTCAGATTGACCTGCTACACGGCACGTAATCACAAATTGCTCAACACATTTAGAGTCCTTATTTTGAAAGTCTTTCTGACAGTATGTCCTGTGGAAATGTAATGTTGAATTGTCTTCTGTTCAGATCCTGGTCCAGAGTAACGGTCGGTCTGATCGGATCGAGATCCTAGAAGGCAAGGTGGAGGAGGTCAGCTGTCCTGAATTGGTAGATGTCCTTGTCTCTGAGCCAATGGGATACATGCTGCTCAGTGATAGACTCGTGGAGAGCTTCTTGCATGCCAAGAAATGGCTCAAACCCAATGGTAGGAACAGAGAACAATGCAAACCTTCAGAACCTGCTGATCCAGTGGTTTAATAATGTCTTAATATCGACCCAGCTTACTGAGTAATCAAACATTTACTTTTGACTTTTATTGTTCATTTTCTCACTCTCTTTCTCCAGGTCTGATGTTTCCCTCCTCTGGAGATATTCATCTGGCTCCCTTCAGTGACGAGCAGCTGTACTTCGAACACTACGCACGGGCTACTTTCTGGTCTCTCTCACACACACAAGCATAACTCCATGCATGAGGACGCAAACACACAGGCTCCCTTTCTTTTCCCTCTGTCTCCCACACGCACACGCACACACACACACACACACACACACACACACACACACACACACACACACACACACACACACACACACACACACACACACACACATGTTCCCCCTGCTTGACCTCAGTCAGGCATGTTTCCTGCTGGGTGTAAAACGCTCAGTTTAGTCCAGTCCTGACTCCTACAGACCAACCAAGGGTTTGACTGATATGGGTATTCGTAGGCTGATTAGTAAGGGTATTTTGTACTTGGGTTAATCGTTAAGTTATCTTTGCTGAAGAAGTGCACGAGCAATCATTCCATTTAGGTGAAACTGGATCATAATGTATAGAGATTCTCCATTCGATGTGGTATAACAAGACAGGACATGTCGGTGCTAGTCCGCTAGCATGCTAATTTCATTAGATACTGCTGCAACACAATAAATAGACGTCACAACTCAAACACTGTTACCGCTTTACATTATGTTGTTAGACAATGTTTTAGGTTTAAGCATTTGACACAGGCTGATGCTTCAGTGTATCAAATCAGATAGACATGCTGCCCTTGTTATTACATGGGTCCCATGTGTGTGTGTGTGTGTGTGTGTGTGTGTGTGTGTCAGGCTTAGTCAGCCTTGAGGAATGGAGGTAAACTACAAACTGATGTTGTTCACCACTTTAGCAGTGATGCTTTTGGAAATACTGCAACACTGACATTCTTTGGCTATACACTTTTTTTTTTATCTGACCTCAAATCTAAAATGAACCACCATGAAAGTTGATGGTTATGTGAGCATCACTCTTCTGTCCTCAGGCAGCAGAGAAGCTTCTATGGAGTGAACCTGAGTGCTGTTCACAGCGCTGCAATGGATGAGTTCTTCAGGCAGCCTATAGTGGTACGTGAAGTCAAACCACTCAACTGCACATGTCACCATAGTAGCCCAAAAAATATAGAAAAATAGAACGTTCACATGATCTAATTTAAAATGTATGTAATTTGTATTTACTGTCATTTCCAGGACACGTTTGATATGCCGGTCCTGATGGCCAAGTCTGTCAAGCACTGCATCAACTTCATGGAATCTAAAGCAGAAGATTTAAACAGGTTACATGTTTGATCACCAAGACTTCTGTGGTACAGCTGTAATTTAACCAGTGCATTTACATTTATATGAGCATGTATAGGACTCTAATGCAGATAAGAGGATTTATTCCCAGTGCAATAGGTGACATGTTAGGTATGACTAATGCCACCAATGATAGTAAACATGTTTAAAATGCAGAATTACTCACTGAACATGTGGCTAAAAAATTACTTATTTTCTTCTAGAATAGAGATTCCCTTTGTGTTCACGCTCCTGCAGTCGGGTCTCATCCACGGCCTGGCCTTCTGGTTCGATGTGGCCTATGTGGGGTCCAAGTAAGAAATACAAAAAACTTCAAGTTAATGTCTGAAGTTTCTTTGTATCATAACACAGCAGCTGCTATTACAACGTGCTAAATGAGAGTACTGTGTGTGTGTGTGTGTGTGTGTGTGTGTGTGTGTGTGT
>CALSBZ010004068.1:291741-302320 GCA_943591055.1 Gobionotothen gibberifrons
TTAAAGAACAAGAGGTTTAGATTTATTAACTTGATTTTATTTAACTCAACATACTCCACATTGCAGGCAGAGCTATGACATCCACATCAGCGCCACAGTGGACCAGTCCGGCTTCACATCAGGGAACTTGCTGGACCTCAAGAACCCATACTTCAGGTTACTCCCTTCTCACATTGAACACGATGACATATCAAACAGAGGACATTTGATTTGACTGTGAATGGATGTAATCTGTGACTGAAAGTCTTCACTGGAACCAGAAGTGAGTTGCAACAGACAATAAGTGTGAAGTGACTGTGTGCAGGATAGGGACGTGGTAGAGCCCCCGCAGACCGGCCTCTCTCCTCCGGGTGCAGAGCAAGGAGAACACAGGTGAACAGGAAACACAACACGCACGCACGTAAGTCAATTATCAGGACATCCACATGAGGGCAGCAAGAGCATGCATCTGGAGTACTTACATGTACTGTACAAGTTAAACAGTACATATAGAAAAGATAAATATGATGTGAAATATATATAAAAATCCAGATGTTTATGTTTAACCATGTCTCTCTTTCATCTCAGGAACGTCCTAAGGAATCATCAGATGTCCCCCCCCCCCCCCCCCACACACTTTGACTTGTTTTCTTCTCCTTTGGTACAGTTTGTGCAGAATGTGAAGGTAAAGACAAACTATTTTTAAACGAGGAATCCATTCACTTTTTATATTTCCATGAGGAAACATAGTCTGTTTTATACCAGCAGTTTTCTCTGTGCACATTTTCAATTTGTTGTAATAAAATGTTGCATTCATTACCTGTATACGTTTCCATTTGACTGCACACAGTGAACACACAGTCTTTAATTACTGTAAAGTAGTGACATTTAGGATTTCAAGTTACACTTAAAAATTAAATAGATAAATATAATATTATCCTGATTTCACGTGTTGCAATATAATATTTCGAGAAAACAGTTAAAAAGGCAGTAATTGATGAGATAACACTTTGTTTTTAGGTAATGGAGGATTATGTTGCACCTTAATGCAAAAGAATGTGTACAATTTTACATAAATTATTCACATTTCCCTCTAGGAGGAATACAGAAATATTAAGGAGTAGCTCGCCGTGGATATAATGTATAGAACATCTAGTGTAGAAGTACGTCAATCCAGTAGCTATTTACACCTCAGCTCTCATAAAAGTGGTGTTAACTTGTTGAGATGATCATCACTCCAGGTCACCTGAGGTTGCTGCTGGGTAATGTAGTTTATTTTCTTTCCTGAAATGGAGGGAGCCCCTCCATTTCAGCCTTGGCTCAGTCTGGTGTCATCTGATCTGGAAGCTGATCTGCAGCTGTGGATTATTAATGCCTCAGAACCTGAGATGGGGCCTGGATGAAGACCACAGATATTAATATTCAAATCTTACAAACGCATGTGTGTGTGAGCTCTCAGGTCAGCATCAGTGACGGGTGCAGAGGGAATTTAGGCGCACGTTCATTTGACGTTGGATCTCTCCCTGGCTGTGCTGTCCTCAGACCTGCAGATAAACTGTCCTGATCAAAGTTTGATGAGCGGGGTTTAGTAACAAGACACGACACGTGAGTCAGTTTCTCACTGTAGCAGGTTTCACTGAGTTGGAAAAACAAAGCATTGTGTTTGTAAATTCATGAATTAGAAGACAAATTATCTACTTCCTTGAATGGTCTGTGGATTTGGGGCACTTAGCCATGTAGAGGCTTAAAATACACAATAACTTTAAACACAAATAGCACAACCTAACTTAGTAGCAATGGTGAGAAAAGAACTCAGATCTTTAATTGAAGTGAACATAGCAATACTGAAGTTTACAATTACTCTGTTACAAGGACAATCCTGCATTCCAGGTCTTACTTAAGTAAAAGTACAAACGTTCTGACGACAAATTATGCTTAAATATAAAAAATAAAAGTACTGTATATATTACTGTACTATGATTATTGATGAATGAATGTTTTACACAAAGTAACTATAAATGCAGTGGAGTAAAAAGTGCTTCCGAAATGTAGTGAAATAGAAGTATAAAGTAGCATGGAACATGGAAATACTGAGATAAAATACCTTCAAATGATTATTATTATAGTGTAGTCCCATTCCACTACTGGGAGCAAAAGATGAGTTTGATTGGCTTCCTCATGCAATGATTATTCAACAGCCTAAACAATAGTTCCTCGTTAATTTAGTTGAACCTGCACTTCTCTCTTCGGGAGGGGGTGGGGTGATTTTCACAGAGGCGCTTCAGTAGTTGCAGCACGGCATGCAGAGAGACGGCAGTTTGATCTGTTCAGCCCGCGGGACTCAGGGATGATCCTGCAACAGGTCAGATTCTAATCAATAATGCTTATTGCTTGTGTTTTAGGGTTAGGGTCCATGTACATGCAGTAATAGTTGGACCTTTATTAGATGTGGATGTTTCAGTAAAAATGTTCTTTTAAATAATATAACAGATGTTCAAGTTGTCCAACAACAGCAGCAAACAGACAGATTGGATCTTCCCGTTACATGATATACCGTCTGCATTTGTCTATGACTGTATTTTCTATATAAACAGACTATTTAGGTGTGAAAGCAGCTGGCGGATCAACTTACTTATTCTCTGGAGTCTATTCTCTATCTAAAATGACTTATCTTTGTCTATGTGATGTGTTTTTTCTGAACTATATTTGAAGTTACTGAGACAGTCCAATCTTAGCCAACCATATAGCATTACTGCAGGCTGAGGAATAGTGTCTTTGCTAGAATGAAATCGTTTACAGCCCAAATGATATACACTGTCTGACGTTTTGACCGAGTTAGTCGTGTCATAAAGTGAAGGGAATGCTGAAACTATGACAGGGATTTGGAAAGATTAGTTGGCTTAGTGACCCCGACACACAGAACAAAAAGTGCAGGACAGCAGACAGAACATTCAGTGCAGCTTAGTGGGAGATAATGATGAGGCTGATGGTGCATCTAATGCAGCTGCACCCACCTTCTATACACAGCTCACATATTCACATAATGTCACTTCAGTATTTACTAGACTTTTCTGGCAGATCTATGTCTTGCCTTTAATCGCTTTGTCATTGAATCATCAAAATGTGTGTTACTATTTTGTAAAAGCATGAAAGGCTTACTGTACAATAACATTGACATATTTCCTTTAGATGGCAGAAGTGTGAGACAACAACAAATGGATTCCACAGAGAGCGTCCTCCGTAAGTCTTCCATTTCCATGTCTAATTGGTAAAACATGGCCAACCTAGGCTTGTATCACAGATGGGGATGTTTGATACATTAGAGCAGGGGTGCCCAACCTTTTTTGAACCGAGAGCTACTTTTAAAGTTGCCAGTCTGCCGAGATCTACCAGTCCAAATAGAGAGGCGTTGCCATTAGTGACAGCCTACTACCAGGTAAATACACACTTCTACTTGTATACAACTGGCCTTTGTACGATTAATACTTCATAAAATACTGCAGATCCTTTATCTTACCTCTTTCTAATCTACACACATACAAGTATTTAACTGAAGTTACACAACAGTGTTGTTGATACAGAGTTGGAGGTTATTCACACGTCACATACTACAGTGGGTAATGTTTTCAAGAAACATTGAACAGTGCTGCCACATATGACACAGGAAAAAAAGACTGAACCCTTTCTTTGCCATTACAGTATATAACAATAGTGTTGCTACAAAAGTATAAATTAGGCTTACTAATAAGACAACTCAGACCTGAAGCTACACAGGAATCTGCTGCCAAAGTGCAATAAAAAAGACAAAATTAATAGAATCAAACCCTTTTTGTTGCATTTTAGTATAAAGAAATGCCTTTAAAATAGGATGCAAGCAACACTAGTTTATTATCCTCAATTGATAATAGACTATAATCAACTTAAGTTTGCATTCTTACCATTTTGTACAATAATTATAATGAATAAGTTCAAACAAACTAACACTTACAGCTGATTAATAACGGTATCTAACTTGAGTTTTTATTATATCAAAAACCTGTTGAAATGATAAGTGTTATTTTTACTGTCCACCAAAAGCGCGTCAGCAGCCTCCAGACAGCTTCTTTCACAACTTCGCCGTCTTTGACAGACTTCATGTGTTTCGCAAGAACGTGACTGACACGATAAGATGCTATGGTAGCAGCCTTGCTCTTGTTGTTGGGCCTGGTGAAAATGGACTGCTGTGCATTTATCTGTCCTTTCAGGTCCCTCACCTTTTGGGAGCGTAGGGCAGAATTAGGAGGGATCGTTTGTGCACTGTTTTGAAATGCCGCTCCTAAATTACCCTTCTTCGGTAAAGCCACGCTCGCATTGCAGATGAGACAGATGGACTTTGAATTGGAATAGATACAAAAATAATCATCCTCCCACTCGGAGTGAATATTATATATTTTGGGCTTTTTTGTTGTTTTGCATCTGCCATAATTGCGGTCTTGTGTGTGTGCGGACTGTCACTCCTGGCTGTTACACGGACTGCGGACAAGGTCAGCTAACTGTGCCCACTGCCCACTAGCCACACCCCGACACATGGGGTCCCGCCAGCCAATCACAAAGCTTTGATGCGTTCAAGTGCATTATTCTGGCACAGGAATATTATGTTATAGGACATTAACGATACAACAGAATATTGTTGTTCTATTTTTAGACACATCTCGCGATCGACTGGGAATCTCCCAGCGATCGACCGGTCGATCGCGATCGACTGGTTGGGCACCCCTGCATTAGAGCATCTTCAATGACTACATCCAACCTTCTCTTTCTAGGCATCCAGGGGGATGACAACCTCCAGTCCATGCTGGTGGGGACGATCATGAGGAAAATCAAATCTCGTACATGGAAGAAGCAGCGCTACTTCAAACTGCAGGACGACTTCATGACCATCTGGTACAAGTCCAAGAAGGCTGGCAACAAACACTCCACATGTAAGAGCACGTGATTTCCTGACAACCTCCATATCAAGGAGTCATTCACAAAATTAGTTTTATCTAACCATTGTCATCGTGCTCAGTTTCAGTGAGCGATTTGGAGGCAATACGAGAGGGCCACCAGTCAGAGGTGCTCCTCACCATCGCCGATGAGTTCCCAGCCGACCGATGCTTCACGCTGGTCTTCCGCGGGCGCAGGGGCAACCTGGACCTGGTGGCTGAGTCCTCCGAGGAAGCACAGTCCTGGGTCAGAGGCATGAGGAAGCTGATTGAGAACCTTGAGAACATGGGGGAGCGGGAGAAACTTGACCAGTATCTTTCACTCTGTGATTTCAATCAAATGTCATTCAAAGTGTTGGATAGTTATGTACTGATAAAACTAGTAACGGCAATGTAACTGTAATACTTTTAATATATACACTTTCCTTAAGTGGTGTACCCAGATGGATTGGTGACTGGTTCAAGAAGGCAGACAAGAACAACGATGGCAGGATGAACTTCAAGGAAGTGCAAGATCTACTGAAGATGATGAATGTGGACATGAACGAGCAGCATGCTCATCGTCTCTTCACAGTAAGAGCTTTTGAGCTGAAAACTATGGACATAATGTGATTTAAGTATTCGACAAAGAGTGTTCATTAAGTCCGTAAGACCTCCTGGCTTTTGTTGCATCCATCCATAGTTGTTCCCTCTTCTCTCAGACGGCCGATAAGTCCCAGACGGGCACACTGGAGGATGACGAGTTTGTGCTTTTCTACAAGATGTTGACCCAGCGAGACGATGTGCTCAGGGTTTTCCAGGAGTTCTCCTTTGATGGCCAGAAGTTATCCAAAAGAGACTTGGAGGACTTTCTGAGAGATGAGCAGCTGGAAGGGGGCGACATCCAGCTGCACGCCAAGCAGCTCATTGAGCGCTACGAGCCCTCTGACACAGGTGCAGTTCTTGTACTTGCTGCCATTGGATCTCAATGGGACCACCTGGTTAAATAAAGGTTTCATATTAACAATAAAGTTTGCACACTGTAGATAGATAATGTAGATTATTGTGAAGTCATACCCTGTGTGGCTAGGTATTGGTTTACACTTTGGGAGCCATCTTGATATCCGAAGTGTCTGTGTTTCCAGCCAAGCTGCTGAATGCCATGACGTTTGACGGTTTCTTGATGTACCTCGGCTCAGTCGAGGGCTCCATCTTCAACCCACAGTGGCTGGGCATCTTCCAGGACATGAGCCAGCCGCTGTGCCATTACTTCATCTCCTCCTCGCACAACACCTACCTGATGGAGGACCAGCTCCGAGGGCAGAGCAGTGTGGAGGGATACATCAGGTAGTGCTGAGTTCACTGAGATCAGGCTGCTAGAAATGCCTTTTTGGGGTTAAATTGACCAAATCACATGCCCACTAACACCAATATTGGATTGTGTTTGCTGCTCAGGGCTCTGAGTCGTGGCTGTCGGTGTGTGGAGGTGGACTGCTGGGATGGTGCCAACGGAGAGCCCATCGTCTATCATGGACACACGTTTACCTCCAAGATACTCTTCAAGGATGTGGTCACCGCCGTCGGCAACTATGCCTTCAAGGTAGCATCAGCTGTTTTTCGCCACAATATAAATGCATTTTTCATTTTTCATTTTCTACCTCACAGTTTGAATGGAGAGATAAACACATTGCTCCAAATTATTCTTTTTAAGTTGCACAGTTTATAACCCCCTTGAATTGCAATTGTTTTATGCTTTCATTGTCAAGATAAGCTGCATCAACAAATCGCCCAGCTTCTCATTGTACATTAATGAGAGTGAAAACAATGATACCATCATCTGAAAGCCCTATAAAGTCAGCTAGCCAGGGATCTGCCACACAGTGCCAGCATCGTGCTGCCAGGGTTACATGCACGACAGAACCTGTTGTGTATGAGCATCCGTCCACAGCTGAATATGTTGACCCCTTGTCCATCCATCTGCTGTCTTTCTCCCACCAAGTCATAACCCACAGGTGTATGGCAGCGGGCGTATTAGCTTTCCCCCATGATAATGCTCTCCAGTGTTCAATTACAAACTCACAGCCTCCACCTCTCCGCCACCCAGGCATCGGAATATCCAGTCATCCTGTCAATCGAGAACCACTGCGGTGTTGAGCAACAGAGAGTCATGGCCCAACACCTCAACCACATCCTCGGGGACAAGCTGCTGAAAAGCACACTAGACGGCAAGGCCCCCAGCAGGCTGCCATCTCCTGAGGTAAGCAGTGCAGTGTCTTATCAACCCACTTAGTGTGTAAGAAAACACTCTGTCCTTTAGTAAACTTGCAGGTAGGACTTTCAAGCACTACACTGGTTCTGTGACCATCTTAATCGATATATATTGATCCAATATCGTTGATGGACAGTGAAAACATCGATTACATGTCACCGCACCGCGCTGAATGAATGCTTTCAAGCTATTTATCTCAATACCGGAGCTAATCCATCCCTATGTTCATTTCAACAGCTTGACCCATTGTACTGTATTTGTGTCAAGGTGCTACTCAAATGAGTTTCCAGTTATCAAGTGTTGATGCAAAGCAGTTCCTGGATGGTTGTGTGCTGCTGTCCATTGATTTTGACCGGTGATTAAGTGACTTCAGATACAAGACTGGTTCTGTGTTAATTTAGGCAGCCTGGCAGTAATTCAAAGCAGACTAGCACCAAGCAAAACATAGTGTGGTGTTAACAGTGGGTACTCCGCCTGGTAGGAGCTCGGGGCACCTTTACTTTTCCGTCAGAGACACCCCTGCCATACAATATGATGTGTCTACATGCAACACTGGCACCTTGAATTATTCATTACCACAATACTTCCCCCCTAGGAACCACTCCGTCAAAAAGACCATTAGCCATTTTGTAACTATTATCCAAGCATTATTTTTGAATTATCTGAAAAGTAGACTGGATGTGAGTGTTGTTGACCGCAGGGTTTATTTGAACTTCCTGTCAGGATCTGAAGGGGAAGATCCTGCTGAAGGCGAAGAAAATCGGTGGTCTGGAGGAGAGTTTCAACGAGATGGCGGAAGACTCTCAGACTGGAGAGCTCAGTGATGAAGACGAGGTGGCTGACATTGAAGAAGAGAACCAGCACAGAGAGAGTGTCCGTCGCAGGGTTAAGGTATGTCAAAAAATATCGGGGATTTATTTTATGGCTAGGCTTTTTCGGGACAAAAGCTGAGCCATTCGTTTTTAGAAATCTGGTCGCCCAGCGAAAAGGATTGCATAAACTCCTGTCGTCCCTCATGAAAAATAGAGGAGGTTAAGGTCAGGGAGCAGCAGACATTGGGTGTTAGATAAGCTGATCTGTTTACACTGTGATGGCAGAGGAAGACAGAGGCAGACAAGACAGAGCTTCAACACTGTCAACCACTCGTGACACTGGTGTCTTTTACCCAAGCCATGTACATCTGAACTTACTCAAAATCACTTGAACCAAATGATATAAACATCTTCCAGCGATGTCGAGACATCCGTTCACTTTCATATGGAGTAGTTTGTGACTCCATGACAGTATAGGTGTAAAGGGGGTCAATGAGAAAAAGGACAGGAGTGCCATGCCAGTCTGTCCCTAACTAGGTGAAGGTTGTACAGTCTCCTCTAAAACAGGATATTTGATACTCTGAATGGCACTTATCGCAGTCAGTAATCACCTGTGTTGGTAAATGCTGAGGTATAGAGTCTCTAAGTAGGGATAGAATGTAAATCCAACTTTAATTGGGAGATTTAAATTAAAGAGTTCCTAAAATACTTGTAATCAATGACATTTTAGTCAACTTGGGTCAATCATATGTCAGATATATGGGACCAATTCATGTCAAGTCATATATCCCTTTACAAGTGTCACTTCTTGTTGCTATTGACTCAGGATGGCATCTGATTGGCATCCATAGTGGTCATTTAGTGTTTGCTCCATTGGCATGTCACATTTAAGCAATCTGGATGAGGTCCGTGCTATAGGACAGGTCTTTGTCCCTAAGTGTAAGTGTGTAAGGCTTTACAGGATAATGTTAAATGCCTAGATATCATTAGCAAACTAATTGGCCAAAGGAATCATGGGGCACTTAAAGTCATGTTTATTTATTAGCATCTGAGAAGCATGAAACGCCACACTGGGACTCCTGTCAGCACCGTCACCAGAGGTGAGGCCCGGGGCGACTTTGGCCCCTGTTGCTGGTGTAGGTGTCTGCAGGGCCAGGGAGGCTGTCTGGTGGACGGGTGAAGGTGGAGCGGTGACGCTGTGAAGTCTGGGCTAAACCTGCAGGATCAGTTTTCATGTGGAAGCAGGCAGGCATGCAGGCAGGGGTGCTCTCACTGTCATGGTGCAGTTTGGGTCCACTGCCCCTCTGATCAGTCATGGAAGCTCCCCTGGCAGCACACCTGCTTTAGCTCTGGCATCGTGGGCGAGTATCACTTGCACAATTCAACAGGGGGTTGTCACAAGGTTTCGATGAGCTTCCATCCATGACATCTCAAGGGTTGACCCTTTTACACGGTTGTGAGTAAATTGACCTCGGTGTGACTCTAATATGTAAATGACGAGGATGCCTTCTGGATCATAGGGTTCGGGGTTCATCCGAGGCAGCAGGACTGCAGAAGCTTCTTGGAGCTTTCATTATTTCTTTATTTTCTGTCTTCTTATCTTCATAGAAGTCAAAGCAGAGTCTCTCCAAGGAGCTGTCAGACTGTGTGGTTTACTGCAAAAGTGTCCACTTCAGTAACTTCAAACACTCCCGCATCCACTCCAAGTTCTACGAGGTGGCCTCCTTCACTGAGTCCAAGGCCCGGAAACACCTGAGAGAGGCTGGTGAGTCAGGCCTATTTCCGCTTTACACCTTGGAATGTAGGCCTCTGATGTATACTGTATTTAGAAATACATTTTTGATGTTTGTAATCTTCTGATATCTCCATTTTAGGGGCTGATTTTGTGCACCATAACTCACGGCAGCAGACCAGGGTTTATCCCAGCGGCTTCAGAACTGACTCCTCCAATTTCAACCCTCAGGAAATGTGGAATGTTGGGTGCCAAATTGGTGAATACAACGGAAAAATGGTTGACCCATAAAGCCCCCTTTCTTAACTTGAATGGGGAAACCAGAAAAGTGAATTTATTTTCCTTTTCATACAGTTGCGTTGAACTTCCAGACTGCCGGGGAGGGGATGGATTTGAATGACGGACTGTTTCGTCAGAATAACAGCTGCGGCTACGTCCTAAAGCCCAGATTCATGAGAGAGGCAGATAAATTTGACCCTGAGACACCTCACGAACGGGAAGGCTACCAACCTGTCGTCCTAACCATACAGGTACACAACATCGGGAAATAAATAAAGGTGTTTCCCTGCAGTTTATCAATCATTGCTTTATATAAGTCATTGTATGGATGTGTTTAAGGTGATCAGTGGTCAGCAGCTGCCCAAAGTCAACATAAAGGAGGGTTCCATCGTGGATCCTCTGGTCAGAGTGGAGATCCACGGTGTTCCCATGGACCAGGCCAAGCAGGAGACCAGATACATCGATAACAACGGTACTGGAGAGGAATGAATGAATGGATGAATGGAGAGGATGTATAACAGGGGTGCCCAACCTTTTTTGAACCGAGAGCTACTTTTAAAGTTGC